>VWZN01002297.1:302539-384224 GCA_013396955.1 Regulus satrapa | reverse complement strand
TATGTGCCAATAAGGCTGTTTGGGGGTTTTCTGCTTCCTCCTAACCTTCTCTGCTTTGGTAAATTCTCATATGTTTTTCTCAAGGAAGATTATTATATTTTTGTTTCTTACTTAGCTGATAATAAATCTGATTGGTTGTTATTAATTTAGTATTCATTCACATTACATTGTGAGTTGTTTTTTGGTTTTTTGTTTTCCTATTCCAAACACTAGGATAAAAAAAAAATCCATTGACATTTTTATTTAGTGCAAGTGCTCCCTATTATGTTGCTTGCTGACAGTTAAAACCTGGCATCCATCATGTAAACTGAACTGCTTCCTATGGCTTGCTCACTCAGGAATATTTGACTGGTTTGGGTTTTATTTCTGTTTTTAATTATGTTTCAGAGACCCATATCTGTGTAACTGAAACTGACTTTTTTTCTTCAATCAAGTGGGGATGCCCAACCACTGTTTTTTTCTGAGTGTTTGTGAGAGATGTTTATGTTATCAGAAGAAAATGCAAGATGCATAAACACCATGGAAAATCTATCAAGTGTTTCTAGAAAATCTTCATCTCTATGCAAGAAGCTCAATAGTCATGTACATTTTAAAAGAAGCTTTAATCTGGAAGAGTCTCAAAGGCTTAATCTAACTGGACTTTGTCTCTATGTCAAGAGAGTACCTAAGCTGGTTTTCTGGACTCATTCCATAGAAAGGTAGATGTTGTCTCACTCTGTACATGCTACATGGCAAACATGGTGTCTTATCTGAGACCCAAGGAAACAGGAATCAGCCTTTTACTTAAACATTACTTTATTTACATGTAGAGCTTTTCCATTCAGAGATGCCTCTCTAAACAGGATATATCTACATGACCAGCTTTTACCTCTTTACATACACTAAAATTGAAAGGCTTCCTTTCTTTAGTGAATTGTATCAAATAGTGTCAGAATTCCAACCACCTTTCTTACTTCAGGAATGGCAAAACAAGCAGTCTAAACACTGCCAGTCCTTTGCCTTAAACAAACATACCATTGCCTTAAACAAATGTACCCTGCTGACTCAAAATTAATTCCATATTAAGATTGAAATGACAGGGCTTAATGTTACTTATTTTGATATATTTAATTAATATTCTGATCAAAATAAAAGCTTAGATCTGCATTTAAAATGCAGACAAGATGCTGTGACTATAGCTCAATTTATTAAATCTTTCCTATATAGACGGCATCTGTGAAATCTTTAATCCTCAGTATTCAAGGCATAGGTTCAGTGTCTCCTACAGAAAACACTTTCACCACCAACACAGCACCATATTGTAGAAAAGAAGATCTGGTAAAAATAATAAAGGTAAGAAATGTAAGATTAACTTCTCAATGAAGTGTGGGAAATTATACTGATAGATTGTAATGTTAAATGAAAGCTTAAAGAAATCTAGACTCTCTAATCTTGACTATCAGCATAACAGCACCTGAACTTCAGCAAGAAGAGAGAAAAAAAGCTCTAGGCATAAAAAATATTAAATCAAGAGTGATCACGAACAAGTCTGAGATGGGATCCAGCCTGTATTTCTGGAAACTGGAGAGTGCCATAGTTCAGCAAATGCACTTTGGTGAATATGAACTTTGAAGACTGTCATATATGGAGATTCTGCTCATAGTGCAGGCACTGTGAATCGCACCACAGTTGGGTATAGGAGAGGGATGCCTTCTCTTCAAGTGATTTATTTTTGGCTTGGATCTATTAAGATACAATTAGATTTATTGGCATTTCCCCAGAGGTTATGTATTTAGTTCTCACTGCCAATAATGCAAATAGCAAAAGAAAATTTATTTTTAGCTCTTGTTGATTCATCTGCATCCTAAACCTAATTTCTCAACTCCACCAATTGCATTTCCTTTTGTCAGGGACAAAAGGAGGTAGTCCCTATTCTCATTTCTATGCCATTGAAGCTTGTCTGCTTATCTTTTTCTGTTCTGGAAGGTCAATAAATGACCCAAAAAGGAAAGCTGTTGATAACTTCAGTGAGTGAGAAGGGAAAGAAAAGGATATTTCGCACATAACAAAAGTATCATATAATAAATAAATATGCTGGGGAGATTATAATTTTTGTGTACATGTTCACTGCTCAATTAGTGTTGTCATCCACTACATTTGTTCTATCACAGCAACCAAGCCTGGGACAGTATTTCATCTGATACTATAAAAACATAGACTAAAAAGCAATTTCTACCTGGAGATTTGCCAGGCTGCAAGCTTACAGGATCTTTTCCCCCAGTGAGCTCAATTTCCAAGAGAAGACTTGCAGAACTAA
The DNA here is from genome assembly GCA_013396955.1 of Regulus satrapa. Lineage (NCBI taxonomy): Eukaryota > Metazoa > Chordata > Aves > Passeriformes > Regulidae > Regulus > Regulus satrapa. The sequence continues at coordinate 381,928 of VWZN01002297.1, read as the reverse complement.
ACCCTCTTGCACAGAGAGCTTGGAACAGGCAGTGAGCACGGTTTTTTTTGACAGAGGTTCATGTGTAGTTGTCACTGAAGGTGTCAGAAAGGTAAAAATGCTTCAGACAGGACAATATGACCATAGCATCTGGAAGTGTCGTGTGTTTTTGTCTGCCTGGTAATTCTCCAATCCCACTAGAGGAAGGATGGCTAGATGGACCTTGTGCCAAGGAAGCAGCAGCCTTCTTCTAGACAGCATTATGGGATGTTAAAATGTCACTACTACTACTACTAGGATGTCACTACCCCTGGTAGGCATCAGGACTACGGGATTTCTCCTGCCCAGCTGCTGGACACCAGTTTGGTGTCGCTGGAGAGCCAGTGCTCCTTCTGTCCCAGGTTGATGGATACAGATGTTGTTTTCCTGTTTGCAAGTTCAACCAATAGCAAAGCTGAGCATGTATTCCAGAGATCCACACAGAGACAGAGGGAACACTTAAATGGCCTTCCTCAAATATAAAACATTCTCAAGTCCCTCCCATTATCCCCTTCTTAGCAGTCGCCAAGTGATCAATTTGTGACCTGAGAGTTTGGGTCTCTGCCATTGTCTTTGTTATGACTGACCCAAAGTGTGTGTGCCTCTAGGTGGGGTTTTTTGTCACTTCCCTGTTACTTATTACTCCCTTTGACCAGAAAAGTTTTTTGTGTGATAACCTCAGTGAATTGGAAGCTCTTACATTTTAAACACCCTTAGACAGATGGTGTATGACTGTGGTCTCAATCCAATGGGAAGGCAGGAAAGGCAAGATGCTTACCTGCACCCAGGCACAGGCTGCCATTTATCACTGCAAGGTCTGCTGTCCTACTGCATCTCATCACGGAGACATACACACCAATAAAATGCTGAAATGCCTCTCTTAGGCATCTTGCAGAATCTCTAATGTTTGGTTGTCAAAACTCTTCTGCGACTTAAGTACAGATGCAGCCAAACAACTTTAAGATTGTCATGTGTGACAGAGAAGAGAGATTTCTCCGTACATTCTGTACATTTACAGCCATTTGAGGTTTGCAGTGGAATGTCAATGCTTGCATTGACAGGATGTGGGGGTTACATCCTCATCAATCCTATTAGACAAGAGCCAAAAGTCCCTATGGCTTTAGGGAGACAGGCTGGACATACACCAGCATATCAAAGAAGTGAGGGGTAGGGAGGTTGACATGACACGCAATTTTTTTCAATAATTCTGCTTATAAATCATCATTCAGTGCTGAAGTTCATCCTCATTCCCTGTCTTCAAGGCCAGAATTCTTGTTTCTTAAAGGATCATCTGCTTTTGCTGATTATTTCTCTAAGTCAAATCAATTTTCAAAATTGCAGTTTGTTGCAGTAGAAATCACACAACCACAGAAGGGGTCAGGTTGGAAGGGACCACAGTGGGTTATCTGCTCCAACCTCCCTGCTCAAGCTGGGTCATCCTGGACCGCATGGCACATGATTATATCCAGAAACTTCTTGGATACCTCCAGCTGATAACTCATAAAAACTAAATCTCTCAGAATTTTACGGCACCTGGTATACATAAGTAGCTCTTGCACATTATTAAGCCCAACTCTGATGGTCTTAAAAAGATTAGGGGTGCTATATTTTAGCAATTAACTATGCCATTATTTATATAAGAAGCTATTGATGCAGTGCTACAGCTTGGTAATGGCATTGAAATATACATCTGTATGCAGTACTGGCTATTCACATTTCATACGGATTGTGGTCTAAAAGATAAATTTCTGTTTCAAATTTTTCTATAGTGCCTGTAATGACTTCATAGCACTGTGAGTTACAACTGACTCTACTTCTCTAAATAAACATTAAAACGGTCAAATTTCAACTCATAGCCACCTTACTCACTGAGTGGGTAAGGTTGGAAGGGACCACTGGACATCATCCAGTCCAGCCTCCCTGTTCAAGCAGGGTCCCCTAGAGCACCTTACTCAGGATTGTGTTCAGGCAGCTTTTTAATGTTTCCAGTGAGGGGAAACTACTCAACTTTTCTGAGCAACCTGTTGCAGTGCTGGGTCACCTGCATGTTAAACCCTCATGTTCAAGTGGAACTTCCCATGTTCCATTTCCTGCACATTGCCTCTCATCCTATTGCTTGGCACCATTGAGAAGAGCCTGGCTCCATCCTCATGACACCTCCCTTCAGATATTTACAGACATTGTTGAGGTCCCCTCTCAGTTGCCTCTTCTCAGAGCTGAACAGGCCCAGTTCCTGCAGTGTTCCTCATAAGAGAGACGTTCCAGGCTTGTCACCATCTTTGTTGCACTCTGCTGGACCTGCAGCAGGAGATTCATGGAGGAGGAGCAAGAAAGCAGAGGCTTCTCTGGTAATCAGCTGCTACATCACCAGTAGGATTCACCAACAGCAGGTTGCAAGGAGAAGCCTCAATGCTGCTGTCCAAGGGTAAGATCCTGGTGACAGCAATAACTGATAACTGTAACTGATAAACCAAGGGACACAGAGAAAAAGTAAACAATTAAATGAATAAAGGAGATATGATCTTCTTTGATTTTTGGAATGGCCTTCAATGAGTGATATAATATTTCCAGGTGAAACCTTGGTTCTTTTGAGTTAATATCTCTGGCACCCTGAATAGCTCTCCTCTCCTCTGTAATATAGGGAATGATAGCACTTCTCTGCCTGAGTTATCTGTTTAGTTTGCAGGGCTCTTCAAAAAGGAACTATCAACCAAAGTAATTCAACACAGCACTTGCCTGGGGCCATCAATGCTTTTGCAGTACATTTAACAGTAATAGATGCAATAAATAACAAGGTCCTAGAGGCAAATGATAGTCCATCTAAGTACTCAAGACATCTCCAAGGGCTTTGTGAGGCCATTTCACTGCAGATGCAGGATTGACTTCTAATCACAGTGTTTCTCCACCTGCTGCATAAGGGTACTGGGTGAACTTAGTATAGCCCTAGCAACACATTCCCTTGTTTTTCCAAAACCTCACTTTTTAAACACTTATTAACCTACTTATGTCATCTATTCTGCTGTCTCTTGCCAATGTCATCCAAAAATATTTTCAACACCTCCTGTTGCTCTCCTGACTGATCTACTGTGTTTGCCCACTCTAAAAGTAAATGTAGATTAAAGGAACAGCTGGAAATCAATCTTTCCCTTCTTTAATATTTCAGGTAGATTCATTATCTTCCAAGCTAGTAATTTGTCACTTTAATAAGTACCTGAAAAGTTAATTCATTTAATAGGAGCAACTTCTTCATTTATTAGCCAAGCAGCAATTGCAATTCAGGTGGCAAGAAGAGATTGATGAAGAATGAGTAATGCCTGAATGGTACAGTAAATGTTATTGAACTCATTTAATCTATTAGTTTGAAGATAATTAATCTGACATTGTCAGTATCTGGAGATGGACTGATCAAGCCTTGAGCTCTTTGACCATTTCAACCTGAGGCTGCTTATATTTTTTCAACGTGCAAGGGCAATGCAAAGTTAGAATGCAAAAAGTTTGTGTAAAAATTAAATTTAGGACATTCAGCATGTTGGGGGAAAAAAAATCTGTTACTTTGGTCCTTTCTGACACTTTTCCTTTTCAGGCTAACAAATGTAGTTTTGGTGGAAAGAAGAATCTCCCTGCATTCTCTGTTCTTTACTTAGAAAATGGTCATAGAATAAGTCAAAATTTGAACTGGGTTTTGTACTCAAAGAAAGCTACAAAGCTCCAATACATGCTGAATTGCTCTGTGCTTGAAGGTGGAGCCAGAATAGGGGAGAAAAATAAACTATGCATATGCAAAACTACCATGAGTTCAGAAAGACCCTTGCAGGGAACTATTTTCCTGTCATCTTCCCCCCTCCTGTATTGAAGTTTCGGGCTGAGATCTATATCCCTTTCCCTAAGTCTTTCATATTTGCAGTCCAGAGATGGCTTTTCAGAGCTCCCCTGAAGACCTTTCCCAGGACATGCTGGCTGCACAAACACTCCTGGCTCTGATGGTGCCCAAAGTATTCTCTGTTCCCACACACATCTCCCATCCTACTCCCAGATGTGTGTTTAGCCCCTGGAGCTCTCCTCCTCACAAGTGCTGATCAAAACTCAAGGCTTCATAGTCCAGGGGAAACTTTCACTTTCCCTAAGGCCTCCTTGGGCCCTGTTTTGATGTATGTATTTCCTGTGCTCAGCACTTTTGTGCCTCTGTCTGAAGTGGCAGCACATTTTGTGTCTGGGGGTAACTACCCTCTGTCTTCTTCAGCTTCCTCACACACCAAATATGCAAGAGCAATTAAACTTCAGCTTGACCAACATGATGACATTCCTCAGCTTTCAGACTGCAGCCTGCATACTTGTAAAACAAATACTTCAGTTGTTCAAGCACCTGAACACATTTCCTTGTGAGTGCATCTGAGCACACACACATTCACAAACACAGCATTTCCAAGGAGAGGGTACACTAAGGTCAAGGGAGGTGAATTATCTTTGTTCTCAAGCTTTACAGTGCCTGGTATTGTCAGCTTTGTCTTTTTCAGCAGGTTGTGTTTGCTTCTCTGCTTGTTTGTTTGTTTGGGGTTTTTTGTTTCTACTGAGATCAGATGTTTATGTGAGAGTCTCAGGTCTGATTTTTTAGAAAAGGGAAAATGTATGTTGTGGTACTTTGCAAACGTATTAAAATGCTGAAATTGAGTCTTAACAAAGAGAATCCTATCAAAAGAGCTCATGCTTGTGTGCATTTTTTCAACTTGCTTTTTTTGAAATATGCCACAATTGTTGCATTTGTTAAGTGTGTTATGCTTGGGAAAGCAAAGATAAGCAGTGCATAATGATATCTCTCCAGCCTGTCTTGTCCTGCTAACATTTGTACAAAATACTTGTCCTAGAGAACCCACTCAGGACAAGACAGGTTACCTAACTGTAAGAAATAATTGCAGAAATATTCCTTTTTAAATAACTTTTTAGCCAAGAAACACAAAAGCATCCCTGTGGATTTAAGTGGGTCTTCAATTAACCCTCTCCTGTACAAGGAAAAGTTTTCTCTTGCCGTGCCACAAAGAGGAGATACAGTGGCTTTCATGTCACTAAGAAAACTGTCTTTCCCACACAGTTTCATCACAAGCCTCACCAAGAACAAACCTGGAGCTCTCCAAATGTTTTTTGAAGCCATCACCAAATTCAGGGAGAAATCACAAAAGAAGTAACTTTGTGGAACTGCTGCCAAACTAAAAGAGAAAGGAAATTATTAATAGTTAGCTTATTAAACAGAGGGATATGAAGGAGTTAAAAATGGGGTCTTTCAGCTTTCTCTCACATCCCATGACAAAATTTCCTAAAAATGAAATAGGAAAGAGACAAAACATATCTGGAAATGGGAACTGATATTTAAATCCATTGTCACCTTTTACCAAATCATCTTATATTTTTTTTTTCCTTTGGAAATAGTCCAAAAAGAGAAAGGACAGAAAGTACATTATCAGCCATTCTGTCCCTGATCATTAGCTATAATTACAGGCAAAGGAAGGAGATACACTTGTAATGAATTACCTTGTGGTAAGTAGAGCTTTAATAATTACTTCCTTAAATTGAGTTTTTGTAATTGATTTCTCCTATAAGATCAGATATTTTAAGATCTTTAAAACTGCCAGAATTTAAACAATGTCTATTACATTTTTTACTGAGTGGAAGCTGATGCATGGAAAATTAACTTGTTTTCTCCTCCAGAATCCTTGGCTTTCTCTTGTTTGTGTCTTAATGCCTTGGACAGTTGGATTCAGTTGTGTCATATTCTGAAAGGGCTTTTCTGCATAGATCTATCAAATGGACAGCAACAATAACTCATTCCCAAAGGTTATAGGTTTAACAGATTATTCTTCTCATCTGGAAAGGAAGATGTCAGAAAAAGTTCCTGATCTTTGGCCCTGGATTTTACAAAATAGATGCCTGTGTTATTTGCCTGATCTGTAGAAAAAGACCTTAAAGACAACTATGTTTCTCAGATTTTTAATTGTGTCTGCCTGGAACTATAGGCTTTCTGCTGTCCTCAAGAGTCTTGTTTTCCATGCAAGAGGATATACACATTCAGTAAATTGCTGATTTTCTGCTTGGGGCTCTTGTAATTTAATGCTTCCATTCGAGAGATAGCAACAAAAGTGTCAACCCACAGGCACTTATAGTTACTTTATTTTTATTTGCATTTCTTGCTTCAGTTGTGTCATAGGGTGAGCTGGTTGGACTTATTATGCGTGTAGACCTTGCTCACATGTGCTGAGGAATTCTAGGTTTTCTGGTGTGCTAACAAGTGTTTAAGAAGGAACACAGAACACCTGATGTGTCTGCATTTAAATAGAAAACACCTTGTTTCCTTTGTCTGATGTAGATTCTTGAAGAAAAAAACTTTTCTATATGTATTAGTTTAGGCTATTAACATAATTAGACAAAATGTAATCGGGTGTCCCTAAATATGAGGACTGTGACACATTTTCCTCCCTGTTAAAACCTCATACAGCTTTTGCTGGGGCTCCTCTTTGCTCTATTGATCAGGAGTCCAGCTGTTTGGCCATTCCTTCCCACAGACCCTTCTGCATGCAATAATAACTTCAAACCAAAAAAAAAGCTCCTTGTTTTAATGGCCTAGTATGGGAAAAGATGTGAAAGTGACTTGCTTCTCACTGCTGACTGTGACTTCAGCCTTTGCCTCCCAGAGTGCGAGCATCTGGCAGAGTTAACCTGTCACAGTATCCCTCAAAACAAATGAAGGAATGAAGGAGTTTTGACTTTACAAACTTGAGGCAGGCCATGGCTTCATGCTGTCTAGGGCCTGGACTCGTCTGAACTTTTCTGTTCTCTCTTAAGATGGATGGATTTAATCAGCAGACAGTGATTGTAGTGTGAAATCAATCCTTCTGGACTAAATAGTGAGATTTTGAGTGGCATTTGGCTCAGATGCAGTGGAGAAAAAGAAATTTGTGAAATACACAAGTGAATACTGAAATGCTCAGCCAAAACATTAGACCTTCCTAAACCCTCCTCAAACCCACTGAAAGGCAGAGTTTAACTAAGTGCCATAGACCTCCCATGTACATGACAGAAAATATCCTTGTAAAGCATTATAAAATGGGCTCCCCAGGTCTAAGCACTTATTTATGGTTTGCCAGTGGTAAGCAAGTGAAAGACAGTAGTGCTGGACAGGAGGAGATTGGGCTAAACACACAATGAAAGAGGAGTTCCCTGCAACCTTCAAGTGTGTATTCTAGTATATTTTGCCTTTTGGTTGTGCCATCCTAGCTGGTCCTTTGTACCTCTTGAAATTACATTCTTCACATCCACAGCAGTTCCTCTGGATATACCCTAACCCTAACCCTAACCCTAACCCTAACCCTCTGGATATAACTCTGTAAGAGCCCCACCTTGCACTGTGCTTGTGCGGGAAATCCCATGTATTTAATGGTTCAAATTGGGTCATCTTCTACTGTGTATATCACTTTACATCATATGCTACTGGAAAAAGAGCTGCAAGTTGCAGTGCAAAATAAGGTTTCTGCTACTTTCCATGTGAAGGAACTCTCAGTACATTAAGTACATTTAATACTATCAAATTTCTTAATGCTAACAAGATCTTAATACAGAAAAATTAATGCTAACAAGCTCCCCAAGGTGAAATGTATCATATCTCATCTTCAACTGAAGAGAATTCTTTAATTTCCTCACACTGCTAGAGAGCTTTAATTCCCTATTGATTTCACCTTTAGTTCTGCAAGGCAGTGCTCAAAGCTGAGTAGTTTATTTTACTAAATCTATCTGAGTATTGAAATAAATTCATGACAGTTTTCACATATTTGTAGAAATTGGGAATTGAAAAGGTTGAAAAATATAATCCAGATATTCTGAAATGAGTCTTCATGATAAGTGTTTGAAAAACAGAGATGTTTTTGAATTTGAATTTCTGTTATCATACAAAGTTTCTACTTTCAAACCAGGATATTTTTTTCAACAAGTGTGAAGAATGAAAGATAAAGATCTAACCTGGTCTGTAAAATCTCTTAGCATTTATTCAAAGAGAAATGAAGCCCAAAAGTCTCTTGTGCAACTTCAGAAGCTGAATTTTTCATCCATTCTTTGGTAAGGACCAAATTTCTGAAGAGGCCTTTTTTATGGGAAAATTTGCATTTAGCTCCAGCCTAAAGCTATTGAGTATTTAAGTGCTGTCCTGTGACTGGATTGTTATTTAATGAATGGATTTTATCCTTAACTGTACTAGTACAAGCTGAAAGTTTGTTTTGCTCTCTGTCATGGTTTAAGCCCAGTCAGTAACTGCAGACCCTGCAGCTGTTTGCTCTTTCCTCTTCCCCCTGCACTGGGATAGGGGAGAAAATTAGAAGAGTAAAAGTGAGAAAACTTCTGTATTGAGATAAAGAAAGGATAATGGTAACAGCAAAAGCCATGCACACAAGCAAAGCAAGACAAGGAATTCATTTACTGCTTTCTATGGACAGGGAAGCCATGTATTTCCAGCACAAATCAACACATAGACCCATACTAGCTACTGTGAAGAACATTAGTGCTATCCCAGCCAAAACTATCACACCCTTACAGACTCTCTCTTGAGTAAAATTGAAGCTACCTTGTCTCCTACTGCCTCCTAACCACTGTGAGCCAAGGGAAACACCCAAGGCCTGACTCTGGTTTAGTTTATTTTTACACTGAAATAAATTCCTGTTTTTAAATAAGCTACCTGACGTCTGGAACCAAACTTTGATTCTGCATCTTTCCCCAGGGAAGCTGAAGTTTCTCTGAAAGAGTCCCAAAAATCAAGATGTCAAGTTTACCAGAGATGCCACAAAAGCTGAGGGCATGCTTCAGATCATGTCAGTCACATTATTTAATTTAAGTGTTCTCTTAGCAAAGATCAATACATTCTCAAACCTTGAGCCACATACCAAGATGGGGAAACAAGAATGAAAAAACAAAGTTACTTTGACAATAATTTGCTTACTAAGTGCCAAAAAAGAGTGTCTAGCACTGTGCCATAAACATCTATTTGTGTATGTACATACTTGAGTATTTACATAGGTAGTTTCTATCCTGTTTTATATTTATGGCTTGTCCATGGCAAGAGAAATTATTTCAAAAAATATGGCTATTTTCCTGAAAAAAATGAAAAATTTATTAGTTTTTAACTAACAAGGCTATTGAAATACTTATATACCTGAATAGGAGCTTTGTGTGATCTATTTAGATTCCTAGACTATGTTACTAATAATGTAGAATGATTCCAAATGTCAGTGGTGTTTACACCAAGATGAGATTTGGAACAAAATTTAAAATAAAATTTTTTAAAAAAATTGAATTCACTGTGCTTGCAAATCTACCAAGTTTGGGAAAGTTCTTCAGATGATGTTTTAGAGTGACAGAGTGATCTGATGCTCAGCTTCCATGAAAAATGCAACGTGTACTCCTGCTCTTTGAGGATTAATCAAAGACATCTTAATATAGACATCTTAACACTTTATCAACTTTTGCCTCTTTATTTCAGTCTTCACCAGGACTCTCTGGTTACTAGAAGATTTCTTTCATTGTATGCTGAGCAGCAATCATTTCATCTTGTATGACATTCTGCAACATATCTCAGGATAGGTAGTTCTATAAATGAATGGATGGATATTATAAAAAAATAACAAGAGGTTTACAGAAAAATCCTCTCTATTTGAACCTTCTGCATATTTTCTGCAGAGATATATCTTCAGTATCATACAGACAATACACAGTTAAAGCTGTATGCACTTTGCCCCCTTTTCTCCCTCAGGAAAAAAAAACCCTTCATCTGCAAAATCCTGTACTGTTGTTCATAAAATGTGTCAGTTGTCTACAGGCAGAATTAATGTATAATTTCCATGCTATCTTTGTGCATCAGTAGAAGGGCTTTAATGTCACTGAATTTGGTAGTGGATAGCAGTACCTCCTTTTGATTTAGGGGCACTCTTAAACCTCTTCCCTTCTGCATCCTGCTTGTTATTTTCCTGTAATTATAAACACAGATTATAAGGAGCATCTGGTCTGCAGCATACTCCTAAGAAAATCCTGTTATCGATGTTGAGTGAGTTGAAATTTTCACTGGAATTCATGCGCATCACAATGAATTTCTTTTTAAACCTCAGCCTCGGAGGATGCGCCAGCCATAGAGGGATGGAATTCAGGTGGTGTTTGCATCTTTCCTTGGAGGAGCTGTAACATCTGTGTGCGTTCAAGTAGGTGCCTGTAATTAGGCATGGACAGAGGGGAAGGCTGCAGGGGGGAAAAGCAACTCTTTCCCCAGCAGATTGGAAATCTAGCTGGATTATCCATTTCTTAGTTCAGAAATGAGAACATTTTTCCATTCCATAAAAGTCTACTGGGTGTTAAACCTGCTGCATCATCCATCCTATTGTTCTGCAATACACTTGTGTCCTGCAGGTACACTTTCTAAACAAAAACTTTCTTCATCTTGGAGCCCAGAGTTCATAATCAGTTACCTTATTTCCAAGACATGTGAGCACATGGCAGCTGCTGTTTTGCTTCTGATAGAAGTACCATACCATCTTCCTTATTTTCTCCCAGGTATTCAAACTCCATACTTCCTACCTTCACTGAATTTGTGTTTTGCCTACCTTTAGCACACCCCATTCACTTGTTCTTTCTGTTAGGTGGCCTACAGGCAGCACTCTCTATAAAGTCACATTTACATATCTTCTCTTTAATCTTATCCCATATGTTCTCTGTTGGCGCCTCATCCATTCCCAGGCAGAACTCCATGTTCTCAGCTCATTCCTCACCTCTCCCACTGAGCTCACATGACACATCTCAGATCTCACACCTGATCTCACATATCCCAGCTCACACCCAGCTCTTCTTTCATTCTCTATGTCCCCCCTCAAGTTCCCACCCTGTGGGACAGTGAATGGCCAGGTTCTTCCACAAGACAGCATGGTCACTAGTCTGGGTCACAGTCCTGAGCAGCTCTAAGGCATTTGATGTTATGGCCCCACTCACAATCAGGATAAATTTAACACTACCTAAACCAGGATTACTTCACTGACTCTCATATGACCAAAGCTTGGAGCAACTTCAGATTACACCACCAAGAATGTCATCTTCCAGGTCAATTTTTAAAAATAACTGTAAGCAGAAGCAGTCAGACATTCTTCATGCTGAGCACTTTGTAATAACACACTACAAATCTGTTCATTACTGCAACATCCCTTCCTGGAAAGGGCAACAGGTGGCCCTCCCTGAGAAGCAAGTTTGGGTACTGCTTTCTGCATCTAACAAAACATGTTGAGATTTGAACAAAGAATAATTATTTTGGGGTCTGTGTGCAATCCCTAATGTTTTCTAGGAGCAATAGTAATCCCTGGCTATTATCTACATTCCATTGCTTGCTTATTTACGCAACCAGGAGATGTTAAGCAATGGTTTCAGTTATTTTGGTTATCTAAGGAGAAAACAATATAATTTTGCCCTCTGTGAGACAAAATTTCCCAGAACATAAAGAATCATAATTTTCTGAGAGCATGGAAACATCCTTCAAACCCTTCAAACCACTGTCCCAGCAGGCAATGCTAAAGTTTTCTATGAAATACTGCTGCAGAAGTTGTCTTCATTCACTGCTCTGTATCAACAAAATAAACTTCAAATCCAGCTTTCCCTGAAACACAAGTAGGCCCAAAGAAAGCATAATGAGAACTGAAAATCCACTACAAACTAAACAACATTAATTGCCACTAGGTGTTTCACTCACAGGGAAAAAAACTAATGCCATGCTTCTTTCAGGAAGGATCATTAACAACACTGATGGAGATAGAGTGAAGAAAGGATTATCATGTATGGCATTTGAGAATTCCCTCTTTGTAAATGCAGATTTGATAGAAGAATTTATAGAGAATGGGACTAATATAAAGCAACAATTACATCTCAATATACCCTTTTAGAAGAGCATGAAGTGATCAGGTGCTAGGTGCTGTTTGATGGATTTTGCTTATGGGCTTGAGCTTCACTGAAATATATTCTTGTCCTTGATTGCGAGGTGATTCTTCTTTGGAGTGCTCTTTGGAAAGAGCAGTCAGCACTGTGTGCACTGACAGTCTTTAAAGTCCATGGGCAACCTCACCTGTTCATCTGCACCGGGAGTTCTGCACTGACACACTGGCTTCATGTTGGACCTGCCTCATCACTACAAACTTATTTCATCACTTGGGTTCTGTTTCCTTTCCATATGTTAAAAAAAAATTATCCTTAGGAAAAAAAAACAGAGCAGTCTTAGGTTTTCAACACCATGATTAAAAGTTGCTATGCAAAATTCAGACAGACAGCTACAGCATATATACTCCTCTATGTATTTTTAGAGAGAAGGGTGTATATGATATACCCATCTTCTGGTTTTTAGAACACCCATAAATGTCTGTCAGATTAAAGACAGCAAAGCTGAAACATTTACTATGAAGTCTGAACAACATTAACAGACCAGAATCAGAAAGCTTTCTCCAACTTTTCTTCATTGTTCTTTTGACAAACACAATACATATAATAACATTAAAAATCAATCTTTTGAAGTAGCTTTAAGAAAAAAAAAAAAACTGTTAATAAAGTTGGTTCATTGTTCAGCAGACCACAATGAAAACAACTGTCACTGTGTGGTGTCTGCTGGGGCATTCATCTCAGGCTACTTGTTTTTATTCTCTGCAATGACTGAGTAGCCTGCTGTGGGAAGAACAGAGCCCAAAGCACTGTTCCCATGTCATTTGCCAGTGAGGATGCACTGTGAGTGGGAAGCTCACAAAAGTCTGACTGCTATCTGTGAGGTTTACCTCTGGGATATATTCTTCAGCAGTTTCTGCTGGATTCTGGGCTAGTTTAGCCTTTATCTTCTACTGGTGAATGTGGTTGTTCAGTTGTATGTCAGAATAGGACCCTCCAGCTTGGTTTAATCCTGAAAATCATAATTCAGTGCATGTAATTCTACTCTCCCTACATTATGACTAATGAAACTGTAATAGTAGCAGATAAAGATTCCCATTTCATGTTTTCTTCCTTAAATACCTTGCAGTGATCAACATGGAAGGATCTGTTGGTAGGGTCCCTACCATTTAATATCAATTGAAGAGCAGTGATATACTCCATAAACCCAGATTCAATTAATCCCACAGCTCAGAATGTGAATCCATTTGAGCAAGCTTGCACTTGGAATTTATCCCCCTGTATACAAGAGAACATTGGTTCAGTTAGACAGAAGGTACAGGCAGGTAATACAGAAGGAATGTTGTTATGTCTTCTTCATAATCTTCAGACCTTTCACATCCTTGAATGTGACCATGTGCCTTTTGTGGCTTTGTCAAGAGCTATTCTTTCTCTGTACTTGTTATATGCATAAGTGGGGTTCCCTGAATATGTGACTTCACCTCTTCTGAAACCCAGCTGTGGATAGTGTAAGTCATGGTCTAATATAGTCTGTAATGATGATAAATTATATTTACTGGCCATTCACAATTCTTTGTTAAGCCTTACTAAATTCCTGCATTCTCTCTCCCACTGCCCCCACTCACTAGCTAAGTCTTTTTGGATTTTATCTATCAGAACATTGGTTCTGGGTTATCTCCACTGAGTCAAATTTTATTAGGGATACCTGCCTTAAAGACTAAAAGGAGGATTTTCTTCTCTAAATTCATATACGGTTATGTTTGGGTCTGGGTTGGGTTCATTGGGTGATGCACTTGTTCAAGGGAAAAGACATGCTTTTTTCTATGTAAATCTCCACTAATCTGGGAAGAGATTTAACTAAAACCTACCCAATATCACCCAGGCTGTTACATGGCCAGCCAAATGACAAAGGTGGATGAAATATATAATAGCCCAAATCTTTCACCTCTTCCTTGGTCCTGTGACTCTATGATAGTAGAAGTTCTTTGCCTCTATGTAAATGAAAAGATTCCAAGATGTAAACCAAATTTTTGTTCTCTCTTTTGTGATTAGACAGTGCACTGTTACCAAGAAGTATTTCAAGATACTTCCATGAAAGAGCTTCTCAAAAATACTTTTAGCTCTTAATTACAGTAGCAGAAAAGAAGATGGGAAAGAAAAAAGTAAAAAAGGTGAAAAGATCCATAATGCCAAAAGTAGTCAAAAAGGATTTTGACCTTTTCTCATTTTCTTATTCCTTTTTCTTTAGATATTGGGAGATTTTTTTTTTCAGTTCACTCCCAGCTTACCCTTCAATGGCATCCTTTAGGGCAGTATGAAAGATCACTTTAAAGTATAAAAGTTCTCTTTTAAATGGAAAGCAAACAAGGGGTGATCTGGACCATCACACAAGTGGCAATTGTCTAACGCTGGTAGCACCACAAATTTTCATAGAATCATAGAATATCCCAAGTCAGAATGGACCTGCAAGGACTGTCAAGGCCATCTTCTGACTCTGAACATGACACCTTGTTTCTGAGAGTATTTGGAAATTCTGGAAATATTATTATGTTTCTGGGAGTTCAATGATAATCTACAGTTAAAAGTGGAAGCATCTAACATTTGCTTCTTTATTTTCAAGATGTCATCAAAATGGAAAGCATTCACATAATTTAAAAGTATGCAGCAATATAAGTGACTTGGTCTCCAATAGCATATAATTGTCACTGAAAATTGTAAGATTAGCATTGCTTTGTGGTAGTCTCCAGATCAATAGAAAATGAGAAAGAGAATATTTGTTTCTACTTTATTTCCCGGTCCATATTTTTCATTTTTTCATCAATTATTAGAGAGAAACCAACAACTAACCTTGAAAATCATGCCTATATTTAAAAAAAAAAAAAAAAAAAAGGTTTGAAATACTTATATCCAGTCTCAAAAGTGGTTCTAAAGACTTAAAGGAGGTATTTTATTTTGTCACTCTTGCATACCCACAAATGCTCAGCTTCTTTACCACGTGACTACCTCTTAAAACATCTTCCAGATACTGGAAATTATTTTACAACCTTAGTAAAATACCCATTTTCAGTTTTAAATTTATTTGGACATGAGCTTCAGAGGAAGTTATACATCATTCCTTGCAGATTTAGTCAGGCTTTGGACTAAAAGCTTGTGTTGCCCACCATCAAGCTCTGTCCAGAAGCTCTCACAGCTCCAGTTCTTCCTGGTCCCACAAACTGTGAATCCTTTCTAAATTCTTGGCATTTGCTTCCACCACAGACACTATCCACTGCTTTAGATCTTGCACTGATATTTGATTACCTCAATAGACTCCCTACAGGAACAATTTGTGAAAGAAAGATAAATATAAGCCCCCTGGAGAATTTGAAGTTAGCCAGTACTCAGAAAAGGAATTTGGGATCACATCACAAAATATATCATGGACCAAACAGTTTCCTGGAACTGTGTGAGAGAGAAAAAAGACACATTTGTATTAAAAAAAAAAATGGAGCAAAACCAATATTCAGAGAAAATAGCCACAGCTCTTTGCCTCTGGTTTTCCTCATCTATTTAATGTGTCCAACTAATGTTTATGACTTTGGACTAAAGAGCAGTTAAACACAATTTATTTGTTGCTCCAAGGACATTTAGAGCATGATGAGGCTCAGTTTGTCTGGTCTCTGGCTACAATTCTTCACTCACACTGACACCATTAGCTTATTATGGCCCAAGAAGATATTTACTGCTTGCTCCATATTTCCAGTTAAGATGCATTTATGACCATTGTATTACAGTTTTCTGGGACTGATATTCAGAACTGAGATAATTTCCAGAATGTGCTCTAAACACGTCACGACACTGACTTGAAGAGCTTGCATGGTGCACATGCTGTGCCTAATTTTTTCTGCCACATGTAAGTAACATTCACATTCCTGAAATCAGTTTGAATCCAAGCATGCAAAGTGCTTTTTACATTTTATCCAATTTCTCACCCCCTCCTTTATCCTCCATTGTAGGCCTGGCGGCCGAAAATATGAATAACACCTTTGTTTATTGGCTGATACAGAATGGAGGCACATCTCCCTGCAGAAGATTTATGATCCATGAGCCCATTACATTTGGATTGCAGCTAGCAGATTAGTTGGAGATTTGTCTCATTCAGAAAGCATCAAAAAATGGTGATTCATCACAATAATTCCACTGAAGGATCTCAGCAACGTTTTGAGCCACATGCAGGTGCTCAATTGCCATTCATTAAGAAAGTCATATGAATGGAGACATTGCAATAAAAATGTAAGCATTCTTATTTATTTTGGATGAGAGAAAAATGAGCACAAGAGAGACATTTCTTGTTTACTTGCAGAGATAGAATTTTGCTAGGAAAGAAACCTTTAAGGCTGTTAAAATCAATGAATTTTTCAGATATCAGAACTTCATGTTTCTGTGTTGCTCCTTAAAATGGAAAATTAATTAATCTTCTACATTCTGACTCATTAAAACCCTAAGAGGACTTGAATATGACCTTTAATATAAAGGAATGTCTAAATTCAGTAGGCTTTGTTTCAAACTGTCAAAAGGGGAGCTTAATATTTGAGTTAGCAGCTATATTTAACCTCCTGAATATGTGATCTGAGACATAGAACTTGTAGAATTTCAGCAAAAAATTATGGACTTCCTTCTTCTTCCCCCAGCTTTAAATGGAATCTATATATGTATGGAATATCCCTGTGATCAACTGAAGTCAGGTGTCCTGGCACTGTCCCCTCCCACATTCTCATCCCCCTCAAGCTACTCATTGATGGGATTGGGCGAGAGGCAGAGAAGACCTTGGTGCTGTGTAAATGCTGCTCAGAAATAATGAGAGCAACACTGTGCTGTCAACACTGTTTCCAGCACAAATCCAAAACAGCCCCACAGCAGCTACTGTGAAGAAAACCAACAGCCAAAACCAGCACAACCAGCAGACAGGAGTGATGACATTGGACGTGCTCTTATGTTTGTACACAGAGCTGGGCACAGATCAGTTCAGTTCTGTGGGTCTTCATACCTAACTTACCTTTCAATTTGTTATGCACTTCCTTCATGAAAGTCAGCATGGGTATTCTGTGCTAAAGCATAAAGCTGGGTATTTCACAGAAAGCTCCTTCTCTGGAAATCTAGTTAACTTTCCCTGGAAATTAAGTACCTGACAATTGCATCACTCATTTATCAGTGCAACAATTGTTTTAAAAGCCACTTTATGTACTTTATTCACAAATTTTGTTCCACAGACTTGCTTCTTCACTGTTTTTTCCTCAGATTGTTCACCTGTGCAGATAATTACTCTCTCCTGAGAATAGACCTTGCATTACCTTGAATGCCTAGCATCATATTTTTGGTCCTCTGAGCAGCTCTTAGACACAGCTCTCCTGAGATTCCTCAGGACCCAGGGTTGTGTGCCTGCTCCTTGTGACCAAAATTATCCTCCACAGACCCTTCCATGGCTCACAGAGGTGTGTGAATATGTAGGGTCTTCTGCTTCATGTTCCCTTCATGGGTGTATTTGAATGTAAGATGCTTTTGTAGCTGAGTTTTAAGGGGTTTTCACCACAAAAGATAATATATGCCTTCATTTTAGTGAATCACCTTACATCATTTTTTGCTCACCACAGGTGAGTTCAATATAAAACTCAGCAGAGTTACAAAGCCAGAAGAAGCCAGGAAGGAAGAGAAAACATGCAGCCATTTATTTGTTCTTCCTACTACACTCAAGGCTTTGTCTCAGCTTGGCCCAGCAGACAGACCAACCACTATTTATGGACTTTGGACTAACAAGAGGTCTGCAGAGCATCTCAAGTCATAGGATGATGAGAACCACCTGAGGAAGGAACAGCAAGACAACTCAGATCCAAAATGTAAATTAAATTATTAAAGGGACCTAAGAGAAATCCAAGAGCTATCACATATATTGTAAGGCTTCAGATATATTGTACCATTTCTCCTCTGGCTTACATGGTGGAACAGATGGCTTGTTGGCAGCCTAATGACAACTCTCCACACTTCCAGCAGCTCTGCCCAGAAAGAGCTGAATAATACCCTCTCTGGCTCTGAAGAGAGCATTTAAAAGTGTGTGCATGTGTCTAAGTCTGACTCGAATTCCTATGATTGTCGGTCGCCCTGCTTGTTTGCCATGCATTGTGCTGTAATTAGTAGTGCTGGAGAACAGAGCTCTAAAGAGCTTTATAAATCTTGCTGAAGTAAGTAATTTCCCTTGTGTAAATGTCACCTTTTGGAAAGAAAACTGCAAAGTTTTCTGGCAGTACATCTTTTACAGTATTAAGACAATACATTATTTGTCATAAAACAAGCACTCTTCCATGTAATGAAAGTCAATAGTGATTTTATTGACCGTAGGGAATAACAAAGTCAACTGGAACTGAGAACTCTCCAAATGTCATGGTTGGTTGTTTATCTTCAGGCAGAAGATTATTTTAATCTTCATGAGAACAATGGGAGGATGCATAACTTCATAGTAGCAGCAGAACACACAGAGGTTTCACCACACTCTCAATTTTCTGCTCTCAACAACATGCCAGATATGATGAGTGGATCTGCAAAGGCTGAGAGCTCAAATTCCTTTCCAAAAGCAGCTCAAAAGCTTTGATATTTTACATGAAAAATGCTTTTTGTCACAGTTTTGAGTGCAAAGACCAAGAATAGTGTCTTTAGCTATTAGTAAACCCTGTACCTGAATAGAGAAATGTGTATGTAGCCAGAGAAAGAAGGTTGCTCCGGACAACCATTCTTTATAGCACAAAATTTAATGGGCACATACAGCTATGGACAGGAAAAGATGCATTTCACAAATATGCAGCTACCAATCAAAATTTTTCTCAGAGGTTTGTTCTCTACTCATGTATCCACTGGAATTAACCCAGGAATCCCTGAGCAAAGCTACGCCATGACACTGGGAGCAGAAACAGTTTTGATGGAACACTTGTAAAAGTACACTGGGTCCAGTGACCTCCCAGAAGCCTGCCTTCAGCTGGGTTAAGGATGCTTAACTAGTGGCAGGGCAGGTCCATTGTCATTAGGTTGTCACGCTCACCACCACCAAGACCAGCAAAATTAACAGTTCCTCAGTTCTCAGGGAAATTTGCAGGACCTTGCAGTTCACAGCACAATATAGCTTTTTATACAGATACTTCTCCCTGTCCAGAGGCAAAAGATGTGTTTAAATGTAAATCAGAAATATGACAGAGGGAAATGCACATTTATCTCAATCAAAGCAGAAGTTTCAATTAACAAAGTTGTAATAGTTTGCCTCAGCCAGTTTAATCCCTCAAAGGGATCAGCAAGCCAGTTAAAAAGGGACACAAGGTGGGAAAATGTGTGACAATGCATAAGGTAAGCTTTGCAGCAGGAGACAATGGATAAGACAAGAAATTGGATCAGGATTCTGCAGGAACGGAGAGAAAAAATTGAAATAGAAAATTACTATTTTATACCTATGCAGATGTGCAAATTAGGATGAAAATAAGAGCATTTAAATTTTTTAAATTCTTAATCCTACACATGCACCTTTTAAGAAACCAGGCTCAAGATAGTGTATTATTCTCTGAAATGCTTTGAATACAAGCATAAGATGAAGACTCTGTTGATGGAGATGTTACCACCTCTCTGGGCCACATCCCACATCTATGCCACTCTCTGGCAGAAGAGTGATTTCTTCCTGATCCATCAGAGTTTCCAGTGTTGCAGAGGTACCCATCGACTTCCGCATGAGGGGCACTGCTCTGGTTTTGTCATGTCCTTTCTGAAGTGGCAGATGCAGTTAACTTGCCTCCTATCAGCATTCTCTTTGCCAGACTGAATAAAGCCTGCTCCCTTGTGGTTTTCTTGTCCAAGATATGACCCAGATTGGAGTACACAGTTGGCTTTTACCAGTGTACACTGCTGGCTTGTGTTCCACTTGGTTTTCACTGGAGCCCCAAGTTCCCCAGAGCTGCTTCTCAGCTAGTTCCCAGCCTGTCCTGGTTCTGTTTCAGATGGAGACTCTGCAAGACTCTGCTGAATTTCATGAATTTCATGCTGCCAACTCACATGCCTGGAATCTAAACAGCTGTGAAGTGATGGTGTGCAGCCTTGATAGCACCACTGTCTGGTCTAAATTCCCCATCACATTTGCACTGATTCCAGTCAAAACTTCTACCAAGCTGAATCCTTTCCATCAGAAGAGAATGTTTCAGCTGTCAGTATTCTCCTAATGTATAATCACATACGTTTGTGCCATTGTGTTTTCGAAAGGCTGCAGGACAATGGGCTGGAGACAGAAAATTGCTGATAGAGGTACGAGCCATAAAAATTGCTGTTATAAGCCAGAAATCTAATGGTGTCATATGAAGAAAGAAGGTAAAGCAAAAGCTCTGCCCAGCCTTTAAGAATAACAATGAAAAAGTTTCACAGAGTAGTTTGAGCAGGACAGAGATCTGAGAATTGTCTTCCAGGAGCCAGTGTTGGCCAGGAAATAATTCTCTCAAATCCAGCAAGAGAGCAGAAATCCCACTTCAGTGCCAAGAGTTCCCAGTAGACCTGACAAAAGGTAAGAGGTGATGATATGCCCCATTCAACCCCTTGTCCATGCACTATTTTGTGTCTATGTCTTTTCCACTCCATTGTTCTCAACCTGGTTTATAAATCAGATGTCCTTGTCTGGATAAATCATTAAGCCTCTCCTTTGTTCACTGTAATTGAAACACTGAAATGTAGTCCTTCAAACATTTGGAATTTTAATTTTTCTTTTTCCNTTTTTTTTTTTTTGGCCAGAAAAAATGTACACTTTTAAATAGGCCGTTGAATTTCTTTACAACCCAACTCATTTGACAGAGTCTTATAATTTTCCTCTGCACACTTCAATAGGAAAAGATATGATTTCAGAATCAGCTGGCATATTTTATTTTCAAATATGAAAACGTGCCTTGTGGAATTGAATATTATTATAAATGGAGCACCTAAATCTTTTGCTTTGGTGACAACTCTCCCTTGATCCCTCTTTCTGCCCTATCCATATCACTCCCTTTTTCTACTGTTCCAGTTTATTTAAATTCATTTTTCAGTTGGGAATTCCAGTATGTCACAACAAGACATTTTATCTTTCTCTTTATTGTCATTTCCTTTGAAACCTCCTTCTCCTGTGGTTTCACCAGTCGCCTGCTCAGCCACCTTCTCTCTGCTTCTCTCAGATTTCCCTGTTTTCTTTATTCACATTCAAACATTCACAATTTCTGATTGCCCTAATTAGATACCTTACTTGAGCAGGGTATTTAAGCAGAGTCCAGATGCTTCTTGCTTTCTAAAAAAAAATTGCAACAGAGCTGGAGAAACCTGTTTACAAATTAACTCCTATTCTTGCTTTTACAACAATTATGTCTTGTTTACTTGCTTTAAAACATCCACATTGCACTGCTCTGAAAAGAACAATGTGATCAAATGAGAACAGCTTGGGTTTACAGAGTCTTTTCCTACATAATATCATGCAGCGAGCTGTCAGATAGAGGAAAATCAAGCAAGAGTTGCAAGAAGTCTAATTTTTAAACTTTCAGTTGCATTCCTCACATAAATCTAGACAGTCAGTTTCTCTGATGGTTTATTGCTGAAGGACGTATATTATTTCAGTCAGTTTCTGGCTTTAAAAAAAGATGTCCAGGAATTCAGTAGACCTACTACTTTTGTCTCCATCTGTTGAGCAATCTGCCCTCTACCTATTGAAAACAAAACAAGAAACTGACTGACAAGAGGAAGTATTTTTGTTTTTCCTCTGAAATATTTTGTTTAGAAATTTGGCTAAATTGCTATTTATCATTAAAGAATTAATAGGCACTTGGTAACAGATTTTTGATCTAGTAGAACATTCTGCATCATCACGTATATTATGACATCTAGCTGAAAAAATATGTGTGTGTTTCTAAGGAAATATCTGATTTTTCAATCTGATTACTGAACCAACTATTTTCACTGCTCTGCAGAATGGTGAGCACTTATGATATTTGCTATTTTTCAGCAAGAAGAGAGGACTGTACAAATACTATCTGAAATGGATAACTTTGTAAAGTTATGGAAATTTTCACATTGAATTGTCTCCTTCTCAAAATCATATATATATATCTTTGCATCTGTTTCAGCTCATTTAAGTGAGATTAGCTTTCTAATCTAAGATAACAAATTCATGCCAGGAAAGCTAATGATTCAACCTGCCAACAAATTCCATAGCTTTTGGCCATAGATCCCTTTGCTCAGAGAGCACTAAACCCATCCACGGCTATACAGAAAAAATAAGAGGGTGCATGAAAGAGCTCAGATTGTTATATTCTAGCTTTTATTTAAAGAGTTACTAAAATCAGTTCCCAATGCTGTACACACTTCTGGATTAGCTCCTAACTAGTAATTTTGGTATTTTAAATAATTAATTTATATTTACTTACCAGGGAGTACAATAGTTTTCCTTTTAAATTTAAAATAAATCAATATTTTAAGCTTTCATCTGAAAGTGTTCTTAAAAATTCTATAATTACAGTTACATCCTTGACTTGCCACAATTCTGCAAGAGTACTTACTTGAATGTCCACACTATATTATCTATTAATTTAGCTTTAAATTCCACCTTGATTTGTTGCTTTGGACATATATTAGGCAGCTCAGATGGAGAACATCCTCTTTGCTGTTGACAATGTACTCAGACTTGACAGACAATGCCTCCTTTTTTACCACAGAGAAGGATTTTGTGCCTTTAAATTTTGGATACTGGCAAAAGCTGGGTGACAAATGATGTAGCTAGATCCTCCAGTGGCTGGAGATCAGCTTACAATGGACTTCTGAGAAATTTGAGACTGATGTGTCTGGGAAAAAAGACAGAGCAAACCAGAAGGTAGAAGGTACTTCTGACATAGGGTGCCCTGTGCAGCAACGTGTCCCTTCACAGGGTTCTCTGACCTCCCAGTGCAGGACCAGTAAAAACCAAGATAATTCCTAAACAAAAATATTTCCAGTGCCAGAACAGCCCAAGCATGGACATGAGTGGCTCTAGTCAAGCATAGATTCCTTTGCTACAGACTGGTGTAAAATTCTTGCTCTTGGCTCTGGGATACAATCAATAAAAGAAAAGATCACATTCCCAGTGAGGGATGGTAGTACCTTGCAGATGGGATGCAGGTGTGAGTTAGTTGTGGCAATGAGATTATAATGAGCAAAGTTCATCCAGGGAGGGTGATTTCACCACAGGTGCTGGTTCAGCAGCAGGACATCTCCTCTGTCCCTTGGCTGATAGCTGCTATGTGGTTTATCATC
Organism: Regulus satrapa; assembly: GCA_013396955.1. Taxonomy (NCBI): domain Eukaryota; kingdom Metazoa; phylum Chordata; class Aves; order Passeriformes; family Regulidae; genus Regulus; species Regulus satrapa. Next base: position 358,681 of record VWZN01002297.1, on the reverse strand, counting down.
TACCTGGTAACATCAAGTTCGTGTTCCTGCAGGAACAACCACAGGGCCTGGCCATAGTGTCTTCACATCATTTCACCTCCTTTTTCATTCCTCTTAGTATGTGCCTAAGGTTGCAGACTGAGCTCTGTGGGAAGCTATTATGATGTGGATTCTGCGCATGACAACCATATTTCACCCCAGGATTCCCATGCTGATTTAACTTCTGTTAGAATGTGACACTAATTTTAGCCTCAGAATTTTCCCAGTGTTCTCTAATTTCAGCCCCAGTCTTTTCTTTGACATATCCTTTCCCTCAGGCACATCAAGAGTCCCACTCAGCTTGATGTCACTGGCAAACATGTTGCTCGTGTGCTCAATCCCGCACTGTCACTGCTGAATATACTAAGCAAGAATGGTCCCAGTACAGACCCCAGAAGAAGACAGATCATTACTGATCTCCATAGGGCTTCAGAGTGCATCTTTTTGGATGTTGCCACCCAGATAATTCCTCATCCATTGACTAGTCCATCCATCAAGTCCATATGTCTCCAAATGAACAAGAAGGATATTATGTGGGACCATGTCAGAGGCCTTACAGAAGCCAAGGCAGATGCCATCAGGTGCTCTTCCCTTATCCACCGAAACAATCTCTCAATCATACAAGGCCACTGGGCTGGTCAGGCACAACTTGAGCTTTCTGCAAGTCTGTTGGCTCTCTCTAATGCCAACCCCTGACATCTGTGTGCCTTGAGAAAGCTTTCTGGGTGATCTGTTCTGTGATCTCACAGGGCACAGAGGGAGACTGAGCAGGTTTTCAGCAAGAAGACAAGTCTAGCATCAAGATAAGAAAATTAACAGCAACATCAAACATACCAGTTACAGAGGGTACAAGAAAGAGGTGAACAATTCACATGGAAACCCCCCAACAATGAACAATACCAAACCACTCCCTCCACCTTGCTACACCAACCAGAAGAGAGTCCATTGTGGGACATAGGAAAGGTAAAAAAATCTCAAAAGGCTGTGTAAGTAAGGTGCTTCACTTAGCATGGGTTTGCTGTAAAGCTTGATTTTGCTTGCAACAATGTGTGACCTGAGTAATGAATAGAACAAACACCTGAAAAATTTAATGATGCATTTTGTAAATCATCTGAATTTTGTAATGCCCAATCAAGATAATATTTTTTTCACAGGTAAATAAATAATTGCAAAATCTTGGCTTGCTAAAGTTAACGGTCTTGTTCTGGCTTTGATTACAGTCCATCTTCCCACAAAAGACTCCCTTACCCTGTCCCTACAAAATGGCATGAGGTGGTGTAAAATAACCTCCAGGTCCTGGGCATGCTCTTCCTGAGGATGGCAAAGATTAACCCTGTCCTTGCTGGAACGAGAAAAATTGGCTGGACAACATGTCTCATTCTGGGTGTGCAGATTGTCTTGACACACAAAGCATCATTCACTTTTTGAGCCACAACTTCCTTGCTCTTCAAAACACTATTTTAACAGCTAAATCATCAGGCTTGTGGGCAGGTCACAAAACGTTGTGGTCACCAGCGAAAAAGAATTTTCAGGAAAATGCTGATGGATCATCTATTGGCAAGTCGTTTCCTTTATTTTTCCCAAGCATTTTAGTTTTGCAAATGTTTCCGTTCTTGAACTAACTGGTGTAAAATATTTAAAAATTTCACTTCACAGGCCTCTCATTTTGCCTGATTAATGATTGATTTTATGACACACTTGAACTTCATAAACATGGGAGAGCTCACAAAGTTTACTTGTCTGCATTATCGGTGTGCCTGAAAGGGAGTTCAATTTGTCTTCACTGGGAATGGTTGGAAAGTTTAAATTTGCAACTTTATATATGTCACATTTAATGATACCAATCAACTGTGAAATCATCTCTGAAATTCTTTTCTGACACCATGAAACTGCAGCATTTAAAATGCCAATAAATTTGTTACGATATAATCATAGTGATTGGGTAATTAACCAGCAATGGTTAAAGATTTGAGCTGGAGCATAAGCCACAAAGCAACTTTAGGTGCCAAAAATATTTGGTAAGTGAACCTAGGATGACAATCTTACAAGCTTTTAATATCTTACTGTGTGAGTTCAGGGAATAATGCAAATAAAAACTGCAAAGGGATTTTTAAAATAATACCTATTCATGACATTGCCAGTCATTAGGCTTAGGAAATTTTAAAGATAAAGTATAAATGGTGATTTGCATGAACATTTTTAAAAAAGAAAATAAGAAGGCCGACTAGAAACCAGAGGAGGTCTCTTGCTACGACAATAAAAAAATCTGAGATAGTGAGATGGTTTAATGGTGGCTGAGACAATTGATCTGATTTGCCAGACCCATGCACTTCGCATTCAATTGCAAGGAAGATATTGGCAAATCCCTTCATTTTTTGCTGTGCCTCTGTTCCCTGCCTGAGAAACAGAGGTGACTCTTCATCATATCAGAGGGTGTCTAATAGTAGTACCCTTGCTCAGAAAGTGCTCAGAACACTCTGGTAAGTCTGGAGGCAGAGAGGTTTGATTGAATAAGTCCTGTGAACAGAAAAACTATATCATAACCCCTCTGATAACCATAAACCTTGGCCCCAGGGCAACAAATTAAACTCTGGCTGTCCAAGACATCTCCTGCCCCTCCATGCCTGATTAAACTGTGTTAGGCATTTGCAGCAGTCCTTTGTAAATGGAAAACTTACAGGGCCAAGGAAGGATAGAAAGTGTCCTTCCATTGTTTCCCACTGAACACTTTCATAAATGACCTGGTTTTATATACATTTAAACAGGCTGCCTGCTTTTCAGAGGTCAAAAACATTCTCTAATCAGGCAGAAATCTAACTGAGATGAAATGTTTGCCTGGCTCTGTAGGCCTGGTAGAGTTCAGCTTATCAAACAGTAAAATAAAGCATTTCAGAGATTAAATCATTATCTCTGTGTGCACTGAAAATCAGAGATATTGGCTTAATTGAAAGACATTTCAATCCTTTTTTCATTTGAAAGGCTTGAAATATTTAAAATATCTTCCAATTATTTAATCTTCTTTGTCTACATTATGGATTCCCAGATGCTGGGCTCCACATGGAGCCCTTCATCTCAAATTGAGAGTCACAGCTTCTGATTTCAACTTTGATAAGTATCTGTCACTATAGTTTGTGCTGTATATAAAGCAAGTCTGCCTATGGCCTATTTGATAGAGAAAACAAGAGGCAAGATTGCTCTGGATACGAGCAAACACAACACCTAAATTCCCTGTATGTCTGTGCTGAAAAACTACTGAGACTTGAGTTGAAGCCATAAAAACAAGTGGAAGATCCCATTTCTCTCACCAAGCCAGTCTCTTGATTTTTTTCCATCTTGTGATTGGGTTCTGTGTCTGCATGGCAATAGGAGTTCAGTATTCCTTCTCCCCAGGAACAAATATTTTACTTGATTTGCACATGGACAAGTGCCCAGAGTAAATCTGCTCTGTGCCCTCTGTGGGTGGAAGGGACTGAAGAGGAAAACTGAATGCAGGGAAGAATAAGAGTATATAGGAAATATACTGTATATACTAGTATATGTCCTCTATTTGATCTCTGCTTGACATACCAGTTAGACATGCAATCACTGAGGTAGTGGCATGATCCTAGATGCCTCCCAAGGATGCAAAATTTGTCTGTAAGGATGAGGAACTGGAGCTTACTTACCTTTGATGAAGATTTGGAAGAAATCCCCCCACTGGGAGCTCACCTGGCTATCGCAGGATTTTCTTGGGTTTTCCTCAGAAGCAGCTGTTTCAAGTCTAAAAGATGCATACCAAGATCCTGATTTGTGCTCTCAGCTCCTGCCGGGACATCTTTACGTACAGAAGATGAACTTTCTCCAGTCTCCTGAAGTTGTGCCCAACTCACATTGTCAGAATAGTCCAAACCATTGGATTACCTGCCCGGCCAGAGCTTTTGCCTGACCTTCCTTCCCCAGAGCAAACATGAGCAATGAGCTGCTTTCCTCACGCTAGATGGAGGAGTGGGCTGATCTTGGTGCACTGCACACCTCAGGCTGACAAGGGTAAGAGGAAAGAGCAGCATTTTCTCTTGGAATAACCCAGAGAGAAACACTTGGCTTGGCTATCAGTGGGCTCTGTGAATATCACCACCTGCTATTCCCACTGTATCCAACAGCTATAGCTACAAGTGTTATTATTGGCCATAAAATTATCCAGCCCATTTTTCAATGTGTCTGCAGTGTTTGACTCCCTGACCTGCTGTGGTAATGAATTCCATAAGCTGACTTCACACCACATGAAGAAGTATCTCCTGTAATTTTTTTTAAGTGCACTGGCCATTCACTCCGTACAGTGACCCCTTTATTCTCTTATAATGTGAGAGAGCAGTTTTAACTATGTCCTTCATAATTTAAATACATTAGCTAAATCTCCTCTATTTCGCTCGCTGTCACTACTAGATATTTGCTACTTTAGGCAAAGAGTTTTCAAGAAAGGAAAATCAACAGAGAGGAGCAGCTCTTCCAATTGTTGCATGCCACCTAACATGCAGTATATATATAAGGCTAGGAACTTTGGCTTCTCCCTGAGACTTTTAGACCCATGCAAGGACCACACAGTCAAAGGAGCTGGGGAGATGAAATTTCAGACAGATTTTGACTCTGCTATATCTGACAGCACAATTTCTGCTAGCCAGGAGACAGCAGAAGCCCAGTTCTCTCACTCACTCCCTGGCTTCTGGGCAGAAATGTGATGCAACTCTTCAGCACTGCAGGGAGCAGTGACCCTGGTAAATAAGTATGTCACACTTTCCAAAGCAGGATGGGAAACCCACCAACTCAATGTTGTTACAGTGGCACCTGTCAACATCAGTTCCTCCTGGTGAATTCCTCAGCAAAACCATCTGGATGGAATGCCACCAGCCAAGCCTGGGAGCCAAGGGATTGCTTGGACTGACACCTGAAGTAATTCTGCTCTGTTAATTGTGATTTTAGAACATATCTATAAGCCTGACAGTTGGTACCTGTCCCCAGTGGTACCCAATCAAGTGAGGTCAGTGCAAATTCAGAGGAGACCCTGTGTTTGAGGAGCTCAAGGATGGCAGAAGCGTGGGCCTCACTGAGGAGTAATGCAGGCTTTATCTGAGATGTCAGCTGGATGCAAGGCTGGCAGCTGGCACTACGTGTTAGCAGAAGCTGCTGTTGGCTTGTCTGCCTACACACAGCTTGCTTACATGATATGGTGCTGGGGCTTGGGACTCTGTAAATTGACTTTGACAAGCCACAGACATGACAAGGGGTAGCCAAAAATGACAGGTTTTGACTTCCTTCCCATGAGTCCAAGCAACCCTGGGCTGAATGTGTTATGGTTTCTAGAGTAGCATCATTATCCAGTCTTCATAGCTCACTGCCTCCTGTTCAGTCTGCTGTAGTTGGCCTGTTTCAAAGGTACTGTACCGAACAAAAAGGGGTTTATTTGGATGGAGCTTTGTGGAAAAGAGGAGTCCAGTTCACTCTGCCACTTTGTTAACCTTCCTGACACAACTGCTCTGCCCCCACTGCTTACAGAGAAATAGTTTACATGTGTTCTCCTTGCCCCCTTCCCTCTCTCCCCAGCCTACTGGTAACTGCTGGGGATATGTGCATGGCCCTTTGTGCTTGGAGAGAAATGAATAACAGCAATATAAGAGGAAAAGAAAGAAAAAGAATGGACAAGAGTATAGAGGCCTGGAAAGATATTACCGCCAGTGGATTCTGCAATGGATCTTGATTGTTGCAATTTCAATGTCCATGGTTTGAAGGGATGATCACAGTCTTGATCCATTGTGGGTGGGGGAAGCCTGTGAAACACAAGGTTCAATGTATTAATGTATGATTCAGGTTCAGCTGGAAAGATCGGGGTATCTCCCCTGGAGGGGTGAATTTTACACTGGTGCAGCACTGTAGATCATGCACAGTCCCTTGGTGGAAGGCCCCAGAAATTAGTCTGGAGCCTCCTTGGGGCTCCTTGATGGTTTATGACACCTTCCAAGATGTGCAGCAGTTTGCCCCCCATGTAGCTGAGCCAGCATTATCAGAGGGCACTGGCATGAAAGAAGACATCACCCCACCTCTGCAGGATCTGCTTCTTATCAGCTTTTCCCCTTATATGGCCAGAAAACCTCTTGTTTAATACATCAGTCACAGGTTATCAGGGACACAATCAATTGCAGGGCTCAACTGGTTTATCCAAACAAAGATCAGTTCATTGTGGTCATCTTCTGGAGTGTCTGCACACCCCCTGTCTAATGTAGAACAGAGGATTTACCACACACCAAAAATTCTCCCTCTCCCATTCATTTAGGAGGTGCAAACTTGGCCTCAACAAAAAACACACTGTTTTTGCAGATTAGCAAATTGTTTGGGACATTCACCATTAACATTTCAGTCTATCACACGACATGGAAACAGTGGTTTGTCAGCCATGATCTCTCTTTTCCCCATTTTCTCCCTCTCCTTTGAGGCTGGATCACTACCACAGAGATTGTAAATACTGCCATGTCTGTTCAGCTCTCTGCTCTACTCTCCCTTCAAGAGAAGTTCTTGGTAGGAAGACAGTACAGACAAGGCTCCTGTGCCATTGCATGACAAGGCAGTCTGCAAGCACACCTTCCTTTGGGCTATCCCATCAGACAGGAGCCAAAACCTGTTCTCCCTTTTCCAAAGGTGTGCATGGCTCAGGGACCAACAGATTTCTGTCCCCTCTGGAAGAATGTTGTATCACAGTGGTTACAAACAGGGCACACCATCTCCCATAGCTCAGCTTCCCTTCGCCCCACACACAATGCTCCTTCTTCACATGGCTTTTGTGCCGTTCCCCAGGAACTTTTCTTGTCAAAAACATGAGGACAATCTCCATGCAGGGCATTTGGGATTATCTGCCTGTTCCTTGTCCTCCAGCCCAATGTGCAGTCTCATATATCAAGATGTCATTGTCGGTGATTTAATAAAGTCCTTCCTGAGGTCCCAGAGAGTCCAGAGGAGAAGAAAGGGAGGGATTTTTATATCTCTTGAGGCTGTTACTGCTCTCAATAGTGCAGATAAAAATTTTGTGCAAGCAGTTCCTCTTAGTACTCTGACACCATCAGAGAACAGGATAAATCCCCCCCAAAATACATCTTGACCCAAAGATTATAAGGGTAGAAATACAATTGTGGCAATTTGCAAGACTGTCTGCTTCAGAATTACTCTCTTTAAACTTCCTCATTTTTGAAATAAAATTTACTGGATTAAATGTCTTTATAATTGATTCAAAATAGGACTTTGTGTTTTGTTTTTCGTAACAGGGTCTCTCCAAGATTTGGGAACAAGGAATTGTGGCTGTTAAATAACCTTCCTATATTTCTTATGAAAAGATACTTTCAGTTTTTCTAATATGTAATTCTGTAAAACAATATGTCCCTTTACAATTTCATTTGTGAGGATAGTCTAAACAAAGTCCCATTACTTGAGGGCTTCAGAGTTTCAAGGATTGGACCATTAAAGGCGTATGTTGCTAATTAGTGCTAGCATCCAATGATGGCTTTGTGTTTTAATCTAAAGCTTTGTTAAGACCTACAACAAAATGAAACTTCAATTATATGAAAGCCATGCATAACTAATGAAGAGGACGTTGTTCTTTCTTATGTAAATATCACTCAGCCTGGAGGGACTGCTTGCAATATTGTCTGTTGATTAATTCATCAGGATTAAATCTAAGAAGGGACTCTTGGATTTATACTGCTCCCATGCACCCAGGCACACTTCAGAGAAGCAAGTCACGCATGTAATGGCTACTCAATTAATTAGTATGTTTTGAAAGCAAAAGATTCCCCTTGCACCCACCAGTGACAAGACATACTGCTTGTGATCAGCAGCCATTAGCTACTGCAAAAATTTAGCCTTAGATTTTTATTTAGTTACACTCCAGTATTTGCCAGACAAACAGCTGCAATGCATCTATTGTCTTCATATGTGGCATCACTGCACCAATGTGCTGGTACTGAGCTCCTTGCTAAGGAGAGTTTGAAACACATGATAGAGTGAGGTGAAATTTATTTTTCCAAACAAATTAAAATCCCATCAACTATAAATTTCGAGTGTTAAATGGGTTCATCAACTGCACAACTGATTTAAGAATTCTGAAAGTTTTAGAGGGGTAACCCAAAGCGAAGCAGTGACAGCCCCTGACAAAGAAGTCATAGCCTTGTGGAGAGATAGGAATGCTGAGTGGTCCCAAGGCCACCTGTGACAGATGCCGTCTACTCCCCACAGGCTTGCTCTGATTTGTCACAGGGGTGTCAGAAGAGCAGCCCCATGCTGAACTGTGCCCTCTTGATGACCAGAGCCACGGTAGCTGGTGTCACTATTCTTGAAGCAGGCTGCAGAATCAGGCATGCTGTGAATGGGTTAAAACAGAAAAACCATCAAAAAATCTAAGCCAAACTGCCAATAGGTTTCACAAGGAAAACAGGTTGACGAAATAAACAAAAAGCAATTAAGAAAAGCAAATTGACATATTTGGGTTGGATTCACAGAAGAGCAGGGAGGGATATAACTTTTTGTTTGGAGACTGTGCAACAGCTTGCCTGTTCCCCATTTGTTTAGAAGCAGAACAGCAGAGGTGTCATCTGTTGGTCAATATTCAGGGAAAAGAGCTACAGGGAAAAGAGTCTTAAGCACTGAGGGTTGTCTCTGTAAACACAATGTTTATTTTGCATTTATGCTATGCTTCAGGGCTCCTGCTTATTTCTGCACAATCCAGGAAGAATTTGCTGTGTGCATCCAGCTTTGTCCTTTCCTCTGTGTATTACTTAGTCTCCATTTTCCCTCTTCCAACAATTAAGAGTTTGCCAGAGTGAGCTAGGGTAAGATGCAGAGCACTGTACTGATACTACTCATAGACTAATTCTCCTTTGTCCCATTGTTGGTCTTGCTCAGGATTAAGTCATCTGAATTGTTTGGAGACCAGACAGGACTTCTCCCCTAGACTAGACTAGATTCCCCTATACTTGCTGTTTCTTGAGCCCACCCATGTTTTTCTCCACATGGAAATCACTCCACTTTGGGTTTCTTCTATTTCAAGCCAGTGCAACTGAAGGAAACCATTGTCATCTGAGACTCACTAAGCCTTTATAGCTATGTCAGATGGAACCTCAAAGCTGAATGGAAAGGTATAGAGGAGTGAGTAACCCAGCCTCAGCCTCTCCAGCACCACTGTAGTCCTGTATTACTGCCAGTAGGACATACTGTCTTCACAGAGTGACTCCAAGTTGTTTGTAAAGGTCATTTCCTTCCTCATCTCTGGATAGAAAAGATTACATTTACATTAATGCGAAAGATACCGAACAGTCACTCCCCCAGCTCTCATCAAATGACTTAAATCTTATTAATTTACACTGCTAATTCAGCAAGTTCAAAGAAAAGAAGATTCCAGGAAGTATCACATTCTGCCATTTAAATATTTAAGTGATATTAGCTTCTCCACTGATAAATGTGGGATTGAATTTCCATGCAAAGTACTGTTTTGTTCCCTGCCACTGCATATTATCTGCATGTTTCTGAGCTAATCTCACCTTGATCTTTTGTACAGTAGATGACAAAATGTTCCATAACCTCTTCTTTACGGAGAAGTGCCCAAGCTGGCTGGAAAAGACAGTCCACAGAAAGTGAAAGCCTTCCTAGGTATTAAATATTAGAGACTATATGATGTGAGGGGAGGAGTTGCATCTTTTGTACTCAATTTCTCAAGATTTTCCAAAGAAAGTCTCAATGTTGAAAATTCTCTTTTTAAGCTGCATGCTTAAAATAAGAGCTCATACTGGCTGATGCCAAGTCATTTTATCAAGCCAGTTATGGTGAAAATGCAGGAGAAGAGATGGTATATGGATGCTGGAGGGAGATCAGCAGCAGCCAGCGACTATTCCTGTGAGGAGAGTTACATTTTGTCCAAACAGTGTTTTTGTTGAGTGGGAGCAGCACAGAAAATACATGCAAAACTGTATTCATGGGACTTTCTAACCAGCATCTAAGCTCATATTTACAGTACAGTAAAGGGACTGATCTAAATGATGAGTGATGAGCTGTCTGACTGAGCACCATGAGACCAGACATATTGTGGATTTCAATGCTCGATCCAGTATGATTCTCTAATGATTATGTATATGGTGCTGGGACAGATAGGGACACAAAATCTCGTTTTGATTCAGTCCAGCCAGTTTCAGAAATTAATTGCATCCTTCCCTTAGCAGGAAAATTTGTCATGCTTGCAGTGGTTTATAGCACAAGTTAGCCATTCCTTAATCAAATCTGAGAGAATGAAGTAGCATTTCTCCAGGCAGTTCCTTGTGATGTGCTCTGTCCTCCAGTAGTTTACATATTTTCATAATCCAGGTTCTGAATGTCTTTGATATTCCTCAAATGGGATGGTAGTTTGCTTCTGAAGTCAGTCTGGGACTCTCACCAGTCCCTGATGAGATGAGCTGTAATAATCCTTGTGAAAAATAAGTTTATATTTCAGCAGTCATAGGTTAAGAATATACCAACCTTAAGAGGAAGCTGAACTGGTTTCCTCACCACAGGACAGTAGGTAGGAGTGGGGGGAAGAAGTGGAGAACAGAAGGGAAAGGGTAGGACATAGCAGGGCAGTATTCAAGGAATTTCCTGTGTACAANGAGGAGAGGAGAGGAGAGGAGAGGAGAGGAGAGGAGAGGAGAGGAATCTCTGGAAGGAGTATCAGTCTCTGGAAGAAACCTGCCTTCCTGGAAATTACCACAAAGCAGATTTATAGATGAGCCATTGCACTGTCTATGAAATTATAATGACACTTGGAAGAGGTGCAATTTGGTAAGATGAGAGTAGATAAAGAAAACATTGTGAGATATCACAGATAAGGACAAACCTGGGAAATTGAGCTGTTGAATTGTGTCAGTGTTTGAGAAACCCTGAGAAAACATTTTCATGAATAGAAAAGGAATAGGTGAATAGGATTTGAGATTTCAGGATATAGACAACAAAAGGGGTTACTTCACAGAGTCATTATTGAGTGAGCTCTGAGAAGGAGCAACTTCAAAGCAGAAAAGTTGCTGCTTGCTTTGAGTTTTGAACACCTCCCTTCCCAAACAAGTCCTGCATTTCAGAAAAGTAGGAAAGTAAAATAAATCTGTCAGAACAATCTTCTTGAGAAAGTGTTACTGTTCCATTCAATCAATTCCAAGGCAAATGAAGATGAAAAATAGAGGAAAATCCTGCTTTCAACAGAAAAGAGAAATCATTATCACCATATGTGACAGGAAGGACTCATTAACCAGCAAGCATATTGCAGGAAATGATGAAGACATAGAACCCTGGGCAAGCCCTTCATATTGCTTTTCTTAAAAATTACCCTAAAGATAATTCAATTCTCCTGTTTTTTGTTTTTGCTTTTGTTTTTTAATCAAGTTGTGCTATAATTTCTTTCAGGGAAACATTTTTCTAAGGGAGTATCAGCACAACTGCAGAATCACAGAATTGTTAAGGCTGGAAGAGGTCTCTGAGATCATCTTTGATCACCACCTTGTCAACTAAACCACATTTCCTGAACACCTCCAGAGATGAAGACTCCACCACCTCCCTGGGCAGTCCACTTCAATGTTTAACGACCCCTTCTTTGAGGCCATCCTTCCTGATATTCTGAACCTCCCCTGACACAGCTTGAGGCCATGTCCTCTCATCCTGTCACTGGCTGACCAGGAGAGGACATTGACCCCTACCTGGCTACAACCTTCCAGGGAGCTGTAGAGAGTGATAAGGTCTCCCCACAGTATCAAAGGCACTGCTGAAGTCCTGGTAGACACATCCACAGCCATTCCTTCATCCACTGGATGAGTCATTTGGTCATAAAAGGTCAGGTTGTTGAGGCAGGACCTGCCTTTCCTAACCCCTGCAGGCTAGGTCTGATCCCTGACTGTCCTGCATGCGCTGTGTGATTGCACTCAAGATGGTTGGTTCCATCAATTTAAATAAAGAAACCAAATGAAGGTGCTCTATTGGAGCAGCAATGGAAAGGGAAAGCAACAGTTTGCAATGAGAGGACTAGCTCATTCCACTCACAGAAAACCTTGGCTTTATTTTTTCATCAGAATCCCTGGCAGAAAATACAGCCAAGACCCAGCAGGGTCACAGTTGAAGTCAAAGTCTGCCTCAAACCTGACTGAATCAAATTACAAGTCTGAGGATGAGTCAAGGTCACTGGATAAGAAAGATATTAGAAAACCACAGGAGTTTTTGGATAAAAAAGTTTTTGTGAATTTCTGATGAAATATAGGTCTGGTTGTATCTACCTATTTTTTTTCTAACAGGCTTCCAGGGTGCCCAGTGCTTCTTTATTCAGCCTGAGAAAGTTAATGAATACGGGATATTTATGATCCTGTGCTCCCAAGCTCATTTCAGTTCAGAAGCTAACCAATATGTTCTGAATGTTGCCCCACCACAATTACCTTTCTCTCCTGACAAAAGAAAAACACAAAGAAACAAACAAACAAATTCTTTTTTGTGAAGAAAAGTTTGGTTCTTTTGAAAAGAACCAAAGCTTTTTAGGATATCAGAATTTCTTGCACAATAATAATTTTAACTTTCTGCCAATGCTGCTCTTTCTGCTCTTCTCTTTTTTCCACCTCCCCATTTCAAGGGCACCATGTTTAATGTCTTACCAAAGTGCTGGTCTGTCTCAGTTCTCATGTCATAAATGTGAGCAACTCCATGGAAGAAAATTACCAGCTTGGTCTGAGCCACCTGCTCCTCTACAAGTCTGTTCTGATGCATCCTATCAGTACTTCTAGTTCTCTGGTGATATGTTCCCCCAAAAGCCTTAAAGGCCATTATGGTCATACTTAGGTGTCTACAGCTCTCAAGGGTGTTGTCCCTCCTTCTTTTTAAAATTAGATATCTCTTCAGTTATTCTCCAGGTCAAGTTGGGAGATCTGTTAAAGATCTTTGTTTCTGAGTCGGCAATTTCATGAGAGAGATGTTCAGGACTTGCAGTTTATCAGCTCACCTTTCACCTTCAGATAGTATTCAACAAACTTCCAAAGTCAAATTCTCTTCTCCAAGAGGGGCGTCTCATTTCTGTCCATACATTGCCATTTTCAATCTGTGTTTTAGTTCAATATCATCACAAAAAAACTGAGACAAAACACCAAGCCAACCTAAATTTGCATCCTATCTGTGTTCCGCATCACTCCATTGGTTTTTTGTTTCAAAGGGACAAACTTTTGAGCACTAGCATCAATCTTTTATCAAAATCATACCTTGATTCTTGGCAGCCCTTCTTTTTCCCCTATATATCCTGACATTTTAGCTGTGTACTTTTCATCAGTTTGCTTTTCCTCTTACTCCCTGTGCTTATTCTTTCTATGTCTCAAACTGTTTGTGATGAATTCCAGCTGCCAAACTTTGACCTCCTTGGGCTTATTCTTCCTTTTAAATAAAAGCAGATTAGCCCATGATTTTATCTTTCAGGATTATTTATGTTTTGTGATCAATATCTATTTTCCTTTTTTATTTTAAAATATTCACTCCCTCCACATATAGCAATGAAAGGCCTCCACTTCTCATGCTTTCATTGTGGACTAGACAAAGGAATCCATGAGCTGTCACATCCAGGATTATTTGTGTCCTTCCACTGCTGGTAGCAGTTGTTCTCCAGACTATTGCAAATCACTTCAGATGATTTGTAGATATTATCCTGACTTTACACGCAGCCCTAATGGCACATCTGACTTGTGTTTTGCAGAACAGCCAGTCACAGAATCTTGTAAAACTGAGACAAATAATGTATTTAATTGAGATTTTTTAAAAAGAAAAAAAAAAAAGAGTGAAAACAGATAAACCAGTTAAGTCAATTGAAGCTCTGCCAACATTTAACATTTAACACTATAATTCTAAAGGTAACAACACAGTTCTTATTTACAGTCTCATGGTATCTCTTGGTAGGTAAAACAAGAAGTAATAAAGCAATAAAAACTTACAAAAGGATACATTATTAATTTTCAACTTAATTCAATTCAAGTAGTTAACAATTTTTCCCAATTAATTGCTGTCTCAATATCCAATATTAAATATTTGTCCTTTAATTATTGCAATCACTCAAATATTAGTGTGAATTTCTCTTCAACTGAAAATAGTTTAGGGATTTGGCTTTCCATTTAAATTAGAAACATCATAAAGGCACTTGTTTGTTTTTTTTATCTGAAAGGTCACATAATTTAATAAATATTTTTGGCTGTTTTGACCTGTGTAATAGTTACAAAAAAGACAAGCTCATTATCTCAAAATTCAAGGAAAATTTATTTTAAAATTCTGAATTTTATACACTGCTGTGAAAAACAGCAGTTTTTATTTGTGTTCATTTTCAACACACGAACAATCTTCTTCAATTTCCCAGATCATGCTATAGTATTCTCAGATCATATTACTGCTAGCCAGAACTTCCACAAAAAAAGAAAAAAAAAAAAAAAGGTAGGAAAGAGGGACACTGTGATGTTTCAACATGAATATTCCTGTACCCTCAGAAATAATTCAGTGTATGCAGTAAATCATAATGACAGTGTGACATCTTTGCACATTTTAGTATATGCACTTCAGTGCAGTGATTTTTGACAAAAGGAAATTGATGGGTGGAACAGAAATTTAAGCCTGCTTTCCAGAGAATTCCCTGAAGAAATACAGGGTCTCACTTTTCCTAATAGGTCTGTCCCAGAGAGATGAATGTTCCCTGGAGAAGGACTCCACATGCACATTGTTCATCTTGAGCTGATCACACCTAGGGTAGATGATCCTGCCTTAACAAGTTCTATTAATTTTAGGGCACTGTAAAATTTATAATAAAAAGGAAAATTTTTCTTTGCCTCTTTTGTCTGTTTTTGCTCCAGAAACAACAAAAATCTCTAATGTTAAAACCATTAAAATAACGAAATTAAAGCTCTATTATAGAAGCATAGAAGGTTAAGGGTTGGAAGGAACTTTCAGAAACATCTATTTCCAAACCCTCTGTCCTGGGAAGGGACACCTGCTGCTAGTCCAGATTGCTCAAAGCCCCATCCAACCTGGCCTTGAGCACTTCCAGAGATGAGGCATTCAAAACCTCCCTGGGCAACCTGTTGCAACCTGCTCTAGTGTCTCACCACACTCACAGCGAAGAAAATATTTTCTTCCTAATATCTAACCTGAATTTCCCCTCTCTCGGTTTGTACCCATTGCTCCTTGTTATATCACTACAGTTTCTGACATAGAATCCCTTCCCTGTTTCCCTATAGCCCCCTCACTGTTAAAAAACGAAATACATTTTGGATAATATGTCCAATGTACATTACCCTCATAGTCTTATTAAAGCTGTCATCAAAATTTTAATTATTTTTGCCAGCAAAACATAGTAAATATAACTGAAATTGAAATAGGGCCACTAATTATGAAAGCTTTCTTTGCCATGCACAATTACAAAAAGCTCATATTGCTAGTCATTATTACAAAAGTAAACACCAGATTCACTGTAAGAGAAGATTTAAACAACAGTTTCATTGTTGGATGGGGCTTTAGAATGTAAAGAAACCCAACACATATTTTTCCAGAACATGGACTTGCCCAGAATCAGTGTTGAGAAGTTGGAAAGTCTTTTTAGCTTAACTTTCCATGTGGATCCTGCATCATGTATATATATCAGTGCCACATAATGCATTTCTCCACCAGGCAAACATGGCCTGGGGTTGCAGCCTAGCAAAGTATCTGCTTATTTCTGTTTAGACACAAGGATAAAGCCAAAAGTATTAGCTCTGCCACGTATTTCCACATAACAGCACAACCATAAGCCTCATATATGTCTAACACATCACAACCTTGACAATGGAAACAGTGCATGGTTACCTCAGGCTGTCACTAACTTCTACTGAAAGCACTCAGCCTGATCCCAAGCCTGGCATTTTCTCTTCCTTCTCATATTCCTTTGACAAAATAATTGAAGATAGAGCACAGGTTGGTCAGGAGAGAGTGGCCTCCTCAACGGAAATGCTGAGTGAAGAAAAAGAGAATAACAGAACCTTTTTTTTTTTTAATTGGAACTACTATAAAGGTGAAGGTATCAAAAGTTCATCATATCCAGTGCCAATTCTCCCTAACCTGAATGCAGGAGGAGTCCATTCTGAGTTTGCATCTTCCCAGAACCCCAAGTCCTAAGCCCTGCCACTCTATCCAAACCACCTTTGTTTTTGACTGTCCTGCCTGACATGAGGAAGGAGCTGCACTCAGAGAGATCAAGCAGGTCAGGAGGGCCTTGAAGACAGAAGGAAGCTCTTGGTAAGCAGGTACCAAAATTTAAACCTCAGCTTCAACTCTTCACCTGTCAGCTGGGACAAAATGCCTTTACAGACTTACAGGTTCTGTAAAACACCCATAAAGGTACATACCAAACCCCAAAAGGGGCTGGAGATGTGGACTGCACCTTCTGAGGTAGCCATGTGGCCAAGGACACTGCAGGAAAGGAACAAAGGAGGTTAAGTACTGAGTTCTGTGTGGTCTTAGTAAGTGCTTAGTAAAAGAGTTAAAGCTGTTTAGTGGATGCAACTATGTTCTGGTGATGCCTTTTGGGGTTTTGCCTTTTTTCTTTTATATGTTCTGTGTACTCTTCACACATATATTTGTAACTTATCATAACTTTGTCACCCATTGGATGAGTATTTTTCCATGGCCTTTCCTTAAGCAGAAAGCCAAAACCAATTCCAGTGCTTCAACCCCAGGGAACACAAGGCTCTGTGCTATCTTGTTTCATGTTGGGAACCAAGGCTGACAACAGCTCTTTGAGATACCTTCTCATGGACAAAGTACAACTGGTGCTGAAGGGGGGCTCTGGAGAAGGATCTTAACTGGGGGAGGGACGGGGGGGGGAATTACATAATTACTTATCCTCCTAATTTGGCTTTTTATCAATTACGCTAATTACCTAAAACCCATAAATGTGTACTCACCCCGAGGGGGTGTGGGCTTTTGTGGGCATCTTTCCAAACTGCCTCTGGAGGCCTTCAAATAAAAATCCCCTTTTATATTGCCTCCTAACTAAAATTATCTCAAATTCCATTTCCAGGTTGGGAAAAGGGCAACACTGGAACATTTGAAATCTTGCTTAACAGACATTAAGGGCAAACCTTTATGGTTTCCAAACGTTCATGGTTTACATGGCATGTAGAGAATCAAGCAATGAGGCCTCTCCTCTCTATTTCTTTTTTTAAACACTTTCATTGATTTACTGTAGAAAGGTTCAGGTCTAAGAACTTTTTAAAAAATTTAAAAATTTAAAAGCTAAAAGGATAAATGTATTCTTGCTGCTGACAGAAATTTAAGAGTTATAATTGTACACACTTCCCCAGATAAACTGAAGCACCATAAAACATTTTTTCCAGCAAAAACAGATTTCCAGAGTGTAAAAATATGATATCTGGTTGGATTTCAAGTTGATTCTATCTAGCTGCAGGGCTCAATGTATAGGCTATGACAGTGCTGCATGTTCAGGACAGTATAATTAAAAGTGTAATAAATCTAAAAGATAATATTATTTCAAGGCAGTTATGTTCCACAAAGAATACTTTAACCCTACCTGAACTGTCTGCTCTGTTGTCCATTGTTACCATTATTTTCTCTTTTGCCCTCACTTAAGGGCAAAGCCACCCTTCTCAAGCACTTGAGAAGCTGCAGGGGTGGGAAAGGGCGTATGGCCCCCTCAGGGTTCTAGATGCCCATCTAGGAACAAATCAAACAAGGCATGTAGAAGTCAGAGACAAAGCTCCATCAGGATGCCTGGGGTGCCCAGCTGCCCCATGGGCTTTATGGGTTTTCTTACTCACCACTAAGGCTGACTGGAAGGGATGGATATGTATCTTCGAAAACTAGTCCTACCCCAAGCTGTTATAGGTGCCATTTTTCAACACAGACATGGGGAGTAAAAACTGAAGAAAAAAAAAGATGCCATAATTTAGGAGTGTTCCTGAAACAGGGAGATGGGGCAAATAGTTCACAAGTAGAGCATTTGTCCCAGATGGCAACCATCTAACCACAAACAGCATGAAGACCCATAGCCTTTTGACTATATTTTGTAGCCCAAATTCTGTGATTCTAATGGTGATGGAGCTTTAGTAGGCTTTACCTGTCTATACTGATTATTAAAATAAATAGCATTTTGATATATTTACTTGTCTCAATTTCAGAAACCTCCATGACACTGTGCAGAACTTAATATGTAAATAGATGAGTCAGACACTGATTTTTTTCTAACTTTGCCCACTATTCTGTGTCTCTCATCCTCTTTTAAATGTAGTTTGAAGCTTGTTTGAAAGAACTACTGAGTAGAGTAACTAGAGATCACTTCTCAGTGTGCAAAGAAATTACTGGAAAAATAAACCTTGTCTCTATGCTTTCAGACAATATAGTATGGTATTAACTCTGTCATTTTACCAGCTATTATTAAACTCTGTCCCCGGAAAGACCTAATAAAGTCTAACTCGGCTAAGGCTGCCTTTCATTTTCTTCAATGATAGAAATGTGTCTTCTCCTCAATTGGTTGTTAAATCTTATACAAATGTTGCTGGTCCCATTAATTCAGCACTGAACCATATTCTCTCCCCTTCCTGTTGATCAGAAGATTTCTGTTCAGAGTTCTGCAGTAATGAGAGAAGAGAAATAGCTGCAGGATGTCTGAGGCAGTGAGCTGATTCCCAGCTTGTTCAGGAAAGGCAAACAGATAAATTTTGCACTGTCTTTGAAATATGGATCCCAAATTTACCCTGTAAAATATTCAGCTTGTCTCAATAAAGGTTGTTATAGGTAAGCCACTGAAATGGTTTTTATTATGTCATAACATCTTCAGGGTTATTAAGAATCTACAAAAGTATCCTAGTAAACAGACAAACTCGATAAAGTGATAATTACCTATTAAATTTTTAACACAGAGTAGTACCTCAAAAATATGATCTAGATAATCCATTTATCCAAGTAAGATTAAAAGGATGGAATGAATGAGTTTGGATGGTGCACTGATTTCTTAATATGGATGTGTCAGGTAGTGAGGAAACATCTAGGCTGGATAATTTTTAAAACATATATGTCTTCTATATTGCCCTAGCTCATAGTAGCTGCTGCTAACAGGAGACCTGTCCCTGCCTTGTCCACAAAGAGAACAAGCAAAAAAANCCTTTTCCAAAAAAAAAAAAAAAAAAAAAAAAAAAAAAAAAAAAAAAAACCTATCCAACAATTTTAAAAATTGGTCCATACATGGTTCTCTGAATCATCAGGCATCTGCTCTTCCACAGAGATGGCATTTGTTGATTACCTGAATCAACAAGCAAATGAGAAAGATAGTTGGTGGGCTGCTGAACTCATTTTATATATCTGCATACCCCCATGGGTTAAACTCTAAATTCTATCTATCTATCTATCTATCTATCTATCTATCTATCTATCTATCTATCTATCTATCTATGTATCTATCTCTTTACCTTTGACTGATGCCTTACATATGAGTATTTCTGTGAGGCTGCCTCTGGAAATCACCAACTTCGAGGCTTTGCTTTTTATTTGATGAGTCATATTTCCACTTCACTTTACCAGATGAGCTGACCTTGTCTACAGAACACCACACAAAATGAGCCCTGAGCTTCATTTTTCATGCCTTGATGGTACAGAAATCATCACAATAAACACCCACTTTGAACAGGACACATCCTGGTAGATAATTTAGACAGGTATTTGCAAAGTCTAATGCAGAGAGATGGAGTGGAACAGAACAGCAATTTGAGCTCTCACTGCTGCTTTTATTTCATTTCAAGTACCTACTTAATAATGATAGGTAAATTGCAACTGGCCTTCAAAATGCAGAAATGTTGACTTAGCAACAGAAAAAACTCATGGAATTAAGTAGATAGTTCTAATGGAATTAGCAGTGTTTATCTGCCACTTTATGCTTGCAAAAAACACTAGCCACGGGCAGCTTTCACCTCAGCAAACTACAGCTGTCTAGAGATTAAGCATTTCATCTAAGTCTGAGCCACATCTTAAGGAAACAGTTTACAATAATTTGCTCTCACCAATGGGCCAGTAGTGTATAGAACCTGCACATTTTCTACACTCCTCTCAAAGGGAGACCATATTCCTCTCAATAAACTTCAGCACCTAGATAGAATCTGCTGCCAGGACACACTGTTGACTCACAGTCAGCTTGCCATCAAGACAGACCCCCAGATCTCTTTCTGCTGGGCTGCTCTCCAGCCTCTCATCCCCTACTTTGTACATATAACCAGTATTACCCCATCCCACGTGGAGAATTCCAGCACCTGGACTTGTTCAATTTCTTGCAGTGGTGATTGCCTAGCTCTGTAGTCTGTCTAGAGATCTCTGCCTTCAAGGCTCCTCCTAGTTTAATATCATCAGCAAACTTATGCAGTGTGCATTCTATTCTTGCATCCAGATCATTTCTAAAAACAGCACCAATTTTAAGAGCATTATCCAATTTGACAGTGACTGTTTTGGCATCAAGAAACAAGGCATATATATCAGTAGCACAAGCCAGCAATACGTGTGCATTTTTGATGTGAATACAAACACAGGCTTACTAGAATTGCATATGAAATTTTTTATTCCTTTTCAAAAACAGTTTAGGTCCGAATTTGGGGTCTACAAGAGCAGGTACCAGGAATTAGCTTTGGATAATAAACAGGTACCACCACAACTCCTGGTTTGCTGCTGAATTTTTTAATAGCCTTACTCTGGACCACATTGCTTCACTAGACCATGAATTACAAATGTCACAATGCAAGAAGTCCAAGAACTGAGGAAGAACATCTGTTCTTCAGCATGTCACTACAGCTCCTGGAGCTGCAGTCTGGAAGATGCTCTAATATTGGATTGCAGAGGGCTTGCTTTCTCTGAGTACTGCCCAACACAAAGCATTGAAGTATAAATTTGTGCTGACAATAAAGAACATTTGTGGAAACAAGCCTACATAATGCCCTTGCATTCCTCTGGAGCAGGTGCCTCAAAGAATTTCCAGCAGGATTGCATCCCAGGAGATTGTGTTACCACAGTTTTAACTGTCTGAGAAAGGGAGTAAGATAGCAAAAGGACACAAATCATGGTATTTCAATTTTTTTGAATGATTTGAGTGTCTCTTAAAGAGGATATTTTTATGGGTTGGTAATTTCCTTTCTTTTTCAGCTTCACTATCAAACAAGCAATGTCAGAAAACACTAAAAAATTTGTCAAAGTTTTGATTTTGAAGCGCCTTCACACCATGATAATTTTTCTGTCACAGAATCAATCTGATCTACTTGTGCCCTCCTGGCTATTTTCAAGTTAAATTTATAAAGAAAACATATACTGTTCTTTTCTATATATTTTTCCATTCTTAATGTCTTTAAGCTAAAATAATTAGATTGTATATTAAGAAGAAATTCTTTATTGTGAGGGTGGTGAAGCACTGGAACAGCCTGCACAGAGTTGTTGGCACTCCATCCCTTGAAGGGTTCAAGGAAGAATTGGATGGAACTCTGGGCAATGTGGTCTAGTGGAAGATGTCCCCGCCCATGGCAGAGGGATTGAAACCAGACCATCTTTAAGGTATCTTCCAACACAAATTATGCTATGATTCTCTGATTAAAAAGCAGTAAGATTTTGCAGAGCTAAGATCTGAGTTTGAGTTTCCTCTCCGAGACAAGTTGTATGTCCTGCTCTAAATGATTATGCTTGGTGTACAGAAAAGATGAAAAGTTGGGTTTTGGCATCTCAATTCACTGTTGACATATTTATTTGATGGTTGTGTTAAGAAAAACAGGCTGTTGGAATTCTATGTAAAGATATTTACAAGCAACCACACTGTGGGAGCAGTGCACTCATTTCCCAACCCAAGGAGGTGATAACCAGAGTCAGGTGGAAGAGTTTGTGTGGGATTTAATTATTTCTTTTCAGAAGCTATGTCCTAGACAGTGAGCCTGTATCCTCCAGGAGATGCAGGAACAACAATGGGAAGAGGATGATCTGCACAAAGGTGGCTGTTTACTTCCATCTCTTCACTTTGAACCACTGCACTACCTATGACGAGACATTAAAGGAGTACTTTAAGTAGTGTAAGTTATGTAAATAAAATCAATTTTCAAATATGTTTTCCTCATCTCTTGTTACAATTTCTATCATTACAGTTAAGAAATGCAGTCTTTAACTCTTCCATAGAAAGACATACTGGCTAAGTTTATGCTATTCGAAAAAGCAAACTCCTTTGTGAATCCTAAGCAATATTTGCAATTTTACATCCTCCTAAAAAGGACATGTTTTAAAAAATTTGTGGATTCTTTAATTTTAATTGTTTACATGTTATCATTTTGACTGCAATTGTTCTGAAGGAGAGAAGATATGGAAAAAAAATCAGTCATTATATATTCATTCTGGGGAATGGGGTAACTGTTCTTTCATCACATAAATGCTACTCTTAATTATTCAATTAATTCCAATGTTTATCAGAAATTCATTCCCCAATCCCTCTTTTGAAGTAGCAATAATGTCAAGAGTGAAACCATCAATTTTTTTGATGCCTTCCTCCAGCATTTCAAAGTAACATGCAGTTCCCAGTGACCTACCCTCCTGTTTACCCTGGAGCTGGGCTTTCAAAGCTTCTCAAGTCTGGAAATGTGGATTGGCATCAATGGGAGCAACCAGGGCTGCACAGTTCTGAAGTCAGACCCAACATAAGGAATTTCTCATCTGAGCAAAGACAGCAAAGCGCAGCATTGCTCTGCAGCTCTCACCCACCAGCTGCCAAACATCTCCTGCATGTTGGTGAGCATCAGATACAAGTACTACCTCTACTATCAAAGGGACATGTCATAAAAATTTCTTTAATTCTGTGCTCTTTACCAAAGGTAAAGTTTAACAGACAGCATTAATGTTCTGATCTTCAAATCAGCATTTGCTTCAATAAACAGACTACTAAAAACCCTTCTTTGGCTCTGGATCCATTAGGAATTAAATAATATTTCAAAATTCCCATAAATTCTTAAATGAGGTTTTTGTTACCTGACATTGTGTTTGACTTCACATCTTGCCCTTGCATGCATATAAATTTTTAATGAAACTCTCTTTGCAAGAACTTGTGGCTAGATTCCCAAAGCTCTGACAGAAGACAGAGTGATTTTACTCTTTGATCAAACACCAATAGGAGATAAATAATCCAGAGATCAACACATGCTGTGTCAAATATCATTCCCTTAATTAGCTTATGGTACAAGATGACCGAGCTCAACAACATCCTACAACATTTTATTTCTCCCCTACCACCCTGACAGAAGAAAAACTGAGTGGAAAAACAGCACTATGTCAGATCCCAGTGCATAGCAAGAACTGTCATACTGTCTTTCCTAGTATATACTGCATTTGCTTCTGTAACCAAAACCAAGAAATTCATGTCTTGATTGTCTCTGGGAAAAGAGAAAAAAAAAAGAGTTCAAATGTCTGATAGAGACAAGAAGCAAGGGTGTTGTAGTAGAATAGTGTATTGTCTGCAGATTCTCTCATAAAATACTTGCCAGAACATTCACTCTGTAATTATATATTAGCTGCTAATCATTAACTTTCTTATTCAGAAAGGTTATTAGCAAATCAAGCAGTAGATAAAGCAAGTGAGAGCAAGGAGATAAAACAAGTGAGTTAGGCAAACCACACTTTACACATAACGAATAATCAAAGCAAGTAGTTCATGGACAACCAGCTCAGTTACAAAATGAGCCACAGCTTAAACTTTTATTAATGTCTGTAAGAACAGCTACATTCATAGACAAATGTGCATGGATATAAAGTCTCAAATAGCTTTTCAGGATCACCTGCTTGATTTCCTAGGTTAGAGCAATTCAGGAGATGCTCCTTGGACCATTTCCCCAGGGCGTCATCCAGGTGCTGCAAGAGCCGTGCAGCTCAGCGTATGGACAGGGCTGGCTGCAGGTCTGTAACTGCAGATGAGGTCCCCTGTTAAACAGGCTGGCAGTCAGCAAAGTCCCTAAAAGCACTGCACAAGACCCCACGCCCCTTAGCTGGCATGCTATGTTCTTTAAAATCACGCTGTTCTAAATCTTTTGCAGCTCCCTGCCTTGTAGCCTTGCTGTCTAAAATTCAGAGACTTATCCAGGACCCAGCCAGCACAAAAGTATTGAACAGCTCTAGTCTGCCCTATGCACCCAATTTCCCCTATTTCTCCCTATTTCCTCACCCCAATCCCACTGTTGAGTTTTGTACATATATACGTATACCTCATTATTCTTCTTATTCCCCAGAGTCCAGACTAAATAATTTGTAGCTCAGGTTAATGCTCTTCCTTCAGATATGTGGAGAGAATGTATCCTTTCCCTCAGCTGACACATGCAAATTATATCTTTTATCTTTCTTCAAGGAGGGCAATCCCTTCCATTTCTTAACATTTTTGGGTCCTCTCTGAACTGCAGGACATTTGTCTATGCCACTCAAGCACTTAGGCATTCAAGAGCAGACACCGTAATCTTGCTGGATTAAATGGTTAAACTGTCACACCTATAGTTTAGACAACTGCCATTTACTGCAGTTAAACTTCTCATTTTTTAGGATTATAATCACTGGAACAGCCCATCAAGAATTTATCTGCTGCTACTGAAAATCCCAGAACAATGCTGTTCAGGCAATGCAGCAAACAGATCAATATATTGGGATTTTTTTCTATCTATAATGGAAACAAAAAGCTTTGGCCACGCAGCAGTTGTGGGAAAAACTTTCTATATGCCTGTACATGTAAGAAACAGAAATAGAAGGAGTACAGTGTGGGTGCTAGCAAGAATGAACAGGAATGTTTTACTCTGTCAGATGCAGGTAGCAGTAATGGTGCAGACAAGGATGCAAAATCCAAGTGAGATTTGCAGTTGGGTATCATGGGGCCTAATTTTGCCAGGAGACGGGCCCCAGTTTCAAGAATGGCAATACTCTCAAGACCCTAAGCGTCTTTTCCACATCCACATGCTGACTCCAAATTCCTCTGTTGTCTCCCTGCAGTCCTCTCAGACCCTTGACGATCTGTCACATAAATTTTAGAGTAAGTACATGGTGTTCTCAAATTAAGACCAGAACTCTGTGTATACATATGTAGAAAATTATAGTGCCTGACCCAGAAATTTTGCCATTTGCTCAATAAAACAAGACATAAATGATGGGCAAGAGACTGGATATGTCAGGAAGGACAGAGAAATTACATAAATGACCTGTTAACAACCTGTTCAGGAGGTGCAGCCCACCCACCACAGCTCAGTGGAGTTTTTTGGCTACTTTGACACCTGGTCCTTCACCTGTCAGTACTCTGTGACTTGTACTTTGGAAATTGCAGGGAATCTGGACAATCAGACCTGTCAGTGAACTCACCTGTCTCTCAGCTGGCAAGTGAGTGATCAATCAGCTCAAGGGAAAGCCCCATTCATCAACAAGTAAGTGAGATTTCTGTATATCCAGAGACAACCCAGGCTTCTAGTTCCTCTCCTGTTTTCTCACTTCTCCTCTCCCTTGGGTTGTAGTTATCTGTACATCAACTTTTATGCCTTTGGTTCTTTCACAAGTGTTTGCCTTTTGTTTGTTTGGGATTTTTTTTAACATCGACTTTCTTCAAAATATTTTCTTTCCTGCTTGCTGTTTTCCCATTCTGCAGTTTCTCTTTCTTGCCTGATTATCTGCTTTATCCCAACCGCGGCTTTGCTTTTTGCCTCAGCTTTCCTTCCGTACCATGCAACTAGGCCTGAAAGAAAGGACAGACTTACACAGCTTCAGGGCTGAGAAAGAACTGAGGAATGTTCTTCTGGGGCACTTTTATTCAATCAGGTAGGTAGACAGGACAGGTTTACTTGACCTCTTCTCCTACACTTGATCTTGGAGAAGCCATTGCTATACATGGACACACATATAGAAATTTGAGATAGAAAACCAAAGCACTAAGATGGGTAAACAATTTATTTATGGTCCTAAAAATAGTCCAGGAGCTGAATGCAGCTCGTGTGTTAAAGTCTTTTTTATCCTCGCCGCAAAGATGGATAAGGAACATGCTGGGTTTTACTGCCACCCTGTGGAGATTCACCTCTCTGCTTTCTCAGCGGCTGAACACCGTTGCAGCCAGGAGCATTTTAGGACAGGCAAGGGACACAAATCCTGTCCTCACTCCCTGCTTTTAAAATAGACTGGTATGAGGCTCAGAATAAGTGCAGCCAGAAAGAAGGCTGGCTGAGGTTCCCAAACCACTTAGTCGGCTATGGAGATTGTCCCTGCCCCCACCATTCCTGGAATGGAATGGAATGGAATGGAATGGAATGGAATGGAATGGAATGGAATGGAATGGAATGGGATAAAATTTCTTAAAATGAAACAGAATGGAATTAAATTAAATTAATGGAACAGAGAGACATAGAAAGACATGGAACAGCATGAAATGGAATGGAACAGATTGGGAAGGAATGGCACATAATGACATGGAATGGAATGGTATGCAATGGAATGTTAGGAAATTAATTGAAATTAAATGGAATTGAATGAGTGGTTTTGAATGGTACAACTTAAAATGACATGGCATGGAATAGGATGAAACATAATAGAGTAGCATAGAATTGAATGGAATTGAATTTACTGGAATGGAATTAAATTAAATTATATTAAATGAAATTGAATAGTATAAAATGGAATTGAGTGAAACATAGAATGGAGGAATGGGAGAATGATATGGAGTGGAATTTAATTACAATGAATGGAATGGAATGGAATGGAATGGAATGGAATGGAATGGAATGGAATGGAATGGAATGGAATGGAATGGAGCACCATAGAATGGCATGGATTGGCATTGGCTGGACTGGAAGAGATTGGAATGTAATGGGATGTAATGATGGAATGGAATGGAATGGAATGGAATGGAATGGAATGGAATGGAATGGAATGGAATGGAGTTAAATGGAGTGGAGTGGAGTGGAGTGGAGTGGAGTGGAGTGGAGTGGAGTGGAGTGGAGTGGAGTGGAGTGGAGTGGAGTGGAGTGGAGTGGAAAGGAAAGTTAAATGGAATGGAGTGGAGTGGAGTGGAATGAAATGGAATGGAATCAAATCGAATCAAATCGAATTGAATTGAATCAAATGGAACGGAACCTCATAGAGTGGCATGGAATGAAGTGGAATGCTGTGGAATTTAATGGAATAAAATACAATGGAACAGAATGGAAGGGAATAAAATCCATAGAGTGGAACACATTTTGTTCTCACTGCAAAATGATGTGGTTTGATCCCAGTCTTTTGTACCAAGATAAATGGCAGAAATTACACCCATGTTGCTAACTTTAAAAAATCAAATTCCCTAAATAGTGTGAGCAACATGATGAATTCGAAATGTAAGAGGAGTTCAAGGCCTACAGTTTCATTTATTCATATCTGGCAGTGATGGCATAGTCCTGCAATCAAATCATCTCATTGCAGAGGGTGGGGAAAGCCTTTCTAGACATGGCTCTCCTACAGGGCTTTGTGATTCTCTCTGCTCGTTTCAGA
This sequence comes from Regulus satrapa, assembly GCA_013396955.1. NCBI lineage: Eukaryota > Metazoa > Chordata > Aves > Passeriformes > Regulidae > Regulus > Regulus satrapa. The sequence goes on along the minus strand of VWZN01002297.1, from coordinate 331,099 downwards.
AGCTGATTTTTTTATTATGTTAATACAGAATCCCCCTGGGGAAAAAGGAAGACCGTAAAAAGGAAGGCCTGTAAAAAGGAAGGCAATCCTTAGAAATACTGAAGTTGCATTTCTTTCAGGACTGTGATGTTTCAGACACTGAAAATCTCTTTTTTGGAACTGATTCTGTCAGATATTTTCTCAAAATATGGGACAATGTCTCTCCTTTGTTGCATAAAGGTGTTAATAAATTTGCAATTAATTTCTGCCTGAGCAGCCAATTATTTCATGCTTGAAAACCCAATTACTTCACCTTTCACACCCTTTTTCCCTTACATTTCCTGTCCTTTATCCCCTGATAAAGAACATAGAGAATAGAAATTTTCAGTTGCCCTGAAGCTACTGAACAGAGTTTAGAGACTAACTAGCAAAAAGAAAAGCTATGAGAATGTAAAGGAATGTACACAGGATGATAAATATAGCTAGAACCAGTGGAGAAACAGATAAAGAGGACTACAGTGGGTTTTGGGGGTTTTTTGGCAAGTTGTAATGTAATTCTTGTATGTAACAAGAATTACAGCACATGTCCGAAGAAAAAGTTCAAGTTCAGATAACAGGCTGGGAGGGAGAAGTAAATACCAGCAAAACTATTCACTTTTGGATGTAAACTGTACCACCAACACAGAGACTATCCACTTTCCTTGCCAGATATGTCTAGGATCACATCCTTTCACTCTTGCAGTGCCAAGACCCTAAACTGAAATCCCTCAATGAACTGCTCCCACTCTGAAGGTGCTGGGACAAAAACAAACAAACAAACAAACAAACACAAACAAAACAAAAAAAAAAAAAAAAAACAAAGCTGATGTAGTTAACATTTTCACTGTCCCCATTCAGCTCCACCAGATGACGCTGTGTACTTGCAAAAGAAAAATGTGCCATTTACTCTCTAATCAATCCAAAGTGTAGATCCAAGGTTGAAAATGTCTAGACATTACAAACAAAATGGGCCGAGATATAAGGCTTTTACTGACTTTGACCTTCTATTTACAGCCCTTAATTTGCACCTCAGTGCCTGGTGAGAAAGCTGTTGAAGGCTCCCCGTTTAAGTCACACCCCTTGAACTGTATCATAAAACTGGTGTTATGCACTTTCCTGCTCATGCCTATGCATCATGATCTATTTGACTCTTGCAGACCCAAGATCCAATACTGAATGTCCCACTAGAGCCAAACTGGGATATCCCCTGCAGGACTGAATATTTTGGAGGATTGCTTCCACACAAAATGTGCCAGGATAGAAAGCTGCTGCAGGACTTTTCCATTCCTGGCCACTCTAACATTCTCACCATTAAGACTGGAGATAGGAACTCACAAAACAAAAGGACGGCCATAATTTTCAGGAGACTACTTCCAAAACTCAGACAAATTATCTGTCATGCTTTTTCATGAGATCCTTTTTTAGGTGGTACTCAAATTTTGGAGGACGGCTCCTGGCAGGGGTGACAGGATGGAAGGAAAGAACCCAGCCCAGTGTAGGTGGTCCAGATATGTGCTGCCCATGGAAGGTAACAGCCAGCACCAACTTTCTTTCCTGTCACATTTAGTACAGCAGCAGTCCCTAATGTCTTCAGCTCTAGAGATGGTATCCAAATTTGAGATGTAAAGCTGCTGAAAGTAGGTGAGAGTACCTTTCCTTGGGAAAAAATCATCTAACGCCCCCAGATTATGTTCTGCCTGAGAGAGGCAAAGGCCAGCAAAAGTCTGTCTCGGCACCTTTTTTGTGAGAGAAATCCCCAAACATATTCAGATTTGGAGGTGGTATCCAAATTTCTGAAGTGAGCTCTGAAAATTATAGCAAAACATTTGTTACGTTAAATAGTGACCAAGAGTGAGAACACCTGAGCTCACGTAGATCAAGAAGGCATTGCCTGAGGATGCCGTATATCAGTTCAATCTCATGAACAAGCAGTCAATGTCTATTCACAATGACCCCTTTGAATACTGGGAACAAGAAAACATTGTGGCAAGTTCTTCTCCTTTGGTCAGTTTGTCTACCTGGACCAGGAAGTTGTCCTCAATACACTCCTGGATTGCTCACAGCCAGCTGTGCAGAGATCCAGGTGGTCCTGATCCCAGTGGTATGACAGCCTGCAATGCTTCCTGCTGCTGAAGTGAGAGACCCTCTGTAAAGATGTGACTGTGGGTAAACTGGCTTTATTTATGATGAAACCTTTGTTTTCTTTAAGCTTTCTGAAAACAGTCATGGGCTACAGGTGAGCTTTCCTATGATCACCAAAGAGAAATGGTTTTATTTTTAAAAAATCAAATATCTCATTAGATAAAGTCTTCCTTTTTCTTGCTTCTCCCAATGAACTTAGTAGTTAACACCAAGCCTAACATTTCCTGGGTTATGTGATGGTCTGCTATCATGTTTGGGGAAAGAAGGGAATTTTTTTGAGGGAGAGAGATAATTTTATTAAAATGTTAGTTAGTCTGCTGAAAGATGGTTTAAATGTTTTGATGAGAGGCATTCATTTACACATTGTAAATAAATGGATGAAAGGTGCAGATATGCTTGCATTTTTTTTTTCTAAATGGCTAAGCCTCTAAGTATTCAGCTCTTAGCTGCAGGCTTTTAGTACATTTTGCATGAAAATGGTTGTCTGACACTCAAGCTGCATTTGCTTCTGTGTGGTTCCTCTAATGTTTCCAATTATAGGCAGCTTCCCGGATGCACTTCAGAGAAAAAAGCATTTTATCAGAGATACAAGTGGTTGATGCCTGATGGCTTTGGTTAAGGCTATAATTTCTTTTAGCATCTCGATTTCTCTTGAGGCAAGACAGTGATAATGAAAACCATGATCCTCTGTAAAAATGTCTGCTGGAACTGAGGAGCAGTTATATGTCAAATGGTTAGAGGGTTCCTTCATTCACATAGTTTGTTTTCTTCTATTTCAGAAGGTGGCTTTTCTGTTTTTAGTTTTGAAATAGTAAATTAGGATGTAGAAGTTGATAGCTGTAACCGCCATGAAGTCATAAGATTACAATAGGTGCAAGTAAATTGGTTTATTGAACCTTGTGACTGCAGGGTAATTTTTAGGAAGGGTAGAGGAGTAAGGCTATCCAACTGAGCTTCTGTGATATAAATGTGAATGGTCTATCTAAAGCAAACTACCAGAGCATAATTGGGAGAAATTACGATTCAACTCAATATTTAGGAGCCGTACTTTGCATGTCAGACTAAACAATCCTGATGTTGCTGCCTTTCTTTGAACAAATCTAAATAAAAATCTAACACTAAGTGCCCCTGCAACATTTTGAAGAGTAGAAATACATCTAATTATGTGCAAACAGGGCTTAAGCTTCTTCCCTTCAGGCAAGTGAATGGGAAGGCAGAGACCAAAAATAATCCTTTCAGAGTACAGATACTGTTAGATTGAAATTTTAGCCCCAAGGAAGATGGGTAACAATATCTGTCAAGAGAGACAGTAGTGTAGATTTTTTGCAGTAAGCATTGACCATCTAGAGTTGCGTTCAGTGATGGAAGTTGCTGAAAAGGTTTTTATCAAATCAGACAGGCAATTGATGGGTATCCAAGTGTTGGAAATCACCAGCTCTTTGTACATTCAGCAGGGTGTTTAGCCTAGAGCAGAAGACAGGACTCACGGCATTGAACTTCTAGAATGGCATAGCCCTGCATGTGCAAAAATGGAGATGGGGAGACAACAGAGAAAACAGGAATATTTGTATCAGAAAACATATTGGATCTATGAACAAGAAGGTAACAAAATTAGAGAGAATGCTCTGACCCACATGCAGGACCTTGCACTCGGCCTTTGAACTTCATGAGGTTTGTATAGATCCACCTCTGAAGGCAGTTCCAGTCCCTCTGGATGACATCCCTTCCCTCCAGTGGGTCCACAGCACTTGGTGTCATCAGCAAACTTGCTGAGGGTGCCTTCAATCCCACTGTCCATGTCTTGGAGGTTTGACATTGCCTGACTCCTGAGGAACTCTGCTCATCACTGGTCTGCGCTTGGAGAGTATGACCTTTATGGTCAGAATAGTTAAATTTTTTAGTTTTTGTTGGTCCTCAGGTGAATTTCAGGTTTTGGTAATTGCAATGAATTTAATGTTTCAGGTAACTGAATATCTAAGTTCCTGTGGGCTGATTGTGACACAAGGTACGCAGAGAAGGCTTCTCAGCCCTGGCTGCTTTTTGATTTGCCTTTGCAGAAATGTTAATACTTAGGTTTAATACTTCTATAAGTAACACAAACATATCCCAAGCATTAAGGTATTTCTTGAAGGTCCATACTCATTGTTTATGGTGAAATAATAACTTGGTTACCCTGTCTGACATAGAAAAGTATAAATATTATTTAGGATGCCTGCTCTCATCAAACACTCAACACTCTTTTAGCATCTCCTGATTCAAGCATCCTCCTTTCCTAAGAAGTTTTAAGAACAGAAGAAGCATTAAGAAAATAAAGGAGGTAAAGAAGTAAAGGATTAGTTTATCAAAGAGACTTGGGAGAGTGGTGTGGCTGTTAACTGTCATTATCACTAATGCTGCTAATGCTGCAACAAACACAAATCAAATTAGTCCTGTGTGCTAAACTCTTTTGATGTTGAAACTTGTTTTATTTGCTGTGTTCAAAAAAGAAGTTCTGAAGAAATTAAAGTCTAAGAAAAGGCCGATGTCTGTCAGATATAAATCCTGTTCTTAAGGCTGTTTTCTTGCTATGTAAGACTTCTGTGGCTTGAGTCATGCTGCAAGCAAGCATGCTAGAAAGCTGGGTGTTTATAGATAATTTACCAACATGCAAAGTGTTCAGGTGAAGGCAATTGTTGCTGTACTGAAGAGTTTTGAAGAGTGCAATACAAGGAAAAGTGTTTCAGAAGGAAAATTAGTTCTACATGCACTATAAAGGTGGAAAAACTGCAATCTAGTCTGTGTAGTGTATGGGCCATAGAATATCTGGAAATTAATCTGGTTTCATAGTATCATTTTTAGTTTAGAAACCCATCTAATTGCCAAATCTTTTGCCAGAGGTGAGAGGTTCATATTATTTGACTTATTTGCAAGTTTAGAGTTATTTTGTTCTGTGCTTCCCAGGGATGCTTTTGGTGTTTGAAAACTGTAGGCCAAGACCTACAGATTTCTGTGGAACCCCTACTATGTAATTAAATTCATTTACAGATTATTTCCAACTTGTATTGTGAGAAATCTCTCTTCCATATTTTTTAAGACACTCAGGTTGTACTTTAAGGCAAATATGGTGCCTTAGGTGTCCATGTATAGGCACATAAGCTACAGCCAAGCATCTTGACTCTGTTTATAGGCCATGGAGTGGAGATCTACAGCAGCCAACTGAGCTTATTCCTAAAAATATAACTGGAGCCAAGGTAACCTGGAACCTGAATCCCAGTCTTACAGCATGATAAAACATGTTTATGTTCTCATTTGGTCAAACACATTGTAATTCCAACTCACATGCCTTCCTGGAGTAGAAAGAACTCTTGAAGAAAGGGGGGAACAGTAAAAATGTGGGAACCAGTAGCTTTTAAAAAGAGGAGAAAAGGCCTGTCAGAAGGGAGAAAGAACAGTCCTCTACTTAAGTCTAAACTTAAAGGGAAAGTGCTGAGATGGCTAGAAGAGGAACAGGGAATTGAGCAATATACACAGGAGAAAGGAAACAACAGCCACAAGAGCTGAAGATGAATGTACCTTTGGCTTGTGAGTATTTAAGTGCTGGAATAGCTCTTGATGTCTGTCTTGCAAATAATCAATTATATTTTGTGTATATGCAAGAGAAGAGAGGAAACTTCTAATTATGGGTCCAGCCCTATTTTAGCTTTTTGGAATAGTAATGAGGAAGCTCTGAAAGCAGGAGAATGAACTGCAGTAGGTCATTTGTAATCACACCCTGTGGTTTGAGGTTGGTTTTGTGGTGGCAACATGGAAGTGAGAGCTGGAAGATTCAATTACCATCACTGCTTTTTACTTATGCAGTGAATTATCTCTCAACACTGTGTGGCTGCTCTCTCCTGTGGATAAAAGAAAGCTGATGGGGTGTTCTTTGTTTATTTTGCAAAGATGATTTAGGCCAAGTTTCTTGGACTGCTGTTTCTAGTTGCAACCTGTAATTTTTAAGCAGTGACAGAGAAGATTTAAAGTTGCTCAGAATTCAAAAATTACCATTTTTATAAGTCTTGATAGATCCTCACAGTCTCATTGGTTTAACTGATTTCTTGACCAATGAGAGACAGCTGTTTTAAATTAATTTGGAATATTTCACACAGTTCTGGCACTGGCTGTACTGAAATTGGCCTTGAAACTGCTAATTCACTTGAGAGATTCAACTAGAGAGCATGGCCTTGGCAATGCAGGATCATTCTCTGAAGGAAGACAGTCTGAAAAGGATGGCACTTTCAGAAATGAAATTAAGTCAGTCTAATTGAACAGCCTTTTCTCTTCCCACCCTCATGGCTGTAAAATATATCCATCCATCACTTCATGATCTGCAGGGTTTACATTGCTTATTTCTTACACAGCAAGTTTGAGGATCCAAGTGAAAGCCTTAGCATGTTAATTAGCATTGTACTATAATGCACCACTGTTCTATCCTGCTCTGGAAAAACAGGTTTTAGTCTCCTACTAATGAACACCTGGTGGTCTGGTTGGCTTTTCAAGGTTCTGTCTAAACAAGGAAGCACATGATGCCCATCCCACCTTCAACTTACTGTTCAAAAGTTTCTTGACTCTCCGGGTTTTGAAGGGAGCTTGGAAGTTTAAAAGACATAGAAGGAAATTACTTCATCAGAAAGAAGAGAGGGGGTTTTGGTTCAGTGTTGCACTCAAGTACCAGGACATGAAGTAGTCTTGCTTAGTTCTCACTATTTGCCCCTTTCTGAGATGAATAGGGCTTCATCTTGGCCAGAGGGGGTCCAAGAGGAAATCCTATGAGTCACACACATAAGCAGCTGCTATCCAGAAATCAACCTGATTTAGGTGCATACCTAAAATTTTAAATGTCAGGTCAGAGAAAGAGTATTAGCAATCAACCTGTTCACAACACTGAATCCAATAGAGAATTTCTACCTTTGGGGCATTGTTTGCAGATGGGGGGATGTAATAATTTTTCAGTGTGAAGTGTAAAATGCAACTACTTTTCAGCTGTGTAATATTCCCTTGTAATAATCACTGAATATGTACCCTTCAGAAAAACCACAGGGCTTTTAATGCTGTTTTTATGCTAGACTATCTAGGAGGGAAGGAGAGAAGTGTGGCCCCTCTCAATCTGTAATCCTGCTTGCAAATAAGAGGCTTAAATCTCCCCAAGTCACTGGCTCCATCTGTTGCTTTCTCTCCTCCTCCAACGGTCTCTCAGAAGGCAGCACTGAAATCCTGGTCACGGATTGTTTTTTCTCACTTGAGAGACCAGAGGTCTGTCTGGATTATTTACAGACAGTAACAGCAAACAGGTCCCAGTGCAAATTTCAGTTCTTTTAATTTTCCTCATAACTTTGTTAAACTTGTTCTGAATTTTACTTCTTCAATTGTATGGCTTGAAAAGGGTGTTGAGCAGGCATTCTCACTGTAGCAAGGTCAGGTCAAGCATCTGTCTCTTGAGCTGAGAATGTCAAGTTCAATAAGTGCTTAGGTAATATTTTTCTGAGTGTTCTTAAAGTGAGATAAAATTGTGTGGTTTTACTACTGTGTTTTTCTTTCCAGTAGACAGCAAGGTGTACTCCCTTGATTTGCAGCTTTATGTCAGTACAATGGCAGTTTTATAGGTAGTGAGTCAGCTGTAGCTTGAAAAAATTCCCAGGCTGAAAAGTAACTAGAATAAAATACAGAAATACTTTTCTAGGAAAGAAATGAAACAGCTGCTTCTAAGAAGCTTAATACTTTGAAATTAAAACAGGAAGATTCAGTGTTTTGATTACTTGATTGCCACACTAACCAAGAGATGACGGGGAGCAAACCAGATATAAAAAAATTTTATGTCAATGTTCTGTACTTTGACATGACACTGCCTTTTGATTACTCTTTTTAGCTATCCTTAGGTCATACAATCTTCAAACAAAATAGGTTTTTAAACTTCTCTCTTTCAGTGAGTGCTCTTAATTCTCTTCCAGATTAATAGGACCTTTCTAATGTATTTTACTCATTCTCAGAAATGGAAAAAGGGAAGGCAAAATCATACAATGCTTTGGTTCAGCTTGTTGGCAAGGTCAGGAGAAACTTGAAGATATTTTTGTCACAAGTCCTGACAAAGGCAGAGTTGGTGTTTGACCGTGGTGCAGCCACCACAGCGGATGTGTCCCTTTGGTGAGGGTGACAGCCACACTCTGTCCTGTCAGGTGTCACTGTCCAGAGCATCTCCTTTGGCTGCCTGCTTTGACAGGACAACTTACTTGGAAAAATGCACTCAGCCCACTTCCCACTGCCTCAGCATCTTGCTCTGTGGAACCAGGCTTAGGAGCTCTCAGCCAGCAGCAGCGGCTGACCCCTTGATCCATTCAAATAGCAACATTTTCCATCTTGGATCTGTGGATGCCTCGGGCTCTATCATGTGCTAATGGCTTTCTGTGGTCTGTAGTTGAGATTGCAGGGAAATTAATGCAGTTCTCCAGTTGAGAACAAATCATTTAGGAGGAGAAAATAATAGAATGTGTGGAAACATTTGGGCTTAAAAATGAGATATCTGCCCTGTTTCCCTGACAGCCCTCTGGGTTTTGAAGGGAGCCAAAGAAGCTCAGATGAAGGGCATTTTCTTACAACAGTGGGAGTATAGGGTGGATTCATGCAAAACTTATGAGGTAAGAAGTCCTACTATGATGCAAAAAATTGTTATGCCTGAGGGCATACATTTATTTTAGTGGATGTTGATTATCTAAAGAGATAAGGGCTAGCATGTGCTGAAAGGAAAGTATGAGATTGTAAGAGGCAGAAATTAGCTCAGGTCCTGATTTTGAACAGTCATTAATTTAGCAGTAATCAGGGTCCTTGCTTGTCTTTTAACTGGATGGTGTTCCCTAGTGTTGTGCTATGGAGCGTATTTTGTATATAATATTTTCCCAATCAAACTAGTTAGCCTCTGCACAAATTCTTTTCTGTTCTTTCTCACCATGCATATGCCCAAAATTAGTTGTATTGATGTTAGACTTCTCTCTTAGCCCACGGTGATAGAGAATGGGTCAGGGAACCAAGTTAACAGTTGGCTCTGCAACCCCTAAAGCAACATCACCATTACTGGCTTTGTAATTTTTCTTTTTTTTATTTGAAGTTGTAACAGACATATATTAACCCTGACTGACAATGACATGGTGTCCAAACATATGGTGGACAATTAATCCTCAGTTTAGGTAAGATGATAGCCTTCAGTAGAGGCTAAGTTTATTTGCTTTTGAACATGGCAAATTTGAAGACTGAAATTTGCCTAAGTGTCCAGATTATCTTAATATTTATATTTTCTGACTCTGAGAGTTTAAGTTTGTTTCTTTGTTCTTACTGATTGCACTTTATATGTATCATTTCTGTATAGTGCCTGAGTGATAGTTTAGGGCCTGTGTCAGTCCCTGTTGCATTCTGTTCAGTTTAATGAAAACCTGCTGTAGTTCAATGTTTACAGGTGCATCCCTTGAGAAATAGTGGTTAAACACACAGTGATTTATAAAAATAAGGGAGATCAAACCAAGATGCATGATCTGAACATCTTACACCTTTAACTCTGCAGCAGTTTAAAAACTGGTGTACTAATTAACAAAATGTTAGTTGTTTAAGAATCTAGAGATTCATTCTAAAAGCCCAGAGACCATTTCCTCCACAGTCACTCAGAGCTTTCCATTTTGTAACTGCTATTCAAGGTAACCTCATTGAAGAGGTTTGAAATCCATTCTTCTCTACATAAATTAGTTTTACAGAGTATGTGCTACTTATTAAATTAACTCACCACAAACATATTAGAGAGACATTTCCTGTCTGGATAACAGCATCCATTATACAAACTTCACTTACTACCTGGAATCTATGTTCCTTTATGGAAAACTTATTGAGCCATTGTCTCAAATAAAATTTTGTTCTCTGCCTCAGGTTGTCCTGTGTGTTTGTTTGCGTTGTTTCCCCCAGTAATTTATATCTGTGATACCTCTCGCACACACATCCCATTCCTGGTTTTTCCTCCAAAGCAGCAGGCAGCAATGTCACTGACTGGATCAGCAAGGCAGCCTTGCACGTAGCCGAACCCATGTGTTTGAATAATTAGTTCAGTATAAGAATAAAGGTATTTTCCCATGTTCTGGCAAGATCCATCTATTTTAAGTGGCTTATTTGATGATGTAAGTATTCTTGCTATAATTTGATACTCCTTTGATACTCTTTCGAATGACCATTTATAGCAACTGTTCTCCACCCTATTTTTGTGTAAAGCCCTGCTTTTATCTCTGCTCATCAGGGCATTGAAATTACAGCAGGAGTCTCTCCTGAAGAGTTTAACCTAAACAGCCTTTCAAAAAGAGCATAAAGCTCAGAAATCCTACACACAATAGCAGCCTCCTGAACGGTGTTTGCAAAATCTGGCTATTAAGTATGGCTCTGAAAACTCCAGCTTCTCATGTGATTATTCCTTGGCATAATCCTGAAGTAATAATCTTTTTTGGAAATGCTGCAGGTCCAAAAGTGAACAGGACAGTAACCCTGCCCTTGTAAAAATATTAGAAATCCATGCAGTTCTAAAGATTACTGTACACATTTTGTGGAGGAAGTACCTCATTAAGGATGAGTCACCTCAGGTTTGGAAACACTGTTTTAGTTGTCAGATCTTCTTTAGAATGCTCTATAGACCCACGCAGGTATCTCTGGTGTAAATGGACATGGCAAGGGGTTGATGACATATGCTGCCAGAAAAGAGTACTGTTCTGAAGTTAGTGAGCCAATGCTTCACTAAAAGAAAAAAAATTTAAAAAAAAAAAAAAAAAGAGCCTAGAAAACATTTATAATTGGCTTGAGGTAGATGACTAGTTGTGCATGGGTTGATGTGGGCGTGTTGATGTGCATGTTGATGTGGGCACTGGTACCAGGGTGTTGGTTTCCTACTTTTATCCAGTTAGGAAGTGGGACTGGTCTTCAGATGTCAGAACATTGTATAAACTAAAGGAGAGATATTAAATGGCACAAGACAGAGGAAAACCTTGGACAAGTAATAAACACTGCTATTTTCTGGGCAAGGCTGTATCTGTTTTTTGGCTTCAGTTCAGAAGGAAGGGATCTGGAAACAGAACTTTGTAATACAATAAAATGTTCAACAGTAAAAGCTCAAAGCTCTGATTTCTGTCTCTCCTGAGGTTAAAATGCTTTAGAAGGCTTTGGCCCCAGTTCAGCAAAGCACTTAAGTCTATATGCTACCTTTTCTTGTTAATCTTGGTAGAACTATTCATGTGAATAATCCTACCCAGAGCTCACTGATCTTCCTGATCCAGAAGCTTCAGGATAGGTGAGAAAATGACTTGAGCAATCCTAAAAGGGCTCTTGATGTGATAGTGCTACATGAGTTCAGCAGCACTGAAAGCCTGGAGAGAGGATAGGTGTTACCCTAGGAGTTACTTAGCTATCAGCTTGCAGTTTGACAACAGAAATCTTAACTGAGATTTTCATCATGCCACACAGAAATTTCCAACTACTGCTACTTTCCAGCCCACTTTCCAGGATTCTCTGGGACAGCATCTTCTGCCAAAGGATCCTCATGCTCAGTGTCTGCCCTCACAAATAGCAAAACATGTCTCAGGGCAGAAATACTGCCTGCCTGCAGCCTGTTCACTTAAAATCCTGTACCTCAGAGTCCTCCATTTGGCACAGTTAAAATGAAGATGAAATTGAGCAAGTAGAGAAGGTATTCGTATGGCAGGGATGAAAAAAACCTGTAATGGTGAAAGAAATTTAAAACTTCTCAAATATTTTCAGTAATTTCAGTCCACATCGGGAGTAAACTCCAAAATGTACTGTAAATAGAAATCCTACATCAGAGCAGGGAATGTTTCCACATTCTGTTTTGGTCATTTTTCTGGCATAAGTTTTACTCAGATGCTCCAACTCTTAAGTTTTTTAAAACTGAGTTGAACCTTGGCTAGGGAGTAGGGAGATTTTTATTTCATCCTTTTTAGCATTTACCAACTGGGGACCAGCTGTGTTACACCGATCTTCAATTCAGTAATAAAAGCATCAGAATTCATATTGACACAACATTAAAAAAAAAAATTATATTTAGAAATAATTTGTCCCCTCTACCCACTTCAGGAGGAATCACATTATCAGATCTTGAGGTTTCTATTAAGCTCTTTTCACACTTTCTTGATGCCAGTGGGGATTTTGTTGTTAGTATCTTTGAAACTGAGGCTTATTTCAGCCTGTTAAAAGGAAATAAGTGGCCAGCACTTGCACTTTGAAAGCACATCTTTGAATTCTTTTTTCATGTGTTTTGTTCACTATCTTCTTAAACCTGTGCTGCAAATGCCCAGTGTGATATAACAGTAAGTCCCCAAACCTTACTTTTTTTGGAAAACGTTTCAGAAAAATGTTGTGTATCTTATGCAGTTAAATAACAGCTATTTCAGTTAAATAGCAATTAAATTATGCTTTGCAACTGTACTATACTACATGCTGAATCAATGAAAGGGTTCAATTAACGCTTATTGTTCCACCATTTTTTAATTAAATGTCCAGGCAAGGATAGTTCAAGACTGCCTTCTCAAGCTAAGTAGAAAAATGTTCACAATTTGTTTCCCAGACAATATCCGAGCTATCTGTCACTTGCAGAACTCACAAACTGAGGTGACAGTAATGGGTAAGGCAGATTCCTGGTTTTAGTGCAATGGGTATTATAAGCATAAGCAGTTCACTTGAGGCAGGATGGGAGTCCTGTGACTTCCAAGGCTTCATAGCTTCCTTGGGGACAAATTATCTTCCAAGCGCTTAGTCACGTTTTACTCTGGGTTTCCTTTGTAATGTCACTGGAAGACGGATATTTAGACTACAAGTGTTGGTGTAATATAGGGGCACTTCTAAGGGTCCTGAGGGTTCCTGGGCTGAGAATAAACCCCTTTCATTTACAAGCATCACCAGCTCAAAATAGTACTAATAATTACATAGCAGCCTATACAAAGAGCATCTGGATCCCTTTGCCTTGAAACCTGCAAATTTGACCAATCTGACACTTCACAAGTGGGAAGATGAGGTAGAAAAGAGAAACTTCATGTCTTGAAGAAAATGAAAGTTTGTGCCATAAGCAGAAGCCAGGGCCTGAAACGTGGCCATGTTGCACAAATCAATGGCAGTTTGGCTCTTAAGAGGAACCTTTCCCTTCCGCATATGGCTTCTGGATTATCTTCATCTCCCTGAACTCACCCGAGGGTGTGGGTGGGACAGCAAAGTCTGCCAGGGGTCATCAGTGTTTTGCCTTCATTTCCAGGCACAACACAAGGAACATGACATCTGTGAAAATGTGAGTCACTTGGAAAGCTTTTGGCCATGATTTGTCTGTAAAGATCATAACAGAAGAACATCTGCTTTCCACAGTCTGTTACCCATCTGCAGTGTGCTAATTATGATGTGATACATTAAATGGACTTCTGAAGCAGTCTGTCCATAGGACAAGCATTGAGATGATTTTAAAACACTTTATTAAAAGGGTTTTTTAGTATTAACTGGGTATTTGTTGAAAGCTTTTGAAAGTCTGAGTGTGTATGTGTGTATCTGTTCTCATAAGGAAAGGATTTTAGAAGAGAAGTTTTTACAGAGTCCTTGGTTTTAGAAAGGAAGAGAGGGTACCACTGAAAAGATTGTTACCTGACTTTATGCTATAAGCCTTACTGCTTGTAGGATTCATCACTCCACATTTGTTGAAGAAGATCAGACGGGACAGATGGCATAACAGAGATCTGTGGGTCAGAAGGATTTTAAGCCTTTGAGAGCAAAGACCCTTAAAATGAAGGCTTTAATCTTGTGACCTGCACATTGCAAAGATATGGAAATGCTATTTGATTTTGATTTGGCTGAATAACCAAAAAACAGATGTATTGACAGGTCTGGATTTGTGAATTTATCTCCAGCACAGTAATTTGTCCCTTGTAAACTCATCATCAGAATTCTTACAGTTTATGCATGTGTCCTCTTTGGAACCTGTTCAGAGGAAGCAAGGGCAGCTGGCCTAAGAATTCTCTATAGCTTTATGTAGCAGAGTGCACATTTTCATTTCTGGGGAACTTTTATCAGAGATCACCAAAACTACTACAGAGGAAAAATGTAGATGTGAGCCTCTACAACAGGAAGAACAAAAGGTTAGATTGTCCTTTATAAGGACTCCATCAGCAAATAGACAAGAAAAGGCACTGAAAATTAAAATGTAGCATTAAGAAACAACCATAATGGCAGTCATGGGTCATACAGGATCATGCATGCCGTGGTGTGTGTGGAATAGGAAGGGCTTTTTTCCCTGAGTTAATTACTCCAACCTTTATGGCTAATAAGCAGGATGTACACCTGAGTTAGGAATTCACAAAGGGGGCATAACGATACCTGACATTTTCAGATACATCTCAGATATATTTCCTATTTATTTTGCAAACGCCTAGCTGTGCTCACTGCTACACTGCTCTCTTTAAAATGTTCATTTTAGGTCAATAGCCCATTTAGCTCAAGGCTTGGAGGCCTAGGTATGATAGTTAATTTGATATTGCCTTTGTGTATTGTTGAGAAAGAAGGCTGCAAATTTCAGCTGAGCTTTTGCATTGTGGTGATCAGCATGTACAGGAAGAGCCATTGGAGCCTGAAACTGAAGGACTCTGGGGAGGCAGATATCCTGCAATGGAAGTGTAGCCACCTGTCCCATAGCCCCAGGCAGCAGAACTGCTGTTTCCATAATAGCACAGCACAGAACTGGAAGCTCCAAAAGAAGTGTGAAGGTGTGAAAATAGAAAATGCTATTTGTTCAGGCAGAGCTGTTGGTACACTGTAGTCAGTGCTCCTACAGAACTCAGTTTTGGCACAGGATAAAACAGCATTACATCTTTTGAAGCTTTTTCTCTCAGTACTTGAGAGAGTGTACAGTATGAAAGACCAAACAAAGATAATGCGATGGCAAGAAAAGTTTTGATGTCTTTGATATCTTCTTGAACTCGGTGTGTGCCCTAGGTGGGCTGTGCAATGTACACGCTGCCATTGACTTAGGTTAAAATGGATGCCAACTGCTAATGAGATATCCCATCTGTACAGCTTCCAGTGGGAGCCACAGGGGAGTTTGGGTTGGAGTGTGTCCCCTCTCCATAGCTGTACTAAAGAACCAAGTATGCTCAGAGCTGCATCTGAGCAGTCAATGTTTTCCTTGTGGTAAGAGGATCTGCTGTTGCTGCTGAATTCAGCTTGGTGTCCCTAGGATTCCCAGCTGTTTTTTGAAAGCCATTGTAGCTCGCTTTGATGTGATTGCTTTCTCCACTCCTCAGGAGCAACGGCTGTCTTTGCTTTCCACAGCAACTCAACAGTCTTCTTTGAGCACAAAACAGGGAAGGCTCTGATATCATGGCTCAGGGGTACATTACAGAATCTATGCTGAAAGCACCTGCTTTAAATGGCTGTCAGAGCATCCACGGAGATTTCTGAGGGCTCATGTAAGATTACTGTCTCTGCTACTTGAAAGCAGTTTTTCTATACTCTTGTTTCTTGGGCTTTAACAGGACTCAACAGCTACCGTTGCTCATCCTTTAGAAATACTATGCGAGAAATGAGAGTAATCCTGTCAAACTAAGTTAGCGTTGTCACACTGGGGAGAGGGGGAAGTTTGTTTATTTTTTAGAATGGTATTCAGGCAGATACCTCCCTATAAATGTTATTTCTGAAAATATTACCACACCAGGCTTTTATAAAGATCCTACTTTGGCCCAACTTTTCCCTAGTATTAACCATTAAGATATCCTCCACAGCCCACTCCTCTCTAAATTCCTGTCCTCCTAGCCAACAAGAAAGGCAAAAAAGCTGCTAGATTCTAGACAGAGGTTATACTGCTATTTCCTCATAGACTTTGTGGTCTGTTTATATTGCATTGATATTACAAAACCAAAGATCCCAGATGAAATCTTACTGGCTTATGCTGGAGGCTTAGTAACTGCCATTTTTAAGTGAGGTATTTCAGAAAATGGTTACTGGGTGAGTGATAAGGAAAAAACAGACTTAGTGATTCTGATTGTTCACCTTGAGAAAGTAATGATAAAGTCCTACTAAAACCATTTAATTTTTCCTGTAGTTTACAATCATGAAGCATTGAGTGCTACAGAAATTACCTGAGATCCCTAGCTCAGGTTTCACCAGGTCAGTGTCACACAGACAAAGACAGGATTTGAGCTTTCTTTAAGTGCAGGATAATCAAAGAATGGTACAAAAGCTACAGGAGTAATAAAGCTATTTGAAAAAAAAATAAATAAACTCTAAAAATTTATTTTGTCTTGATTAATCTACCATATTTTTGGGTAAAAGTCTTTTGTTGCCTCCTCTTCTATCGAACCAGAGAAGGAACTTCTGGTTAGTTATTGGTTTCCTGCCTATAATGAACATCTTTTACATATCTGGTTTGTCTTTCCACATGTCACAGATTTCCTGTTTGTGTTCTGCTGTTGCAGTGGGAGGGAAATCCAAATTCTAAGTATCTTTTTATTTTGGTATGAACTATCAAAGTTAGGAATAGAAATCAAAACAATTAATTGTGTTATCTAGCAGTAGACTGATAAAGAGAAGGGGCCAACAGCAAGGTGGCAGAATTTGCAAGAGGCAAACAAGTATATGTTAGCAAAAACTAGAAAAGTTTGCAGTGCAGTGGCAGGACCTCCCAGAGCTGCAAAGACCTGAAGTGTCATAGCAGATGTGATTAAATTTGAGCCAGTGCCAAATAGCAGATGTTGGAAGGAAGAATTCCAGCACGGATGCGGTCGACTTTATTCCGAGAAGCCAGGAGGAAGAGCAAGGTTTTCATCTTAAAAATTCAAGAAAACAGATGTTTATTGCATAGCAGGATTTAGGAAATTACACATTTATACAGTTAATGAGAAAATCCCTAATTATAATGCAGTAAGTACTATAGAAATACATAAAGGAGTTCTGCTCTTGGGTTTCTGGTGACAGAGAGATTGAGCCTGAAAAGGATCCAGTTGTTCTTTCTCAGCTTGGGCAGGTTATTCCTCTGACACACATGATTAGAGTACAGGGTCACCAGACTGGGAGCATCAGTGATCTCACATAGAGCTGGCAAACCCTGTTTCTTTATCTGAAATAACATGATGTGCTACCTTCAGAGGTTGTGACCGTATCCTAAATTGTTTCAGGAAACAAGTGGGCAAAGATTTTAGTGTTCAAGTCTTCCTTGAAGATTAGAGCACAAACATGCAAACAAGCTGAGGTCTGGACAAGGCTGAGGAGAAGGGAAGAGAGGAAGAAATCCTAAATGTTGCAATTTTCCATCCAGGGTCTTAATAAGGGGGAGAGGGGGAGAACTGATGGAGTTCTGAGATGTTGTTTGTGCTAAAAGTTTATCAGACTGAAGCAGGGTAGAAAGTGGGGAGACAGGAAGAGAAGCAGCTGAATTACAAAAGGGGAAACGTACAGGAACCACACATGGGAGCATGAATGTAAAATAATTAGGAATGTGGCAAATGCTGGACACAAATTTGTATTCTTATCTAGAGAGTATTGCTACAATCCTCTTCATGGGGAGAGACAAAGGGGAATACTTAATAGTCCATATCAAAGTCCTCATAAGAAACCTCAGTCCATGTCCAGGACTTGCAGGAACTGGTGATTGGTAAAATCCAAAACAAGGTTGCCATGCTTCCCCCGAGGATAACATTTAGGGGAGCAGGGACCAGGGACCAGGAACCAGGTCCACTCACTTAACACCAAGTGCTGTCTTCTTTGACTCCAGCTGCTCTTTACCACATACCATAGTTTTATGCCTAGAGCTCTATCTGCAATTGAGATTTCTCTCTGCTACATTTAATGCAGTTGATACATCAATTAACACTAGAATTAATTTTCAGCTGTTAGGTCTGAAACCAAAGTATTGAGGGTTTATGTTCAGATTTATACTGGCAGAGTACAGCATTCTACTTTCACCCTTCACATCCTGAATAAAGCTCCTGGCATGTAGCTGCATCTGCAGGAATTGCAGGAGCTAAAGTCTGACTGCTACCTTAGATGTTATCATTGTTTGGGTGCCTGGGTAGAGGGTGTGAATAAAGATTAAACTTTTTGCTCATAAACATTTGAGGCAGTACTTAAGTTAAAATTCTTATTTGTAACATCTGATTTATTTTATATATCTATGTCAAACACAGCTGATTTGTAAGGAAAGGTTTGAGTGTTGTTTTTCCTAATGTTTTCAATGTCCTTCATGCTTCCATGATTGGAATTTGCCTTCTCCAATTGATCTGGCACCCCAAGCTCTTTTTTTCTCCTCTAGATATTCTGAGTCTATATTATTGCACATAGATAGAGGGTGGGGTGATTATACTAAATGTTGTATGAAACGTATCTGCTATTAAAGTTTAGGAAAACTACTTCCAGACTGCTTTTATGATGATTCTATGGCAATGAGATCTGTTTGATTTCCCCTTCTTGATCTGTGTGGGCTGTGAAAAGAAATTTAATAATTCCTTTCACTAGTAACTTTACAAAAGGTTTTTGGTAGGAAGGCTGTTACACACCTAAGTACTTTCCATGTGAGAAAAATCACAGCTGTCCTGCTCATGGGGCTGCTGCAGCCAGCCCACCAAGAAATGCACAAACCATGAAAATGGCCTTTCAGGATCACATCTCTCTGTGTTCTCAGGAACACCAGGAAAATGTGCACGTTGGCTTTATTGTGTTTGTATAACCCATTATTTGGCAACATGTAAATGTGGCTTTCCTCTTATTTCAAGTCGCATTTGTGTGGTGATGTGGGAAGTTTTGCCACAGTCCTTGTCTTCTGTGAGTAATTTGGGCTGTTTGCATATGTCCAAGCCTCTCTGCTGTTTTACTTGAATCTTCATTGGTTTTAAGGAAGCAAAGGAAAGAATTTTATGTACAGACAAGACCAGCTGTGGTGAGCAGACCACATTTTATGGGTACACAGCATGGGTCAGTACAAAAAACATACCTGATCAAGATGGTCTCTATCCATCCAGGGTCAGACCCAGGTGGCTTTGAATCTGAAACCTGCCCACTGTTGAGGAGCACATTTTTGTGCAGGTGGCTCAGTGAGC
Organism: Regulus satrapa; assembly: GCA_013396955.1. NCBI lineage: Eukaryota > Metazoa > Chordata > Aves > Passeriformes > Regulidae > Regulus > Regulus satrapa. Next base: position 311,831 of record VWZN01002297.1, on the reverse strand, counting down.
AACTGCAGGTTGTTTCTGTGTGGGCAGAATGGCTGGAGACCCAGTGAGTGGCTGTGACCTTGCATCAACCCTTTGCACAACCAAGGTCACAGGAAAGTTTCCTTAACACCATTAACCAATTTATTGGTCACCATATAAACCCATAGGGAGTGGTAAAATGGTGCATCCTGAGGTGACATTTGTCCCAGTTTCTTTCAGGCCTTGAATTTTCAGTATGAGGCTTTTTCTCACCTAGAGGTGGATTTTTCTTTCATGAAGTTGGTTGGTTTCCTTTTGAACTTAGGTCAGCTTTTAGTACCTACCATCATCTTCTGCAGTGAATTCCATGTGTCATGTTCTCCCTTTGATATCTGACCTGGCTCTTGGTATGTTTGAGTGACAGTTCAGTAGTTCTTGTTTGTGAGCAGTCACTCAAACTAGCTGTGATTTAGGAGATCTCCTGTCTCATATGGCAATAATTTCCCAGGTTCCTGCATAGAAAACCTGAATGGGCAGTCTCTTAAGGCTGAGGATGAACACAGTGACTAAGAGAACATGCAGTGTTGGAAAGGTCCAGTCAGCTGGGTGGATTTGTAGGACCAGCCTTTAAAAACACTTCTGGCTCTTGGACTCATTTCAAACTTGTAGTTTTACACTGTAATCAACATTTCTGTTTGCTTGGGTTTATTTTCCTAAGAATTTGAACACATCTATATTTCCTGTTTGCCAAATGTGATGAGAGAAGCTTAAGAACAAGATCATTTACATGGAACTTTCTATGTAAATATAACACTTCTATGAAAATATCTCTGTAAATTTGTAGCTTTTTAGTCTGATAATTTCATTGTAAATTCATCTGCAGTATTTCATATTGGCTTGACAGAACTTGGAAAGCACAACCCAGCCTTTCTACTTTCTGATGGCTGATAACAAAAGGCCTGCTTTAAACTCATTGAAATTAACATGTTTCCTTTTGATCCAATCCATGGTTCCTGACTTCTAACATAACCTCTTAACCAAGAGACAATTCCCAATCCCATGAATCAGAGAGCGATATTGTTCACAGAAACTTCCCACTTAGCAAAGAGAAAGGAGGAAAGAGCTGGGCCAGCAGTAAGTTTGACTGAACTACTTAGAGAATTAGCTACTTGAAAGTTCTTGTAACCTCTCATTATGACCAACATCATGAAATACATAATCATCTGGTGAAGGTAGAAGTACCTCTGTTGTCAAATATCAAGACATCTGCTACAGTACCGTTGCAATATTGTGTCTCTTATTTTAGACTCAATAGCACCTGAAAAATCAATGTGGGCTTTTCTTTCACAGCCAATAGTCTTGTAATGTGAGGTTTTTGACTTAAAAATCCTAATAGCTACTCAGCTGTGGAACTCCCTTTTGGAATTGACAACTTTTAACCAAACAAGCCGCTTGAGAAGATCACCAGAGGTCAAAGCATCACAGTGAGCTGTTTTCAGAAGTGCAGTGATCTGACAACGGCCACTGACATCAAAGGAAGCTTCCTGCTGCTCTGAGCTCTCTACCAGGTTGTGTAAATATCACCCCTCACAGGAGAGTAATTTCTTAATGCTGTTTCAAATGCCTGATATCTCCCAGTTCCCTGAGATAGTTGCAGCTGTCAGGCGGCTGCACTTCATTTCTTAATTTCTGCTCAATTTTTGGTGCTATTTTTTACCAACTGCATATGTCCTGGCTCTCATTTGAACATCTCTAAAATAGGATATTAATAAAGACAAAATTAGAGACTTTTCTGGTTTTCCAACAGACCATAGAGAGGAATTAAGCAAGGAAGTGTGCCTGACAATAGATCTGATAATTTTTCATTTTCTTCATTGAGCACTTGCTTTAATTTCCAGCTCTAGCCCCATCTTCCTCTGGAGCTGTGCATGCTTGTATTTTCTGACAAGGTTTTGGAACTCTTTATATATGATCAATCCTTTTCATATGGGGCTTTAAATCCCGTGCTTCCCCAGACTTTCAGCAATTGGATTCACTAACAGAAGTTTGTCATCTAATTTTAGGTTTTTGTCTTCCAAACAGCAACCAAGGTTTTCTTTGGTTTTGTATGTTGAATGGCTATTCATCCATTTAGTTCAGTTTGATCTAAACAGAGCCTTTAGACAGATTTGTGAACTTTGAGTACTTCAAACTGAGGTGAGAGTCTGAAATCTTCCAGGTCAGAGAGCCTTTGACAGAGCTGTCTGTCAAGCATGTATTTCTGAGGCATAACTCAAGCATTATTTCCAAGCCTGGAGTAGTTCTAGGAGGTGCAAACCTGATGATGATTTGTGATACTACTTTAAACTGAAAGTTGACCCGTAAAACATGGAAAATACATCTTTTCATGGGGGGGATTTTTGCAGGATTGAAGATCCAACCCAGCCCAAGTTCCCTGTGCATCTTTGTCTTTTCTGTCTCTCTCAGCTTGACAGGCTGGACTGCTTCTCAGTGCTTAATAACCTCCTAACCCAACTGAGCAGTTAATTTAAGCTGTAATTGACATGCTGCTGCTTAAATGAGAGTGTGTGGGAGGACTGGCTCATCCTGAAGGAAGCCAGGGTTTCTTCTGTCACAGTTGGCTGCTGCTCCTGGAGCTTTTTTCCTTTTTCCCTGGGGTTCTTAAATAAACAAAATTATAGTTCCCAGATTTCTGGGCTCTGTGAGACGTGTCACTGGGAGTTGTAGATTCAAGGCTGAGTAGTGAAGTAAGCATTGCTGGTTTGTTAAAACCTCCTATGTAATAAGATAAAAGACGAGCATAATTGGTCTGTTGTCTCAAGGTGCTGCCTGGCCATGTTTTCCTTTTCACAAAAGCCCTCAAGAGAGATAGAGAGAGATAGTTTCCTTTGTACACCTGCACTCAAAGAGAAGCATGGCTGATGGAGATTTGCATAAGAATGGGGTTGTTAAGGCTGGAAAAGACCTCTAAGCTCATAGAGTCCAACACTAACCTATCACCCTTGTGTACACCTCTGAACAATGTCCTCAAGTGCCACATTTGAGGCTGTAAATGGGATGGAAAAACACCTGCATTTTAAGTGCTAAAAGAGCAAAACACATAATTTATCATCAGTGGGTGACATGGGGAATCTTAGCCAGACAGTGAAAACTTAGAGGTTTTGTGAGAGGAGAAAAAAGTCTGCATTATTTGATTATAGATGGTTCCCACCATTTTCCAGATTAACATGGGATCTCTTTCTCTGGTCATTCAAATCAATCACACTGCATAGAATGGAAAACCCCTTGTTGAATAGAGATCAGCAACCTGAAGGTGAATTCCCACCTTGTTGGCTCAGGTCAAAGACAAAGTTTGTTTGGTACAGTTTTAACATGGCTATTGAGCTACAGCATTCACAAATGTTCCAAAGGATAGGGACAGGAGCCTGGCTACTGGTGAAAGTTGATGCATAGAGCTATTTGTGTTATCTTTGCTTCATGGAATTGCTCTCACAGGAAAAAAATGCGTAGAAGCATGATATATTACATATATATATATTGCTTTTCAACCTATTAAAAACAGCAACTGCATAGAACATATTAATTTTGCCTTGAATCTCACCCTGAAATCAAGTAATTGATTAGTACAGTCAGTCTATCCTACTGTAGTCTGCAATGATTATCCATAGCAGTTCAGCTGAGGGGCTGTGGTGTTATACACATTGCACACAGGCAATAGGCCCTGCAAGAGATAACATGAGCTTAGCAGGGGCAAAACTGCAGTGCCTGACTCCCGTGCAGAGACAGAGGCCTATCTTTGCCAGTTCAAAAACTTGGTGGATTTTCCAGATGATGAAATCCACTTAATAGATCATTCAATTTTCTAACAGGAGGAATGTTTTGATAGAAATTACAAGAAAGAAAGAAAAACCTCCTTTCTTCCTAATTTAACCAGCATTAGTGTCTCTAGGCTTATCCTTATGAAAAGTATTGCTGGCATAAAAGATAGAAAGTTCCTGTGCTAATGAGGATACAAAAATAGAGTTTAGCTCGGGGCTAAATCCTGAAAGCTGGCAAGCATTTGAGTCTTGTGCTAAATTGAACAGAAGGTGCTCAGCAGGTCTTAGTATCTGGCCTTTACTGAACAGCAGGAGCCTGGCCTGACTGACATAAGGTGAGCTTAGTGTGTTCTAAAGGGCTTTGTTCTCCACTTGATGGGTTTGTAAAGCTTTGGCATTGGTCACTCACGGCACAGTTCAGAGATCACTCCTGTAAACAGCACAGGGAAGCTCTGAAGTGTTGAAAGATAATGATTTGGCAGCAGAGAAAAGGAACTTCTCTGCAGCCACTGCCCCAGAAAAGTATTGATTGATGTTCTGTTCATAATTAAAGGGTGAGCTACCTTGGGTGGTACACATCCAGTCACTGCTTTTACCCAGCCCTCCTCTGCGTGTCAGTTCTGATTCCATACTGGGACTACAAAGCAGGATGTCCATGAATCCATGTATGCTCCTTGCTCCAAAACAGCAAAACACAGCCTCTCGGGACAGACGATGACAGATGATGACAACTTGTCAGCTTCCTTTGAAGTCATTGCAGTAGTTGTGCGTGTCCCTGTCTGAGCATCTGGCCTAAGGAAACTGAATTTATGGTGGGATCTAACAACTCCTTGTACTCAGACTCTTTAAGAATTTGCAGGCTGACCTGGTCAACAGCCTCAGGAGTTCTCCTTTCATTTGTTAAGTTCTTTTTCATATACATTGCTCTGACATTAAGCCCAGCTAGAGGGACAACAGCCGCAGACATGAATGTTAGTTACAACACTGAAGACACAGTTTTGTAGCAGAAAAATCTACACTGAGAGGATATAGGCTTTCTCTATTAACACATTTGCTTTTCAGATTTCTTGTTGTATTCCCTATATTAGTTAAAATTAGTGTCAAGTTATCTGCACTGATAGTTGTAGTTCACTTTGGGGAAAGAATATTGACTAGATGCAGATGAAGTTACCTTTTTCTATTAGCTCTTATATTTAGGCATAAAATGCATATACAATATTATTACTTCCTCTTCCTGTTCTTCAATATGTCTTAAAGACTTTGCCCTGACCCCTCAATAAAATAAGTTTCCCTAATGTTTTCTGGGTGATCCAATTTTTTAGATGGATTGCTTTCAGGATTTCAGGCTGGTGTCTATAATAAGGAAAAAGTTTTCAAAAATTTGCTGCATTTGGACTGGAACTATCATGGAAACTTGAACATGTATTATGGTATTAGTGCTTTCCTTTCAGTCTGTTTTTCTAGGAAAATTAGACTTTTCTTTCTTTTCTAATGTTTATTGTATGTTTGTGATTCTTCTCCCCACTTTATTGTCACTGCTGACTTGCAAATTTGTACATCAGAAGGCTGAAGAAAATTTAGCTTCTGCATGAGTCAGGCAGCCGAAGAGACAAAAATCAATCCACAAGGAGAGGTTGTAGTATGAGATCTTCTCTTATTAGACATCAAAGTTTCCCCATGGGAACACAGCCTTTCTGAATGAATTCACAGAAGATTACTTGTTCTTTGCTTAGGGAGTTATTTAACATTCTTAACCATGTGGCAAATTCTCTCAAGGGATGGTTTGTTTCTGCAAAGCTGTAGCTGAGAAAATCATTCAGTTCCAAGTTCCTGTTTTGGTTTTGTTTCTTCTATAGCAGTAGAAATGGCACATAAGACATGTGGGTTTAGCTTCTGATTATGCCACAAGCTCATTCTGGACCTTGAACCAGTCCCAATGCCTCTGGGACTTGAGACACTGTCTCATCAAAGCTAGGGATAAAGTTGTGCTCTTGTGACTCTTCCTTCCTTAGAACTTAGTTTTCTCTTAAATTTTGTAGCAGGCCTTGCCCAGCGGCAGTGAAGTGTCTGTGTTTTAATGCAGCAGTTTGAAAATTAGCACATCCTAAGTACAGAAGAGTCAGATTAATTGAAATGCTTGTCTTTCAGCATATGCAGGCTATCAGCCAGTTCTGGGATTCATGGTGGCTTTCAAGTTACTCTGGGCTGTCATTTGCACATTGGGATAATTTGCTCAACGGTGTGACATCGACTTGAGTAAACAATTAACATGGTGAAGATACCTGGGTGGGAAAGGGCAGTGCAAGAAAAAAATGGTAGTGCTCAGAGTGTTGTGAGAGTGGAGAGAGGATCCACAGAAAGCTCCCATGGCCGTGCTGTGGCCATTTACCACACTGTTTTCTGAGAGGAGTTATGCTAATAATGGCATATGACTGGCAGAGCTCTGTTTTTAAATAGACACAATAGGGGAGGGTCAGGAGGGATTTCTGAAGATCAGCTTGTTTTCAATCTTTCTTCATAATCAGAAATACTGTTTTCTTAGGGAAACCAGGGGAAATACAGGTTTGTGGGAAGATTTGGTGCTATAGTTTCTGCACAGCTGCAGTTGCTTGCCATGCTAGGCAGAGTTATTAAAGGGATTGAAACTCCTCAACCGTCCTATTATAATATCAAGTTCATAAGTGATAGTACAGTAGAAACCTTGGGAAGGCTCTGTTACTTTATCCTATTTCAAGAGAAAAATGAAGGGATGCAAAATCGTGGCAGTGCAAATCAAGACCTCCTCTTTTTGCTTTAAATTTGAAGGATTAGTTAAATTGTGCTCATTCATTTGCATTACATGTAGTATCTAGAAGGAAGGCTCAAGAACAAAGTCAAGTGACAGTTCTGCCCTTGACAGGAAAGAGGAGCCCCAGCTGCAATGCAACATCATCTCACTGCCTGCCCAAACAAAATAACACCTGCACCACAAAACAAGATGAAAATAAAATCAGTCCTTCACTGTAATTAAAAAGCTTGGTCTTGTTTAAAGAGATCAGGGGGAAAAAATGGAAAGAGGAAGCTGAAGCAATGACAGCAAGCGAAGGAAGTGAAGAGGCCAATGGGGGTTTTTTTGTGTGTTAAACATGTATTTAACAGCTGTGGACCTCAGTAGGTTTCCATAAGAAATTGTGGGGGTGGACTGAATGGAATTTACTTCTAACAGTCCCAAACTACTGTGATCACCGGGATATTATTAATTTCTTTTGAACTCTGTTGTTGTAAGGGAGTAGAGTTGTCGAGGGTTTTCTCTGCAGGGGCTATGAAAAACAAGAGGAATTGCTAAATACAGCACAAGAAACATTCAAGCAGCTATAAAACAACGGAGAAGCCCATACAGGAAGTTTGAGCAGTGTATTTTATAGGGGACTACTGTGCTAGTTTAAGGGTTTTAGGTTAAAGTTTAAGACACCAGGATGAAAATAGTCTTTTGTTAACTACGATGATTTTAAGCAAGGAGGTAGCACATCCTACAAAGAAATAAACTGGAATCATCACATGAAAAATTTCTTGGAGTGTGCACAAGGGGGAAAGGTCATATGAATAGCCACATGGTGCAAGTGTCCCAGTACAAAAATCCTGATTGCTCCACATGACTTTGGAAAGAATCGCACGTCTGCTGACAGCAGAGTCAGTGCTGTGCTACCATCTGACTTTCCTTGCCCATGGATTCCCTCCTTTCCTCTCCCTTCCATCTACCTTGTAGAGTTGCAAGCTGTCGGAGGGAAAGATGGGGGCATTTCTTCGTGGCCCATCAGCCTAAACATTGGCACTCACAGTCAGTCCTTGCCCCTTTTGCCTTTCTTTTTATCATTTATTGTTCTGATAGGCACAAAGAGTTCTCAGCCTGCTGAACCTATTTCTTTGTGAGTAAATTCCCTCATAAAAGATTTTGTAGCAGCTTGCTAGTCACCTTGCCAACCTTATCTTTCTGTTCCAGCCCCGTGGCAAGGTTGTTTTGTGGCAGCAAGGAGAACCTGCCTGGATTCCCTACCCTCTGTGACTGACTTGGTGCTTTTCAGCAACTCTCTGACACAGAAAAAAATCTATTTGTGTATCTTAGATGGCTCCTCCCTGTGAAACAACAGAAGATGGTGCTAAGAAAAGAACTGAACTATCAGCTTGAGATGCATTATATTCACACAGGAATGTTTTTTCACCAAGTATTTTAGGCCATGTAGTTATTTAAAAAAATCCAAGTAAAGTAATAGATTTAGACCCAGACTCAAGGTAGTGTTGGTCTTCTAGTTTTCAATATATGTAAAGACCCTGAAATTTGAGTGTGTGTCTCAGTCATTGCAAATATTACAATAATGCAGAGAAGTTATGTGCAGGTTCCCTCAAGAGGCTTTTGAAATTGGTATAAGACCCAAACCTCCTAAATAATCAGTTAAAGCTTTGAGACCCTACTTGGTTGGAGAGTTGTTTTATGCTTGATTCTGGTACAAGTTGTTACTTATGTGACAGCAAAATCATTCTAAGGGGAGGCATCATCCCTCACCACTGGACCTTACTGTTTCAATGTCTAAGTAAAAAGTTTAAGGAAATCTTATGGTCTTCACTGTGGTTTAGGGTTAGGAGTTTAAACTCAGCTGAGTTTTGTTTAGTCATTGATTTTTGTTGTACTTACTTTTCTTAGCTTGGATGTCAGCAAAAAAGCTTTGCTCTGAAGTAAAGAGCCCTTTTGATTCATGAATATTTTACCTGCTACCAACTTGAAAGCCTGACACGAATTTCCACTCAGTCTTGCAAAGTTAAAATCTTAACCATATAAAAGTGTGTTGCACTTGGTGACCAACTTCTGGCAAGTCTCTTTCCTTAGGAGAACTTGTCATATTCCTTAAAACATCCGGCATGTGGCTTTTCATTAGCCACCATAGCCTACGGACTTTACTTTGTTTGTTCATAAATGTAATTATTTCAAAATAGCAAGTGCACGTGGATGTCCCTGCAGCGTGAGTGCAGAGTCACCCTTCTGTACTTTCTGGCAGCAGTTGTGGTGATGCTTACAGGAGGCTGCAAGAAACGGGGCAGTGACACCATGATGCATCTGGCCCAAAGCAACGTCTTGGCACTCTGAGGCTGCATGAAACAGCTTGTGGGTTGGAGGCAGTGATGGACTGGTGATTTTCAAGGAATGTCTGCTGTGAGATAAGCAGGCTGAGGCTTGGGAAATCAGCCTGGGCAAAACACCCCCACTTAGAATGTCTCAAATTCCTTTACCTCAAAATTGGTCAGACTTTGCACTGGAGCTTCAGAGTGTTAAGTGTGAGCATCCTGTACATTCAACTGCCTTCAGATGCCCTTTGTTTTAGGTGTTATGTTTATTCTACAAGATAATCACCCCATTTTTACAATCCTCTGCAGGTAAAAGTATGAATTCCAACTAAACATTTGGTTATAAACATGGATGATAAAAGCTGGAGTAAAACAACACACAAACACACACACACAAAAAAAAAAACAAAAAAAAAAAA
>VWZN01002297.1:278021-302523 GCA_013396955.1 Regulus satrapa | reverse complement strand
AAAAAAAAAAAAGACTGATTTCACAGTGGTCCTAAGCGTTTACTGTTTTCCAGATTGTCTACTGAGAGCTAGCTGTGCTCAACATATTGAGAGGAAACAAAGCAGAACACTTTTAATTACATTCTTGCTTAACATATTCCTATCAAAAACAATTCATTTCATGACAATGCTTCATGATGTTTAATCCAGACCACACTAGCTTTATGGCATCTTTCCAGAAACAGCTCAAGAAATGTGAACTTTCTTTAGATTTCTGATAAGATGATACAATTGCACCTGTTATGTTGTTTCCTCACCTGAATACCTTTAGTCTCTTGTCTTTCAAGACTTTTTGCAGGCTTATGTCTGTTAATTACAGTAATTTCTTGTTGCTGCTTCCTAAAATTCCCAGAAAGACTTGAGCAAGGCTGAGGTTTTCCTATTTTAAGGAGTAACTTCGAACTTTTGTTTGTTTGCCCAGTTTCACCCTGTCAGAATATGTTCAGTCAACAGATAGAGGAATTTTTTTTTCCTGAATGTAAACAGTTGGAACAAAAATAAATAAACATTCTTAAATTGGTACCTTAGTTAGTTAGTTTTAGTATACCCAAGAATTTTGAGTATATTTAGTTTAAAACAAACTTGCTGCAATGCATCATCCTATAAAAAGATCTTGTTAATTGAAAATAAAAAGAAGAGTTTGTTTATCCTTCTTCTCCTCCCAGAGCCATCCCCGAGGTTCTATTTTTCCAGTATTCATCCTGGTTGCAAGAAAAAGGGCTCTGGAAAATACACACAAGAAATAAAGTACCCTGTACAGCTGCCTTTTTTCTTCTTCTGTGGTAGGATGAACACAGCAAGAGAGATCTTTTCTCTTTCAAAGGTGAATTAAACACTTCCTTCACATGTTTTAGGCTGTCATTCAGGGAAAGTTTACCTGCTTTGGGGAGACAAATAGGAAAGCAATAAGCTAGCACAAACCAAAGTGGGATCTTTCAGGGTGTCATTTAGGGATGGGTTTAGGTAGTTTCTGAAAAAGATGGAGCTTTTCAGCATTAGGTCAGTACCCTGGGGTCCCAAGGACCTGCAGGGTCTGAAGCTGTAAACCCATTTTAACCTCACTGATAACTGTCTAACTAGGTTTTTACTACCTATTTAGATCCAAAGAAGAATGTTTTGTTGGAGCTTCGTAGATTCATTGATTAATTTTTGATTAATTGGTTTGTTGTTTTTTTTTTTTTTTAACTGTCATTATTGCTCTCTTTTAGCAAGTATATGACCAAGGATTTAAATATTAAGTCTGAGAATACTGAAATTCCAGGAAAGGCTCAAACCAGAACAACTTCTACTTTTTCTGCAACCCTGTCAAGACTTGTGTTTTCCCCCAGATCTGTACAATTAATGCTTGAAGAGCTATTTTTAATGTGCAATGGCAAACCTGCCTTCACATTGTTTTTTGCACTCTCTGCAGTGAGTTCCTGCACTTTGCAGTATTTACTTAGAGCAGTGGTGAAAAGCAGATCATCTGGAGTTGATATAAATGGAACCATTCTGAGGGCACAAAATGTGTGGGCAGCCCCTTCTGCAAGGAAATAATTCTTCCCATCTGTGGCTTTGTTTACAAGAGGATTCTAAATATACTCTCATCTCCTGTTGATGCTTAGGAATAAGCCTTTTTCTGCATTAAGGAGCTGGAAGTCTGCTTTTACAGAGTACACTGGGAGCAGTGTTGCTGTCAGACTTATGTTACCCATTTATAAATGATCTGTTGCTATCATTGAAATCCTATGAAGAAGAGTTGTGTAAATGAAGTTGCCCCTTTCTGTGGTAGGATATAACATGGCTGCCATGAGGGAACAGGAGACAATTGCTAGGGATCAGACTTATCTAAACCTGTATTTTATTCTGCTATGGGTTCAGTCACATTACCCTGAGAGAAACTATTTCATCTCTTTCCATATCTTTCTGTTAGATTTCACTCTAGTTGATTTCTGGAAATTTGGAGGAAGGGCCAGCAAACCCCTTATTTCTCCAGTGCCAGGATCTCTCTCAGCATATAAAATATGCAGGTCTTATTCTATTGCTTACTGAAATCTCTTTTAGGATGCAATGGTCAGAGGGTTCTGTGTCAGCTGAATGCATTTGAAATCTATATTCTGCATTTCCTTAGCGGGTTATGTCATGTCCAACAGTAGAAAATCCACAGAAGATGAGATTTAGGTCACAGAACCACAGATAGGTAAAATTGGAAAGGAACACTGAGGATATCTAGTCCGATGTCCCTGTTCAAGCAGGGTCCCCTAGAGCATGTGACTTGGGAATGCATCCAGAAGGGTTTTAAATATTTTCAGGGAAGGAGAATCCATGACCTCTCTGGGCAGCCTGTCCCAGGGCTTCATCATTTTCACAGTAATGAAGTTCTTCCTCATAGTCAGGTCTACTTTCTGAAGTACAAGATGGAGAAAAGGAAAGTGATAGAGACTAGGAATAGGTTTTTTAGAAACTCCCATTCCAGTGCTGCAACTCAGGTAGGGGAAGGTGCAAGTATTTGAGGAGAAATTGCCAAACAAGCAAGAAGAAGGAGGGTTTCCTCTTTGCAAAGTATTTCAGAGTACATTTCACACTCTCCTTGCCCAGGTATCAACAGCTGTACCAGAAGATTCTGAGTAGAAAAGAGGATAGGAGGAATATTGCATGTGATCGTAGAATTTGAAAAGCTGTTTTGTACTACTGAGAAGTGGTTTTGTCACTTACCACTTTTCTGTTGTACCACTTGGAGTGGAAGAAAGGTTTATGTTATCTTAGTGAAGACAACTCAGTGCCAAACCCCATTAAAAACAGCATGTTGGATTAGAGCTCTGAGAGAAAAGACTTTCCAAATATTTGATGAAAAGGAGTAAGCTGGATCTGAAGATTCATTAGTGAGGAAAAGAGGAACAAACTAGTGGCATCAAAACAGAGAATTTTGACTTACATATGTTTATTTTGATATGATGGACCAAATAAAAGGAGACCCAGATGATAAAGAAGCAGCAGCTAGAATGATATTGAATAAAATTAAATGGAGATGTTTCCAAATTGCAGAGCAAATTTTTCACTCATGGAAAAAAGATAATTACTTCAGCCAAACAGAAGTATGTTCAGTTTTCAAATACCATGGTTTGACTTTGTTTCTTATAAAACATTTCTGCACATATTGTGTGTAAAAGATTTTATTGAAGATTTTATTGAAATAGGTAAAGTGTTGTATAGATGATTTCCTCCTTTACAAAGAGACAGATGTGTTCATCTGCTATTATTTAATTATGTTTACTGAGTTACACTGAAGGTTTTGAACCAAAATGCAATTAAAGCTGCAGAAGAAGCTGAGGTGGCTGTTTGTGTGGTTGCCAGAAGACATTTATGCCATGTTTGATATTTTTTCTTTTAGTTTTGAATTGTAGGAAATTTTCTCTTTTTATGATGTTATATAAGCTGAATGTGTCACTTTGTTTTCCAGTCTGCATGCAGTGCAACTCATTTTCAGAACTGTTCTAAGACACAAACATCCAAGTGCTGGTTAATCCTTGCAGTAGTTTTATAGGATAGGAAGGATGTCACTTGTCTGAATCACAGTGTTTTCAATAAGGTGAATATTATTCCTTTGCCTGCTTTGGTTCTGGATTTTAAAATACAGGTCAGTTTCCAGGATGTCTTCCCAGATTCCCCACATTGCAAAAGTAAACAGAGGTTCTCCATCATGTGTGGAAGTGCACAGGTGCCACAGAGACACCCCTGTCTGATGCTGCCCATTTAAGAATCTGCCTGATTGTCAGGGCCCATAAAGGCAGTTTGTTTCTTATTATCAAGCAATTGAACTCAGCTTTTATGTTGGAGGGTTAATGCTTTTGATTTCTCTGAATTTATGTAGGACACAAATGGATCAGCTGAACAAATGAAATGAACCTAACTCTCTTCTTTGCATATAACCATTAGAGAAAATAACACAGCTTTTGATTCTAAGGGTGTGAGGAAACTCTAACTCTGTCCTGAGAATTTAATAGCATATTTCCTAAGAAGATATAATAATCTGTAATACAGGAGGGTACTAGCATAGCCTGATAATAATCTGGCTGATAATAAACTGGACAAACTGATAATAAAGGCTGATAATAAACTGGACAAACTGGTGGGAATTCAGTTTTCCTCCCTTAGCAAGAAAGGTGTGAATTATTTTGTTTTGCTACTACATCAGTAGGAGGGCAAAAAGGAACTTGAGTCTCAGCCAGCATTTCTCTTCTGCCTACCATTTATCCTCCTGCAGAAGTAGTTGCTCCATCATCTTATAACCCAAGGAGAGGGAGGCAGGCAGGGTCCTCTGTCTGTGCTGCTCAGCCAAGAACAGCCTGACCTTGAGAGGCTGATGAAGTCAAATATCACTGCAGTGTCAAAGCTAACATGTCATTTGACCTTGAGTGTCAACTTGATGCAAAAGAAATGTGACTGGAGTGACCCTGGAGCAGTAGTTGGTTGTCACTCATGCAAATGTGCTGGTCCCCTTGAGAGCTGCAGCCTGAAAGAACTGCAAATTTAAAGAGTATTATGGGAAGCTCTCATAGGCTAGAACTGAAGCCTTGCCCAACTGTGGTTAAAAAAAAAAAAAGGCAAATTGTCAGAAAAACTCCCGTGTTCCTCATATGATTGCTGATATGAACTGGTGAATAGAAAGGCCATTCAGCAGGGAAAAAAAGAAAAAACGCATGGAGAGCTATCTATCCTTTGTTTTTCCATAAAAAGGGCATCTGCATGCAGCAGAAAGTCATTTACACAGCTAAAAAGAGTGAGAATAAATTGTCTCTATCCACTGGAAAATGAAGAAATAATATGAGCAAGTTGTGCAGAAAACTATGTCATAGTAGGGACTGAAATAGAAAAATGCCCTTTTACAAAAACAGAGTGGCTGTTTCCTTGCTAGGGGATTGCCCAGCTTCATTGTCCTGTAAAATTCATTGTCTCCCATGGCTTCATAATCTCAAAAGGAAACTCTTAGTTATTAGTAATTTTCAGAGATTCCTTTTCCTTTTCTCAGTTTTGTGTGGCTCCTGCATGTCATTATCCTCAATAGTATCAGCCTTACACCTTTGTAGAGATGCTTTTTCTCTCTCTTCACTTCACTGTCCTTCAGGCTTGGTGGGGGAGGTAGCATTGTTCAGAATTTCTGTTGTGAAGCATCTGGTACCAGGCACCCACACCATGCTCTTTAAAGGCTGAGAAGACAGTGTGCTTCAACAAAATAATATTTTTGGTACATGAGGCAAAGGCTGACAAATCTGTGCATTATTTTTCCTATTTTGTTGGTCAGGAGTTATGTCTGTGGAGTTAAATTTGCTGAAAATTCACTGCAGGTGCTGTCATTTCACAAGCAGATTGGTGACTGCAGGGCTATCCTTCCTAACATCCCCTCAGATCCACCTAAGGAGAGAAAAAAAAAGCCCCCAAAATCATTAGACCTTTTCAAGAAGTCTCTTCATTTTCAACTCACAGGCGGGAAGTTCTGTCACTGTAGGAGGGAGCACTAGCATGACAGAATATCACAAGATTAGCTGCTGCAGAAAAAAATTAACCTGAGAAACAAAATGTGAAAAATACTATGCAAAGCTCTCAGGATGCAGCCCAAATAGTACTGTTAACACTAATTTCATTTTGACCTCCAGTTTCTTTATCTTGAATTTGCTCCAAGCAAGCAGCTTCTGTGAAGTTACTGTGCATATTTGGCTCCATTTAGATGAACTTTTTAAAAATCTCCATTTAAAAACTTCAGGTTTCCTGAGAGCAAAAGTATCTGTTGGGGGTGTTGTCTTTGAGTATTAATTCCTCTGTTCTTTTTATCATCTTGTTATTCTATGCTAATAATAAAATCTGAAATCAAAGCATCTCCCCAATGCCCTGACGGTATTACATATTTCATGAACAGGATGGTACCCAGCAGAAACAGAGCTGCTTCCGAAAAAGACAAAAGAGCTCCTGAGCAGCCACCTGGAAAAAGCCACATCAGCTCCACTGGCCTAAAGGGCTGGTGTTTCTTGTCTCAGCGTTGTCCAAAGACTGGATTTGGTGGTTACATGAGGAACTGGCACAGCTGGCAAATCTTGCACTCTGATGGTGCTACTGGGAAAATGTCTTTAGCATTACTATTTATTTACAGTGGGAAACCCTTGTCCTTTTGAGCACTGGAAAATATCAAAACACAGCCACAGTGTAGGAATAAAATAAGAAAAAAATTCTCACCTGATTAGATAAGCTTTCAGGCTGATTACACAGGTTCCTAGTGTCTCTCTGTGTGCCTTTAGGTAAAGATAGGACCATGTCAAAATTCCCCTGTCACCAGGAATGTGAATCCTCCCCCCCATCCCCCCCCCAGTCCAGAAGAGTTAGTTTTGGTTGGGTGATCTTGTTTTCTGAGTTAGGAGTGGATCAGATACTCAGCTGACTGAGTTGGTGGGGCACAGTGTATTTACAGCATGTCTATTGGAGAAGAATGAAATTTCTGGATTTTCTTCCTTTTTTTTTTTTCCTTCTTTTCTCTGTTTGTAGCTCTTTCTGCAGATAGGATAATACTCTCACTTCTTCTGAGAAAATCCCCCTCCCATAATTTGTAAAAGCTTCTTACTCTGGTGTTCAGGGAATTTCCAAGCAACCTGTTTGGGGTTATTGGAGTGAGCGGCAGAGCTCCAGCCTGCTCTGTACTGGAAAAATAACTCCTTCTGAGCCACCCTGGGGATGTGCCTGGGTAATCTGGGAGGGTCCTTCCAGTCCTGGAAGTGTCCTAGGCAACCCAGCTTGTGTTCAACCTTCCCATGGCACAGTGCAGTCTTTTATCACATTAATTTGAGGCTAGATACTACAGGGGGATGATTTAGCCCTTTATAACCTCACAGTTGTTATTAACCTGGCATGAAACCTCCCCATAAGAGCTGCTTACAGTAAATAAACAGCAAATTGACCAAGACACTGAAGGCGTTTCCTGAATCCTTTGCTTGTTCAGAAATGATGGTATTTAATGACACAGGTAGAAAAGCTGTTAAGTCTCCTGAATGCTTTAAAAATTATTCAGTGTCAGGATGTGTGGGAATACAGCTAGAGAGCAGAACTGAGAGCACTGCTAAACTCATGTCAGAAGTGGACGCAGTAACTGCTAAGCCACAAACCGTGGCAGGCTGTGAGGCCTACCACAAAGCAGCTAGCATGAGTGAGAGGTACACTTGGAATGTACCTGTGCTGGTCAGTGCTAGCTTCTAGTTTTGCAATATTATTAAGAAACGTAGATATGGTCATTATAGTGATTGCTGCTTACATGATTATCTAATTTTAGTTACTGCAAAAAAGGTATAAATACTGAGCTCTGTATCAATAAAATCAGCTTATTGCATCCAAGCAATTCGTCCTGTCTGTCTCATCGCCAACTTCCAGGCAACAAGGATGTGCTTTTACCTCCTCAGATTTTAGTAATATCATTTAAATTGACTTCTAGTATATGTAATTCTCTCTGAAAGGTCTCTGCAAATTTTGATTTGAAGAGCTGAAGCCTAATGTGTTTCTAAATAATTCCTTCGGGGATTAAAGGAGCATGGGGTCTTCCTGATAAATTTTTTATAATAGTTCCTGGTGCCTGCTAAGTGAAAAATATTGTGTGCAGCAAGAAGCTCTGAATACTGGCATAGCTGGTGCCTGGTTTCTGTTTTTCCACAGCAGCAGACTGTTTCAGCCTCTTGTCAGTAAACTTAAGTGTACTGACTGTATCAGTGGGTTGTATTATTAGCCAAGGGTTACTCTTTGCCCTGGATATTCACAGAGCCAAGTAAATACATTGCAAAAGGAGGCATTGCCCAGAACTCCTAATGGAAGTGCATTTGCAAAGTGCTTTTTCACGGAACAAATCCTGTTGTAACAGGACTTTAGAGCACCTTCACTCAGCACACTGAAATGACATAAGATGCAGAAAATGCAGTGGTGCTGTTTGAGGAGGAGACGAGTATTTGCCAGTTTGTTCTGCTACAGAAATGGGTCCCAGAGACCTCTGGGTCTCAGTCTGGATCTCTGTAAGAACTTGTGAGTGCCTCAAGGAGTGCATGGCATCTAAGTTTTAAGGTGATCCCTGCCATGGATAGGGACATCCCATGATGTTGAGGAAATATGTCAAATGCTGCAAACAGGCAGGGTCAGCCCAACATGTGCTGGAATAGCAACCAACCAGGTGCTTAGCTGCTAAGGCAAACTCCATAAAGCAGATTGTATATTGCCAAAAATTCCTTTGAGCCTCTGGATTTCAGCACATCTCTGAAGACTTGGTTGCCTGGCCTCTGTGGAAGAATTTTTCTCAGTGTGTCTCCAGCAGTACTAGCTACATACCCAGGCTGTACTGTTGCCATGATGCCATGCTCAGCTATTCCTTAACTGCTCTGAAATGCAGCATTTCAGGAGCTTTCAGACAGCCTCATGCAGAGATTTAATTCAGAGCCTTACCCTCGAGTGCTGTTTGGATGTCAGCAGTAACCTTGCAATTATCTCAATTCAAACTGGCATCAAATAAAACTCAAAAGTGTTTCCTGCCTTTACTTAGGATCAAAAATATTGATTATTATAACATTGGTTTGTTGAGTCCCTGTTTTCAATATTAAACTTATATTTGGTGAAAACAAACACAATTGCAAAACTGACATCTGTAGGTGTTTCTTTTTCTCATTAATATACCCAAACAGGACACATAAGCAAAAATATACAAACCCAAATCTATGTTCCTTCAACATAATCCCTCAGTGGAAGGGTTGATGTTTGAGGTAGATCTGAATTTTCATGCACAATCTTGGAAAAAGAAGCATAGACAACAGAGTAACAATAATTGCCACTTAGGAACATTTAAAGGGAAGTAGGAGCACAGTGTCAAATATCCCTGCTTCATTTCTCAGGAACTTTGTGGAGGTTTTATTTCTGAGTTTGCATCATGTGAATTCCGAGTAACTGGGCTTCATTTTGCAAAAACCTTTCAAAACAAAGCTCAGCTTAAACTGCTTATTTTCATCCTTTTTGTGGTTTGATCATATGAAGTTAACATATTTCCCACAGTTTCTGTCCAAAAACATTACTCTAAGGTTCATCTGAAACTTAGTAAAAGTTCACAGGTAATTGGGGTTGGATTTTGAGGTGATTTCTTTGAATTTGTACTGAATTTTGAGGTTACAGCAGAACTACAGTGTGTAGCAGAAAACACCTGTTTTATGTTAAGTTCCCTGGGTATTTAATTTGACAATTTAATGGGAATTTTCTGCTCAGAAATAATAATGAAATACTATTGTGGTACCATCTCCTATCACCTCTTGAGTAAAAAGAAGGAAAGGGGAAACCAAAATCAAAACCAAGTGTTCCTTCTCTCAAGTAGTGACAAAGGCCCCCTCAGTTTAGCCACTCAACTTCACTGCCTGATTCCATGGCTTTGGCTCTGGTGCTCACCCAATCCTTTAATGAGCTGATTCACCCTGTTTGGGCTCTTTGCTTTTCCTTTACAAAAAAATTAACAAAGGAGCAACAGAGAGTAAAAATTAGGTAGAAATTTTTCTGGTAGAAAAGAACATTGTTAGCCTGCACTTTAACAGACTCAGTGTAAATGTCTTAATTGAATAAATGCTTTTAGCTGAAGGCTATCTTTTGACTGAAAGCAAATGAAATTGAAACTGATTGCTCTAATATGACAAAGGGTTTAAGAAGACTGACCTGCCTCTAGTGATCTTCTCAGTATCTTGATTACCTCTAATTCAGGAATGCTTCCTGTGGTCATGTTACTTTTCACTTCTAACGAGACCCTAATACCAAAACGAACCTTTAGTTCATTGTCAGTTGCATGCTTCTGGTAAAGAACTACTTTTAAAAAAAATATTAAAAAAAAGGAAAAGTTTCTAGGATGATACATACTGATGAGAGTTTCTTCTGTATGTAAATAAACTGAACATATCTGTGATCTACTCCTTCGCAACATCTTGGCATCCTCCAAAATTACAGCTATTCAATATTGGGCCAGTATGTGCAGCGGAATTGCCTGTAGAGATTTTTGTCTGTATTACATCCTCAAAATAAATGGATGATATGAAAAGCTTCTCAAATCATAGTTGTCTCCCAGTAGGAATGAACTTAACAGTTCCTCATGACACAGCTTATGATTTTGAGAGGAAAATCCTGATCCTGTTGGAATTGTTCGCCATGCATGCAGTAGGAATTTAACAAAAGTGCTTTGATAAGACTGGTACATTCACAAAAAGCAAATTTGTACTTTGTACAAATTCTGTTCACTTCATCCCATGCCAGTGCACTCTGTGCTGCCAAAACTCATCTTCTGCCAGTGTAACTGTGCCTAAATAAAGGTTTCTCCCTAGCTGAGTGAGGATGTCAGCGCCACACAGCCTTTGCAGTTTGGCTGTCCTGGCAGAGACATGTACAACAGCCATCTGTACCAGGATGCTGGCCAGACATTAGGGAGATGGAAACAGCAGTTTGCAGCTTATGGGGCATCAAAGAGAACACAGTCAGAACAGTTTGTCCCTGCATCCATGGCATTATTTGAAGTAGAACCCAATGTTTTAATTTTAAACCCACATTTAGGTGGCTACCTTAAATTTGTGTGGCTGTGCACACTGCTGCCAAAAGGAAAGCAGTCCTGCATTTCCCAGGGGCTCTGCCAGCTGAAGTGGCTTCAGACTTGAGGAATACACATAGTGCCAGTGGCTCAGGGAGCAGCTGCAGTGGGAGCTGCAGGTTGATCCTAGGTAGGGGAAAGGCTGGAGCCCCAGGTGAGGGGCCATGAGGTGGCACCAGCCCTTTCTACCACAAGGGGAACAAGGGACCTGCAGCTCCAGCCAGGTGACCAGACAGGCCCAACAGGAGCAAATGGTTCAGCAGGAAGACCCCAGACTATGGCACACTTAGACTGAGAGGGGACAAAAGCCCAGGGATTCCTTTTTTTCTGTGTCCTCCTCAAAACAGAAACAGCGGATCTGTTTCTATTCAGCTGTTACTGCATTTTTTTAATCACACGATTAAATAGTGTGAAGGATGCTGATATCTGGGACTCTGCTATGGGGAATCTGGGCTCCAGCCAGTGAGGAAAACCTGAAATATGTCTTTTTGAATGTGTGAGTGTGAGGTGTGTGGGGAGTCAAGTGGGGCACCCATTGGGTCACTGGAACCCCCAGCTGCCAAGGAGCTTCAGTCCCAACAGTGAGTGCTTGTTTGGTGGGAGTGTGCCTGCCAGAGTGGTCAGACAGAAACTTTCTTTAACATCAGGCTAGATTTTTATCTTCACTTGTGACAGTAGTTAGTGAGATAAAAGGGTGAAACGGATTGGGAGATTGGCACAGAAGTTTTCCTGTCAGTTCTTTTCCATGTCCAAGCTGTCCTGGTACAACTGCAGGCCAAGGATGAACTGAGAATGAGCCGTTAGGATGAAAAACTTCTTTGAGACAGTGCTTGCACTGAGAAAATTGACCAAAGCAGCACAGGGTTTGGATATTTCAAGAATTTCAAGACAGGTTCCTTCTTTCTATTCCATGTGGGCAAAAGCAAGGCTGCTTGTTACACTGTTTACAGCATTTCTGTGCTGACCTTGTCTGAATGAGTGTAGATTTGTTGTCATGTGTGCAAGTGCATGATCAAACAGCCATCTCAAATGTAATACCAAATGTCAAGAAGACTTAATCATATGAGCTGAAATATCTCCCACTAATGATACAACCTAATCACAGGATGCTGTTTTGCATGCATCACTGTCAAATGCTTTAATAGTTTTAGTCAGAAGGTATTTCTGTGATTACAAGCTGCTTGTGATTAAAATTAGTACAATTACACTAATGGAATAGGATTTGTGTAGTTGCCCAAAGGCACATTTTGAAAAATAGAACTGAATTTCTTGTATAAATGATAAAAGAAACATAAGACAAAGTTTATTTGAAGGCTTATGTCAGCATTGGTCCTAGTGACCCATGTGTTTTCTCTGCCAGTTTGTTTGCTTCTCTTTGACATTGTCAAAGAAATTCCCTCTCTTTGAAATACAGATAAACATCCAAACATAAAAATAGTATGTCTCCCAAAAAGGAAAAAATAAATTTTATTGGTGAAAATAACCAAAGACTAAAACATAGCAGAGATGTGCATTTTTCCTTCTCTATTAATAAGCATATGTGTTTATCTTCTTTCTGGAAAAAGCAGAAAAACTTCAGTAATTTTTTTTCTTTCAACATCTATGCATGCTTCCTGAAAATGGGCAGATTAGTAGGGTCTGGACTGATCCAGATTAAGGTCACAGAGTTTAAGGGGTAATGTGATTCCATGTTAATTCCTGACACTCTCCTGCTCAAATTCTGGTGGCTTTATTAGATAGTAGCCCCTGTCAGCAGCAGTGGATTAATTTTTGTAAGCCTTGCCCACCTGATGTGAGGCAAGAAGTCTTGATAAGAATCTTGGTGTTTTCATTAATGCCAACTTCTCCTGTGTGTTCATCTGAGCACCAGAACAGTAGGACTGGGGAGGGGTACAGAGGGAATGTCTGCCCCTGTTGTCTGCTGAAGAGATGGTTGGGGCAGCTGTCATGAGGTGAGTTTCCTGAAGAGCCTGGCAGAATGGAGGAGAAGAGCTGCTGCTGCTGCAGGAATGGGGACAGGGTAACCTGAGGCTGTATCAGATGGAGCTGTTTGCAGAGCACAGCTCTCAGAGCTCAGCTCTGCCTGTGTGCCTGGGTCTGGAGAAGGTTCATCTGCAGGGCTTGCAAGATAAGCAAAATGAGCAGCCCATATATTTTCACTCAGGACAGCTGAAGGCAAGAGCTTCTTTGTCAGATAATTGGGGACATAAGGGAGAGAAATAGATTTTAATCCTCCAAAACTCCACTTTAAAAGGCAAAGTGCACAGCTCCTGGCTGTAGTTCTTTGCCTTGATGTGAAGGCGGTGCAGGTTCTCCTGATTTCAATGTGAATTTACTTTACATGTTGGTTTTGTTTTTCTGAAGCAAGAAAGACATTTAAGTCTCCAAACTATTAGCTAGAAAACCTCAAAACCACAAAGATGACTAGATATTTCTTATTAAAAAATGATTAGTAAGTGAAAGAAATAAGGCTCTTTTTTTCCTCCAATCAGGTTCCAGCTTGGGAATCTTCATTATTATTTTCAAATTGTTAAAGGTAGAAATGTTGTTTTAGTTCTAGCTTTCTTGTATTGAGAACCATTTAATCTGTTTTTAGCTCTCTTTCTCTAAAGTAGTTGGCATTGCTGCTTCACAGTTTATCATAAATTTCAACCCATGATGCTTACCAGAATCTACTTTTCAGTTTTGTTTTAACTCACTAGGGATTCATCAGAACAGAGTCTTAGCTGCTTGCAAAATAGTTAGGAAATCAGCTGAAAGACCTCTGTCCCAAAAACATTTTGAGGCGTGTAGGATTATGAGTTCTTTGATGAGAGATTCTGAGGTTCAGACATGTTTTTGTGGCCAGGAGAATGTGACTGGGAAGCTGAGATGCAGGGCAGAGGTGTGAGCAATCATGTTTTTATTTATGAATAATCTCCTAAGTCCTTTGCATTTTTTGCTAAATCATATACATGGAATAGTAATCAGAACTTTTCCATTGAATTTCACAAATTTCTGTGAATTTAAACTAGCTGAAGACATGGTTCAATGACTGGAAAGTGAAATTGAGCATATTTAGCTGCTGCAAGTAACTCTTGTATATTCACCTGTTGCATTAGCTATTTGAGGGTTTTGTGTTTGCTAATGATTTGTGTTTGTTTGTTTGTTTGTTTGTTTGTTTGTTTGTTTTTACTATAAATTCTTTAAAATCCTCCAATAAAGTTATATCAAACATAAAGTTTAACACTCAGATTATGATAGTTGAGAGGGACATGCTTTGGGAGAGACAGCATGCTCCTGAAAACCTTTCTGGTCCAATTGTGTATGAAATTGATGGCATCTTACTTGGTTAAAAGTTCTGAAAGTGCAAGTGATACCATGACATTCTGCAATAGCACTTTTCTTAGGATATCAGATGTCCTCAGCATCCTGGGACTTGTATGTTTGCATGTGCTGTCCCCAGTGGAGCCTGGTGGATTAGGGGAAAAGGGATAATGCATTCTAATCCTCAAGCTTTGGATTTAGAGCAGAAGGTAAATCAACCTGGAGATTGCTCTTATTTAAAGCAGTGACTCTGTTGCAAGTAAATACTCTCAATATACTCAGTACATTTCACACTTTGTCCAGGGCAGTTGCTAACAGGGAAAAGGCCTCTAGAATGTTCTGTTGCTAACGCTGGAGGCATCTGCAGAAATTCAAGATCATGAGCAACCTATTGAGAAAGTTCTCATCAGTGCGATCTAACCAGAGGGATTTTTTTTAATACTTGGTGACAGAATCAATAAGACAAGGAAGAGTTTTCTTCCCCTAGGAAGATACACAATTACTCCATGTCATGACAGCACAGCACTCAAGACCCATCAACTACTTCAGTAGTAGTTCAAGGACCTTTTATTAGTATTTTGCCTAACATAGGGCAAAATCATAACTTTACTGTCTTATAAAATGAAAAAATTAGTGCTGCTTGGGTGTTTAGAATGTTGTTGTACTAAAAATACAGAGCAAATCAGCAAATAGAAGTTTGATGGTTGAAGCAGTATGTCAGAAACCATTTAAATTTTGGTTTTGCTACATGACAGAATTGTCTATGACATGAGGGATATCCAGTTTTAGAAATTTTTAGCTTCTGGGCAGCCCATGCAAGTCTTCATTTCCAGCCACATAGAAGCCTTCATTTCTTGTAATTTATTATATTGCTTCAGATTTCTTTAGGTGAAGCTGTTATTATTTTTAAGCAGAGCCTTAATTTTTTCATTTCTATGTATCACAGTTCATGACATGATGGTGCTTAGCACCACATGAGCATTAAACAACAACAAAATTCTTGTATCATAAGGGAACTTATTATTTGACTTGATGAAGGGTAAATTGATATGCCCAGAAAAGGGAGTATCAGAATTTGGAGAAACCAATGCTAGTCAGTGCCAGCTGAGAGAGTCTGGGCACGTCAGGGCACATCAGTAGCCTGTTCACATCAGAATTTTCCTTACTTATCATTACAAAAAAAAAATTTTTAGCTGGGTTTAAAGAAGGGTAATATATTAGTTCCAAAGAAGCTTTTTCCATTCCTGAATTAAAGCTCAGGAAAGGACTTGTCTCTGTGTTAATGAAAGCAGAAGGAAAGAGATGGAGGTGGATTGGACACTGAACCAGAAAAACAGAATGGCACCAAGTCAGCTTTCTTCAATGAAAATTATTTTTGCATATTTAGGAGTAAATAACTTTAATGGTTTATTATTATTCCTTTTCATATTGTAGGTAATTTTATTTTATGTACATAGTATAGTAATTCTTCTGCCTTACCCACCTGAGGGAAAAAAAGATCCTGGAAGTTTGTGGGAGTGTGACAGAGTCAATCTGCCAGACCTGCCCATATTTATATTTCAGCCATCCCACCATTAGAAAAACATCCATAAGCCTGGTTAAGAATTTGCATTAGCAATATCAGTTGCAGCAATAAAAAAGGAGTGCCTTTCAGATTCAGGATTTGAGCAGAAGGACCTACTCATGATCAGAATTATTGAGCTAACTTTAGCTTTTGATCCCCCAAGGATTTTCCAAACCTGGGGTGTTTTGTGCAAACACTCTCATTCCTAAATTCTGGTCTCCAAAATCTCCCAAGCACGTGGCCCACTGTAAAGCTGCTTACTATTTGTCCACAAGTAATATTGTGAAACAACTGGAGAACTCTGCAGGCTGTTTAACTCAGTGCTACATTTCCCTCAAGCAAGCACGAGTGTGAGTATTCCAAGGATGTTGCTCTGAGCAATCTGAAGATGGCTTGATAGAAATTCTTTATCTCTTGCATTACAGTTCTAGATATTATCACAGTCAAAACATATTTGAACTTTTTGGTAAACATTCAGCATCTCTTTGAAGCAAACAAACATATCATGCCCCTGTTCCATAAGAGCTAACAGCAGTGGCTTTAGCTGCCTGGGGGCAAATTCATGTGGGAATACTGAACATGCCTTTGGAATACTCTCCTCCATTTCAGGAAAAGGGACTGCTTAATTCTATCCTTGGAGAGCATAATTAATAAAATCCTTTAAAGAAATTCAGTAATAGATCTTTCAATAGTCATGTGAAAAGTTGTAACTATGGTGGTGCCCTGAAAGGCAAAGGCTGTACTATTAAACCAGGTAGGTAACTATGTTTTCCATTTTAAAGTGTCAGAAATGTGAATAACTGATAAAACATTTCCAATGCCTCGATTCTTATATGTTCTGCTTGGAGGTTTCCCCACCATCAGCATCAGGTTCAGTGGTTATGAAGTGAGGTGACTTACAACACCTTAGCAAAATTTGAACACCAGACTTGACTGGAAGCAGAGAACACCACCCTTTTCCATGTGGCAGTGTTTCCAGGGACACTCTTAAAACAGAATTTTGTCATCTACCCCCAGACGGATTCATTGATTGATTGATTGATTGATTGATCAACTCCATGCATACACAAAAGGATCAAAATGGCAAAAAAATGGCTTTCAATTAATATCATTCTAAATTTTATCTCTGCTGATTTTCAGTGGCAGAACTGAAAGCAGAGTTTGAGTGATAGGAGTTCATTACCCTGTCTCTGCACCTACGTGCAGCAAAAGTAAGAGGAACATTTTTCCTCTCCTGTGTTCAAGTTGTGACTCACAGTTCAGCAGCTAAGTGGGGCATACATTGCAAGAACTAGGCTATGAAATTACTTGCAAGTCTGATATTTCCAAAGCAATGGCACTGAATGATCTTGTGCCAGCTTGTGTCTTGGGGTGCATCAAGCACAACACATCACCAGCTGGCTGGAGGAGGTGACTGTCCCGCTCTACTTTGCACTGGAGCAGCCTCACCTCAAGCAGTGTGTGCAGTTTGGGGCACCACAGCACAAGAAAGTCATAAAGGTGTTAGGTCATCCAAAGGAGGGCTAGAAATAGGGTCAAGGCTCTAGAGGGGCAGTTGAGGTCACCTGGTCTGTTCAGACTAGAGGAGACTGAGAACAGACCTCTGTGGTGGAGACATGCATTAGTAGATTTAGTCTCTTCCTTCCAATGTCCAGAAAGAAGAAAAATAAAAATTATCTCTGCTCCAGATTTGCTTACCAACTATCCCAGGGCCATGAAGTGCTATTTAGTTGTCCTTGGACTACTCTTCACAGCTTTATTACCACCCATGTGGAAGAGAAAAAATGGGTAATTCTCCAAGGGCCCGTGGACCAGGCTAAGAAGTTTCTTAGCAATGTCCTTAAACCAGACCCCAGAGAGGCAGCAGGGTTCCCTAACAGGAGTCTGTCTGGCATGTAGGACCCTCTGCTCCTCTCAGAAGGGAGTCACCTACTACAATAACCCACATTTCCTTCCTCGTGGAGGTGGTCTCGATACAGAGGGCAGGCCTTTCTGGGCTTCACAACACCTCTGGTGTAGCTGGACTGTCATCCACTTCATCCACATTATCCATTGAGTGGCCTTCCACGTACAAAGCCTCATTCCTGTGAGGAAGGCAAGGGGAGGCAAGGAGGGGCTTCTCCTGCCACCCGTGACCTGTGAACATAGGCCCACAGTGACTCTATTTGCCAGCAGCTCTTTTCTTGGGAGGTTCTTCTTGATTTGCAGTTCCTTTCCACTTATGAGTAAGATGTTTTCATTCCAAGTTGTAATTGGTGATATGAGCCATAGAGTTAAGGTCCTTTTAGTGCTGTCTTTCATGTGGTTGTTTAATGTACAGCAGATGACAGACAGGACTTTTACCCCTGAAATTACTGGGGCGAACTCACTCTGATGAACTTCCTGATCACTGGACTGACCTGGATCTACCCAAGAAAGAAAACATGGACAGCAAGAGACTGAATAAATGGAGAAGCTCTCTGATGACAGTGGTAATGGAAAGAATGTCAGCATGTAAGGCATGATAAAAAGACAAAAATATGCCTGTGGTTTAAGGATGCAGGATGTAATTTTCTAAAGTAATATAACTTAGTTTATTTGGGAATTCAGACCTCTCAGTTTAAGTTTAATTTTCTGATAAATTTTGCATTATTTGCAATCACATTAGTGGTCTCTACTTGGAGGCAAGAAAAACAAGCCTCACATCTCTTTTCCTTCCAAAAGCAGAAAAAGAGGTACCTGCCTTTGGAATAAGATACAGATGAAAAAGCCTACCTGCCCAGCAGGAAGGAGAAGGAAGGAGAGTCTGGAAACCACAAGTAGGTGTACAGCAGGAATGAGAACTAAAGTATAATCTTTCTAAGCTCTGTATTCTTAATTTTATCCCTGGATTTGCATGCCTGCAAGCTAGGTAGTTCTACCAGGATCAGATAGTCTGCAGGCCTGAGTTTCATTCATCAGGTTGCTCTCTCCCAGTTTGAAATTCTTCCTTGGAAAGTGAGAATCCATAATCCAAGTGACATCAGTTCACACAAGATTTAGACACTTATGCACACTTTTGTTAAATCCAATTAGCTGTCAGAGTTGAACTCTGAAAAACTAGGTAAGAAGTAAAGGGTGTGGGAACTTGTCATTTTACTTCAGTCCCTAACAGCATTGGAAAGTTTTGGGTGTATGCAAAGTAGTTAACTCCTGAATTTACTCTTTGTGTTATAAGAGTGTCAGGCATAGATGAGCCTAAGTCACCATCAAAATAGGAGCTCTAATCTGTGGTAGAGCTGTGGTAGTTACTGTCAAAAGGGGAGTGGCAGCACAGAACAAAGGCAACTTGAGAGCTGGCACAGATGGGTTTCCCTACAGTCTGACCAGACAGAGCTAGGAGAGTGAGATCTGAAAACCCTGCTGGATTTTCTCTGAAGTCCATATGTTACGTGAAAGGGCATTCAAAAGGCGCACCTGTTCCTAGATGGAAAGCTTGCTAAAACACCTTAAGCCTACACATGCCAATCTGTACCCAGCCCATATGTTGGCAGATGCAGCTTTAAGTTCACGGGGGGAAATGAGGTTGTTGGGGTGGGAGACAGTCTTTGCTCAGTAAAATGCCTAAAGTTACCCTTTTTCTGTCTAGTAATTTTTTCCATTGCTTTCTATGGAGTAAATGCATTTTGTAATCAGTGTACCATTTCACCGCTTCCTCTTTCTGCTGTTCACAGCAGCAGTAGTTACTTGTGGTGAAGGCAGCTGGCATGGGACTTACAGGGGTTATTGGGAGGCAATCCCTGATGGAAGACTGAAAAGAAACTGAGCCAGTACCTCAGGGGAAAGTACGATTTATCTGGGTGCTGACATGTGAGCACTGTCACTAAGAAAGCAGCTTGCCACGTCCAGCCCCAAGCAGGCCTGGAAGGTGCAAAGGCTGAGCAAAACACAGCACCTTCCAAGCTCACAGCTCTGGCCAGACTACAAAAGCAGGTTTTTCTCCCAGATGCTGTTCTTTTTCCTGCTTGTCCAGGTTGGCCCTTTGGCACTACAGATAAACCAGCCTCAGCTACAGTACGAAAGATGAGTCTAAAGTCTGGCAAGGATAAATTGACTTAGAGCTATTAAGCCTCGCCCTGTCTCACATCCTCAGAGCATATCAAAGTTGTAACATTGCTGTGGCAAAGAGGGTGCTGTTCAGTCCAGACCAGGGTTGCAGAGTAACCTTTGTGCCCAGAACACAGATTAAATTTGGGAGCTATAGAACTGGAGGAAGTGAGCGATGGAGAGGGAGGGAGGCAGGCTTTCAAAGGAAGTGTGTGGTGGGGTGGTAAAACACAAGCAAAGCAAGTATGTGATATCCAGAAGGGAAGAAGACACTTATTGGATCCACATGTCACATTAAAGAGCAATAGAAAGAAATCTTAAATGTGGGAAGATAGATCAAGCATATCTCTCATACAGACCCTCAGCCCTCTGAAGCAGGAATTCAGCTCCATTTCTCTAGGAGCTCCCTTTAAGTGCTCTGAAGCCTTCCTATAACCCCTTAGCCAGAAGCCTTCCCCAGTGTGCTCTGTAGACTAAAGGCCACTTTAGCTGGGGCAAGATAACTGATAGCAGAATGTGGCCTTGCTTCTAATCAAAATTCAGCTACTTCCTACGGTTGCTTCTCCTTGTTTCTTCCCTCTGGTTATTTTTACAGGGCTACACATGGCTTTAGGAAATGGCTGGAGAGCATGATCCTGTTAGAAGCAGAGAAATCACCTTTTCTGTTCCATGCTACAGTTGCAGGCAGGAATTCCAGAAGTCACTCCTTGCACATTGGATACAATTCTATGTGAAGACCTCAGTGTCCCGGGGGGCAGAGTATCTTATAGTTTTATAAGGTGATCTAACTTTTTGAGGAAGCTTGAGAACACTCATTCCCAATTTTTTGTGCTTAGGGAATGGTTCGTTTGTCTGCTTTGCAGAAGCAGTAACGGCCTGGCAAGGCGTGAGGCAGAAAAAGGCTGACACTTTGTTCTCCCTGTAGAGCTTTCTCAGAAAATGTTACCTAACTCACTTTGTTGATACTTGGTGCATAAGTGGCCAAATTTCACCATATTGGGTTATATTAATAAAAAATACATCCTAAAGAAAAAGAATGCTTTGTTTTACAAGGCCCTGCACATCCCTTTGCCTCATTGCATAGACTACAGGAAACCACTTAGCGCCATTTAGGGCTATGGAGAAGTACCACAAAGAAAAAGACTGCTGTTTTCAAAGTGGCTTTTGTTATTCTTGAGCAATCAGAATAGCATAGCTTCTTCCAGTGCTGCATGATTTTGAACTCAGAAACATCTATATAACTTGAAATTTCATTGTCCTTCATTATATAATATCGTTTTCAAGAAGACAAATTACTGCAAATTAAAGTGTTCATTGGTACAGACAGTTTAAGAAACCTTTGAAAAATCTGAGCCAGCAGGTACTTTTTAAAAAGCAATTTTTAAAGAAGTTGATTTTGAATGAGCTATTGTGTTTCAATTAATAACTCCATAGGAACTCCACCACATTACAGCTTTGTGTATTTTCTGCAGAATAATGAGAGCTCTCCTGTTTCTGAAACAGTAGCTGAGCAATAGATATTCCAGAGCTCTGCAGTACTAACACATAGTGGTGAAAGAAGCAGGGATAGGGAAGGGTATGCAGAGAATCCTGTTATCCCAGACAGTGTGGTAAACTCTCCTGTGGACACAAGCCAGAAGGATTTGGAAGCCATAGGCTTCCTTCCCCCATGGTTTATTAGTTTCTGACTGTTAACAGTGAGTTATAACCTCTAAAGAGTGTTTGGAGAAGTGGTCTGATCAATGTGCTGGATTAAACTAAACAAACTTTATCACCTATTTCTCATTGTTTGAGTAGGACAATTTGGGAAATTATGTCTCTCTGCTTCACACAAGCTGGAATACCTCACCTTTAAAACATCAATTTAACAGTTCCACAGAGGTAGAAAAAGAAGTGTTTGTAAGGCCTTGACCAGAAGGGAACTATTTTCATACCACTACAGATGATTCTTATATTTCCTGGTAAAGATTTGTGCGTTGTTATGACATGAACACAAATAGAATGCCCCTTTGGATGTATACAGCAAAACCTCTAAACTCTTCTGGGTTACTTCTGCTGGGTCTGATCATTATGTTCAAAGTTCCTTGCTGCCTGATCCAATGAAGAGTAGGGCAGACTGGAAAGATGCTCCTGAGCTGTAAGAAAAAGGCATCTCTGTAATGGGTGGTGATGGGAGCTGTTCCTTGTTCAATTTAGTTAAAATCAGGCACAGATCTTTGCTGAGACATGGAGAATGGTTTTGGTTTCTCTGCCTTCCAAGGAAGAACACACAAGAAGTCTCATGGCAACCAGGACCAGCTGCTGGAGTCATGAATTTTTATGAAGGGATTTCTGGCAACCACATTAAATAATGCTTTTAGCCAACATGTCAGCTCTCTGAAGATATCCCTCTTTATATCATCAGCACTGCAGATGGGTGATTTGCTGCAACATTGGCTGGAAGTTAAAGTTATGAGCTCCTATGACAAAAGACTCTTTTACTTGACTATGTTTTCAAGTTTGTAATTTCTCTTCCACTGAGGGCGACAGTCCAACATAGAACTATGGAAGGGAGGTGAGGAGAGAATATCCTTTCACTCCCCAAGATGTAGTTGTTATGTCAGTCTTTACACAAATTTAACTTCTTTATATGTTACTACTGGTTCTAGCTTATAAGATATTGGAATTCTTCACACCTGTGGCTTCTTTAAAATGAGACAAGAATTCACCCTTCAGTGACTGATATCTCAGTCCAAAATAGCCCACATTAGGTTATTCAGCAATATTAGAACAAGCTCTGTGTCCCTTTATATGCATCATCTTCAAGATTTCAAGAATGAGGATGGAAAAATTGTCCGTGTTGCAGAGGATGTGTGAGGTAGATGAGAATACAATCAATTCTGCAGAGTGCAGGAGAGACTTCTTGATAAGAAAAAAAAATGAAATGCCACAGATATCAAGCCAGTAGGTTTATTTTATTATAGCCATGCTTCTCCATGATGTTCATTGAAATAGGAATTTTGTGATTTTCACCTCAAACTCCATGGCAGTGAAGAATGTCAGGATCCAGAGTAAGCTCCTTCAACTTATTTAAAACCCTCATGATGATTATTCACTGGTGATATAACCACCACACCACTTTGCCAGCACTGTTATTATTTCAAGAGCTTGTGTCCTACTGGTG
This sequence comes from Regulus satrapa, assembly GCA_013396955.1. Lineage (NCBI taxonomy): Eukaryota > Metazoa > Chordata > Aves > Passeriformes > Regulidae > Regulus > Regulus satrapa. The sequence continues at coordinate 279,783 of VWZN01002297.1, read as the reverse complement.
CTCTGCAGCTCATTTGATGCAGTGAAGTGTGGTGGCTGCATTTGTAAAGGATGCCCATGAACATTCAGCTAACTGTTAAAAACTGGCTCAGGAGGCGTTTCTGATGTCTGGTTCTATATTTGAAAGAACACCGAGCTCTGTGTGCATGATGATGCTCCTTACTTTGGGATTGTGGATTGTCCAGCTACATAGAAATAAGCTGGTTTGGCACTGAAAGCCTTATCTTGAAGGAAACTGAAAAAAGGAAATGGGTATAGAAGGGAGATGATGCACACACAGCTGTAGAAAGCATCGTGACCAGGGAGAGCACTTCCCGCCTAACTCTGCTTCATCAGGATGTGTTGGCAACACTGTCTCCAAGGTTTCCTGAAACATCCTTTCCCTTGACCATGTTTCTGGACAGACACCCACCATGGGGTTGTGGTTTTCAGCAGTTCTGTTTTGATATCTTCTGCAGAGTGGACAAAGCTTGTGAAAAAAGCTGAAATCCACTAATCTGTTACATACTCTTGGAAAACAGCATGTTATCATGCCTGTGCTTTTGAAGCTGCTCCGTACAGGCTTGGTCTTTTTCCATGTGGGTCACCCAAAGAGTTTTAGCAGATATTCATGCACATGGATTTCACACTGTTCCTTGCTGGTGCTCCTCCTGTTTGATTACAGCACGGCTATACAGAGCTTAAACTGCAATAAAATGGTTTAGTGAAAATCGTACATAGTGATCTCTGGTTTCCACTTAGGAACTAATCCTCCTTAATTATTTTCAGCATCCTGGAGTTTGGTTGTTACTTTCGTGGTTGAACTTCTCTTTTAGCCAGTCCCCCCGGTTTATCCAAATGCCCTCCCTCCTTCCCTTTTTGGAAGCATAATATTTGAGGGGATTTCTAAAGCAGTGGAAACCTCCTTAGAGCCTTGCACTGCCTTTGTCAGAACACTTTTAAGGATAACCTCTAATCTGTGTGAGTGAGTGAGTAACTGAAGGCCCATATGTCCCAAGGGAAGGAAACCTTGGAAATGGGAGCCAGAGTCGAGTGTTCAGCAAATAACAAAACCCTTTTGGCTTTGTTCACGTCAAACATTTGTGTTTGCCAAGAGAGGGAGAAACTTCTGCGTGACTATTTAGAATGCCACCTGCTCATTTAGCACTATGAATTGCATCTAAGCCTACTCTTAAATTAATCCTGTCCTCAGAGAATAGTTAGTAATTTTGAAGGAGGAAATACTCTGACAGAGATTGTCCTCAGCAATCTGTACATATTTCTTAACTTCTTATTTCTCCCCTATGCTGGAAAAGGGAAGTTATAGATCAAACTCCAGATCAATGCAATAAATAATGTTTATTCTTCATAAATAGAGAGCTATGCTGATATATAATTGGTTATTTAACTAATGGGTAAAAAAAAAAAAAAATCAATGTTGTATTAAACCTCTCTAGCTGGAATCAAACAGAAATAGTTTTGTGAAAATATTTCATTTTCTNAAAAAAAATAAAAAAAAACAGAGCAGATGTGTTTTGCCAACTGCACTTTCTTATGCCAAAACCAAGGTCTACTCCATAGGTTTTGAGGAGGGTCTTCCTCCAAATTCTCACCAAAAAAAATTGACAAATGACCTAGAATACCTTGATGTAAAAATAGGGTTACTTTTATGAGCCTTTTTGAGCCTTAAATATATGTTTTGATCATATATAGAGGCTTCTTCCAATAACCATGAAACTTAGGTAAAACAAAATGAAGGAAATGTTAGATTTTTTTTTTTTTTT
>VWZN01002297.1:251618-266674 GCA_013396955.1 Regulus satrapa | reverse complement strand
TTTGGTGGTTTTTGTTTTTTTTTTTTTTTTTGTTGTTTTTTTTTTTTTTTTTTTTTTTTTTTTTTTTTTTTGTTTGGTTTGGTTTTGTTTTGGGTTTTGGGGTTTTTTTTTGGGGGGGGGATGGGGGGTAATCAGCATATTGGGGAAGGGAGAGGCTTCAACCCAGCAGTGGCGGTGCAGTGATTGGGTCTTTTTCCTTGTCCCCTTCTCGGTAGTAAGATAGAACAGGGTCCCACTACCGCACGATGTGATTTGGTTTTTTCCCGTGGCTATAATCCTTGGAGAAGCTTTCCTTGCTTTTCTTTACGCCTGTCAGTTCAGCTGATTGCTGGTTTTCTTGGGTGGGAAGGATAAAAAACCACTGATTTACCAGATCATCGTGTTTGTAGGGCTGAGTAAAATGGGTGTGTGGGCGGGATGTGTGTGTGTGTGTGTGTGTGTGTGTGTGTGTGTGTGTGTCTTTGGCTGGGCATCTGCTGAGTGTGAGTGTGGTAAAACTTCAGACTCCTGCGCTGAGTGAGGTGGCAGCAGTTCAGGGGTACGAGGAGAGTAAGGACTGTTAAATGACCCAAAATCACTGTTACATGATCCAAGACCAGTGCCTCAGCTACATCTGCTACGTTGTGCTCGGTCCAGACTGTAAACTAAGGCAGCCCTAACAGGCAGTGCCTCCCAGTCTGCCTGTGTGTAAAGCTAGATATAACACGGAGGGACGAGGAGCTCTTTCAGAGGAGTTTTCCTGAACAGAGCGGAGGAGGGCTGACTCCTCTCAAAGGGCAAGAATGGCCTGAGAAACTCAAAAGAGCCGGGAACAAAGAGGTGCTCTGTACCTCGGGCAGCTGTGTCTAAGCGAGGAATGCTGAGGGGGTTGCTTTCATTGAGATTACCGCCTTGGTGGGCTGAGGTGTCGTACCATCTGTTGGAAATTTGGACTTGCAATAGTGGGACTGGGTCTCCAGGCTGTCTGTTTATTTTGAAAGCTAAGAGCTTTTTGAGGTGTGACCTCCTCAGCCTTATCTTACGGCTTCCAAGTGAGATGCCTTGGAGAGAAGCTGTTAATCAGCTGAAAATCAATGCTAAATATACTCAAGTCAAGTAGCTAATTGATGAGCTGTACTGGAGAGAGCTAATAGCTGAGACCAAGCTCTGATTTTTGGGTAAGCAGTGGGGATATCACTCCTTTGAATAGCAGGATGAAGCAGGCCACTGTAGGATTTGTTAAATCTTTGTAGAAGAGGAAAGAAATTACTGACTTAGCAGGGGTTAAACTGACTGCTGTGCCGCGCACTGAGTAAAATGCTTTCTTCCTATGGTGCACTGAATGCAATGTTGGTTTATATTCCTTGTGGTTTTTTTCTGCTGAGGTTTTGGGGGAGAGCGCTGTGTTGTTGCCTGTGCTCCGGTTGTGCGGCTTACCTGAGCAGTCCTTGGGGAGTGCAGAGTCACCGTACCTGCTCCTGGTCTGCGGGGTGAGCTGCTGTCGCACCGCGCCCAAAGTGACAGGCACAGTTCAACCCCGGAGCATCGTCCATGGAGGAATGGGAACTGGAAAAGCTGACAGCATGGGGCTTTACTTTTGTAACCGGGTAGTTGGAAAGTGAGGTTTTCTTGGGGTGAAGACAGGAAGGAGCTGCGTGTGGATCATTTTGGCAGTCTGTTCTGTACATCGCTGTAGGAGTCTGCTGACATGTACTAGGGCTGGTTGGGATAGATTGCCTGCATTTCAGAGGAGGAGGCACAGTTTGTGATTGTACATACTTAAGCATTTTTTCCAAATGTTAGTAAACACGCAGGTGTACTCTGCAAGCGCTGACAAGAGCCCTTTGCTTGGCATGGGTATGAGGGACTGAGCCGCATCATCTAATAATCAGTTTGATAGAAAATGAGCTTGTAAACAAAGCTCAGAGAGCATTTTGCAGCCACAGCAAGACAATACATAATTTACAAACAGGAGGCAAAGGCACCAGCTGAAAGCTGTTGCTAATTTCTCCTCTGTTCTAGCTGCTTTAAGTAGTATTAAAAAACCAAATTGTTACTGTGAGGAACCTGAATGGGTGGCATTCAGCATGGCTGTATTTTTAAATGTGCAGGATCATGACAACAATCCAGCTCACTCTCCCTAGGCGGCTCCAGAATAGCACTGAATGACTCAGATCCATGCATTCTGACTATTTTGGGTTTGATTCATCGAAATGCATCTTCTCCCCAGAATAAAATGTTCCCCAAAGTCACCTGCCCCTCCCATGAGGTCAGGTACTCTGTTAGCTTCTTGTCAAATCTGGAAATAGGGCTAGAAATGCCAGGTAACACACCTGCAGAGAGGAGCCTGGGAGCTGTGAGTTGGCATCAGCCAGCGCAGTGAGACAGTTTGGATTCATAAGGAGTAAGACAGAGGATAAATAAGCTTGAGTCAGACTGGAGAGTGGGATATTCTCTGAGATAATTGCTCTCATTGATACAAGGCCAGGTGCTTTCTGCATGAATGTAGTGTGCTGAACTGATAGTACTTGTCCATCAGGACTAGAGTTGATCCTCCCTTAAACATCCTGCGGGGATTCAGACACTATTAGGCCACGTTTGTAATGATCTTTTCACAGCCCAGCGTGGTGTGCATTTGCTCAATACCATACCTACTGGGTGGTGACTTAATAGTTGTAATTGTTTCAGGGCAAGGAGCATATGACCATCGATTGCAAAGCCCAGGGGTCCACCCTCGGTCGGGCGGGGGAATTGCTGCTGGGTCTCGGAGGTTGACACAAACCAGCAGAGGCAGAGCGTGAGGGGAGGCGATTTCTGCTGTGGCCCTGCCTAGACTGGGGAAAAAGACATTTTCAGTCCTTTTGGCTATGCTGTGCTTCTCTTTGGTTTCCCAAGGAGCCAGGCAAACTGATTGCAGATAACTGCTTTACAAGTCCTCTGTACCTCAGACCCAGCTGTGTTCTAGAAGCCGCTGGCTGATGCCTGGCCTGGATATAAATGGGTGCGAGGCAAGTGTAACTGATGCAGATATGGGGTTGTACTTCCTTTCTTAACTGATGAAGTGGAGCCATCCATTTTTATCTTCAATCTAGTCACTGGAAAGTGTATTTTTTTTTTCTTTTGTTTTTGCAGTGGTGAGGGTTTAACGGAAGTATTTCTGTTGCAGAAACTGTGAATATACTGCTTTCAACCTGCTCTATATTGAAGTGTCTCAGTAAAAATTCAGTACTGTTCATGGAAACATAAGGACTCAGTGACTAGGAAAAAAAAGATCACATGGATAGCTTGCCTTAAAACCAGCAATTTTTTTGCATCATCTGAATGGCAGAGACATTTGGCAATGAGGTTTGAGGTGGAAACACTTAAATGAAATTTAGTACTGTTATTTAACACTAGTACAGCTTGCTGTTGTAAATTATAACTTGGTTGCCTATTATGATTACAAAAGGGAAAGGTGTTTTCTTTTGAAGTGTACTGTAGATTGCACCAAAAGGCCACCTGCAAAGAGCAACAGTTTTGGGATTCAGAAGGTACCTTGCTTTGATGAGGTTGAAAAAGGAGCCATGTCAAGAGCTTCATGATTAAGGCTAGAACCGTGTTCCTGGCAGTAATATATGGTACACCTTCTGTAAACCTTTTGAAAAAATATCTTAGTGCTTAATGAAAGGAAATAACCCCATACTTATCCCTCTTTATACTGTCAAGCGGAGGAATGCAGTAATGAGAAACTGAGTGACTTGACTAAAGCCACCTGAGGAGCTTGTAGCTCCTACAGTCAGAAGCTGCCAGCTGTAAGCACTGAAATAATACCACTTCTGTTTTCTGTGGATGGATGTGTGAACAGCTCTTGATGAAGCCGGGTATCACCCTGAAATGGTCCAGAACCACGATGAGTTACTGACCATGCAAATAGAGAAGGTGGATCTTTTGGCTTTGATCACCTGGGGTGGGTTAGGATTACACCTCTGTCACGTCCCAGGGTTCACATCCCTGTCACATAGAATGGGTCACACTCCCCAAAGTTAGTGGAAGTCTAATACCACAAAGATACTTTTCTGGTGATAGCGTAGGGGAGATTGTTTCCATCTCTGTTGAAAACATCAAATTTCACCTTCGTCAGTTTGAAGTATGCAGGAGGCACAAAGCATGCTACAGAATGCAGAGTGGAGAACTCTAGATACAGAGCTACAGGACTCATGTCAGAGTTCTGATTCACTAGTAGGGGTAGCACAGCCTGGATGGCATCACAGGCCCCATCTGTCCACCCCACCCCACACCCCATTCCTGGACATCTCAGCCGCCGTGAATCAGCTGCTGAATCACTCATTTTACAGGGTGATGTTTTGGAATAAAACACCACTGCTCTTCACTTGCCTTCAAATTCCTGACCTCAGAACTGCAGCAATCCATCAGCTGATTGAGGAGCAGCATCCCAGCTGCCATTGAGTAGTGTGGGAGCCGGGTGGTGAACTCCTCCAGGCTGTGGAGCTCTGCATCTTGCTGGCGCATGGCAGCCCTGACAAAGCACTCTGCATCTGGCTGAGTAGAGAGGTGGGATTTTAGTCTTTTAAGGTTGTAATGTTTAAGAGCAAATAGAGCGAATGGCAAAAAAGTTCTGTGCTTCACTGGGTCAAATAAGGGGAATGCTTTGCTTCTAAAATCCCCTCCCTGCTTCAGTAAGGTAAAGAACTGGAAGGCTTTAGTAGCATTCTTGCTTTCAGTCCAGCTGTCTGCTCAGAAATTTTGGTAGAAGAGAGTAGGGATGGAGGGGGATGTGTTGTCTATTTTTTAACATTGGGAGGTGTTTCATTGAATCCTTTGGCTGGCCTGAGACTCTTGCACATCTTTTCCCATTTAATTTATTGTTAAATCCCTCAAGTTTTGAAGCATCACTATGGAGCATGCAATGGACTGAACTTTTTTTAGAATCTTTTATACCTTCTGACATTTAATTACTGCTGTGCTAATCCATCATGTCACTTATAATATATACTTATCCTGTTTATTCATGTTTTAAACTTCTCTTCTGAAACCATTGTTAGGATTAGCAAAAAGATGTAAAAGATACATATTTTCCCACACTTATATGAGAAAAGCTTTATTTTGCATTCAAATGCTAAAAGAACGCCATCCAGATAAAGAAATTTCCCATAAAATTAAAAATTACTTTAAAATTAATTTAAGAGAAAGATTAATCAATCAGTGATGGAGCATGCTTCGTATCTTTTTAAATAATTGTGGCCTCCTCGGTTTTAACCTACAAACAGAAATCTCAGCAGCATTGTGGTCATGGTAAGAGGCAAGTGCTTTAAGAAATTATATGTTATAGGTGTGGTATCCTTATAGTGTCATGCGTTTAGAGGCTGTTACTTTTGTGTGTCCAGCAACAGGGACAAATTGTATCATGTGTTTGGTTTGGGAGGAACGTATGTCCTGTCCTCGCCCTGGACTGAGTAATTTTCCTGCAGCTGGGATTTTTGCTGCGATGCAGTCTGCCTGCATGTGCTTGTCTGGCACTGCAGCAAAGCTGCCACAGCCACCTTCTCTCTCTCTCTTTCTTCCTACCCCGCTGTAGAAGAGGATGGGAGAGGGTAGAAGGGGAGCTGAGTTGTGAGGCTTAAGCAGGGGGCATGGATTTACAGCACATCAGCAACAAAGAGGAACTTGTTTGCTTCCTTCCCTTTTTCTACAGTTGAAGGTTTGGAGAAATTCAAGCCATTCCTAAATGCCCTAAATGTCCCTAATGATCCCAAGTACACAAACACACAGATGTATTCATACCCATCACACCTTTGCTTCTCAGTATCCAAGGACTTTAATTTTGAGTTATTCAGGATTCACTTAATTACTGTGCCGAAGTTCTCATATGTGAGTGATCAGTCAGCAGTGACCTTCCCAAATCATCAGCTGGGTCTATTTATAGACACAAGAAAAATGCACATTCAGGAGGAAAATGCTTCTACTTGAAATTCAGTTCCTGTTTTATTCTTTGCTTACTAGCGTTTTTCATTTTCCTTTGCAGCTTATTGTTGCCTGGGTGATTTTTGGAAAACTTTACAAAATTGTTCATCCTCTACTGTTTTAGTGAAAACCACAAAGTACTTTAAGGCTCAGTGAGGTTTCTTACATCTACCTCATGTCTTTCCTTGCTCCACCAGCAACTGTGCAAGATGCATTTTCCACTGTTATGACGCTGTCCAGCATGGATAGTTTTGGTCCTCTTCCTTTGGGGTGGATTCCTTATGAGAAGTTCTTAATCTTTCTCTTGATTTCAGTCTGGAAGAAGCCAATGTCCCTCCCCTTTTCATCTCTTATGTGAGTATGAAAAAAGTCTGTACTCTGCCACTTAAAAGAATCCTTAATAAGTAATTCTAGGAAAGAACTGTAACTTAGAGTTGATGCTGAAGTCATGCTCTGAGAACTGTATGGCAAATTCATCAGAAAGAGTGGAAGCAAAAAGGCTTGAGCTGGGGTAGTTCTGTGATCTTAATTTCTGCAAGTAAGATGCATGAAACACCCATCTGGGAGTTTTTCAGGTTTCTTATCTTCTCAGTAGCTTGAGCTGTAAAATTTCCCTTTGCCTTTCAAAAAAAAAAAAAAAATCTAAAAAAAAAAAGGCTTTGTGAGCAAAGCACGCACACCCGAGAAGAGCTGAAGAGCTGTATGGAATGCGATGGGCGGCCTCTGTGTCTGGTATGCTTTTGTTTTGGGCAGCCTGGGTGGATGCCCCGAGCACTGCAAAAGGATTCCAGCTGCTCCAGCCAGCCAGTCAGCTTTATCAAGGGCCTGGCTCCGATGCCTCTACACAAACACACATAGTATGGGGAACAAACAAGAAGAATTAGAGACATGCACATGCCTGCATGGGCATGATATGGCTGGCATCACAGAGAGGTGGTGGGGTAGCTCCTGCGGCTGGAGCATTGGAATGGGAGGGTGTTGGCTTTTCATGAAAGACAGGCTAGGGAGATGAGGGGGTGCTGTAAGTCTGGGGGAATATGGGGAAATTGTAGAGGAAGCTAGGGATGAGGTTAAGAAAGCTAAGGGAAAAAAGCTAAGTTAGAATTGAGTCTGGCCAGAGGTGCCAAAGGCAACAGGAAGGGCTTCTGTAGGCATGTTGCTAACAAAATAGAGTAGAGATAATGAGGGCTCTCTCTGGAACTTGGCTCCTGCAGAAAGTCAGTCTTTTTATTTTGCCATACCTCAGTTTTATATGGCCTCCTTAATAACAATGGTGATCACTTGCTAAGTGTGGTTAAGGGTTTCTGATGGTACAGGGAACGCCTCTGAGGGGATGTAATTGCATTTCTGAAGTTTGCATCTTTTAAGGGGAGGTGTGTGCCTTGGGGTTCATACCATTCCTCTGCCTGGGGGATATAGTGTGGGAGAAAGCTCTGTATCAAACAGAGAAGCTGAAAATGTTTGGCAGTGGCTTTAAAGGCACCTTTTGTGGCTGCTACTGAACTTGTCAGTGGGTGCTTCTATGAAGTTTACCAGCTGTCCACATTGTTGGGTTTATTTTATGAATCTGATGTGCAGCCTGAGCTCTTTAATATAAATTAAAACAAACAGATGCAACCTTCCTCTGTTTGTTGTACAAAACATTTTTTTTTTAACATAAGGGTTTGGAAAAGCATTTGGCAGCCTTGGAAGTTACATCTGATTCCTTTAGTTTTGCCAAACTGAAACTTGGCTCCTGCAGGAGATAGTGGGGTTTGAGCACATCGTCTTTGGCTCTGACTTCCTATTTACAGTGCTGTTACTGGGAAGGCCGAGGCTTCTTCCTTGTCAGAGGCTACTCACAGCCAGAATATGGACCTCAACGCCCAAGGTCTCATGTTCTCCATAATAATACTAAATACAGAAAAAAATGTTGTGTTCCTCTTACCACAGTGCAGAGTTTCTGACTTCTCTCTGTCACAGGGGAGCATCACTGATAAAGCCAGGAAATTATTTCATTGCTCTTTCCTTCAAGTCAGATCTTTAATTTAAAAAACAACAAAGTGAAACAAAAAAACCCCTCTTTTTATTCTTGGGGAAAAAAATTGAGATAGGAGATAAATGAGTTTCCATGTGATTGCTAGCCAAATGTTTCCAAAGCCCAGTTAAAAAGTTCCAGTTTTTAACTCCCAGAACATTTTTCCCTGGAATAATATTTATTGTCTTTTTTCCCAGTTCATGCTCATCAGATCTTGCCCTGCTGTGCTTTGTCAACAATATTTTTAGGTCCCAAGATACCTCTGCTCTGTATGCCATGGATTTGTAGACCATTATCTGCTCTGTAACCAAATTTCAGTCCACTCAAGTTATTCTGAAGGCAGAGTTTGGCTGAAGCTTTAGCTAAAGATGCTTCTAGTTAGAATTAAGCATGCTGTTTTATGTCTCCGCCTCCAAATAAAATACAGCAGAGGAGTCAAGGTCAAGATAATAAAGGAGTCATGCTGGAAAAGCACATGTGTTGTATGAATCATCCTGTTGGCTATGCTATATTTATCTCTGTCACACTTTGATATCATCCCTTTTTGTCGCATGGAGAACGTGTCCTGTTCACTTCCAAGTGAAACCCATTTCTGACCATACAGAACAGCACCACAAGTTGATGTCTCACTGAAGCAAGACTGAGCCCTCCCTCTCTGTCAGGCAGCTTCCAGAAATAGATAGCAAACAAGGGAGACAATATGTACCCTTTGGGATGGACTTTTGAGAATTTTATTTTATGGTTACAAATCAGTACGCTTATTAATGGCCTGATGATTTTTTCTTTCTAGTTGATGAGGCTCTAGGAGAACGTGTCTCCATCCTGTGTGATTTGTGTTGTGAAGATTGCATGAAACCAAAACTATTTGCTGTCTAGTCTGACTGAATCCTCTACAGATTCCAGTCTCACCCTGAATTAGGCTGTTTTGGTTAATATGAGATCTGGGTTGGAACAACTGGTTGGTTTTTTACAAGTGGTAGAACTGATGTCAAGTTGTTCTGTAGATGCAGACTAGCCTTTCTCACTTCCCTGTGGAGTATTACATAGGAGCCACAGTGCTACAAATGTTTGGGGGGTTGCAGTGTTTAGACACTCTTCACTACCACTTGCATTTTGACTGAATCAGTTGCGCTACAGTAGCTGAAAAAAATTCTGAATTTTGGTGCAAACGGGACATGTGTCAGTGGGCTGAAGAATATTTTGCAGTTGTTTCAAGTCTGTGGCATTGCATGCACAGCATGAAAGTGCAGGAAATGCTGCAGAAGGTTCCTATCAGCTCCTCAGTAAAGTTTTTTTTTTTCCTTAAACTGGGTCAGCCTTGCAAAGAACCTGAAAGACCCAGAGTCTTTATGCATCAGGATGCTTTACTGGTGCACAGCATGGCCCTGGTAGGGTTGCACCTCACCTGTCTGGTAATTTGAACTTCCCTGTACAGGAACCCTGTTAAGTTCAGTCCACCCTCTTACCCTGTGGCATGTGTATTTACTTTATTCTTCTTCCAGTTCATTGGGCTGAATGGAACTGGATCAGTGGTTGAACAGCTGCACAGAGTGTCTGATGTCACTTTTCCGACATGGAGATTTGTCAGTCATTCCCATTTTGATGCAGATATCTTTTGGCACCTCTCAAGGTGGAATTAGCACAAGTCATATAGGCCAAGAAGCTCTTTCCACTATCTTTCTCTGCCTTTGTTTTTGACTTTCTCTTATTGTTTATTTACTGAACCACTCAGGCTTGTGCTGGTTTGAATGTCTCCATTGTCTGGACTCACTGCCAGCAGCAGCAGCAAGTCTGTGTGGTGCTTCAGGTCCAAGCTAAGGAATCTGGCTAATAACTTAATAGCTTCTCCTCTCCACTGAGCTCACTCTGAAAAGTGCTTTATTGTGGGTTGGGGAGCACACAGATGGCAGCACTCTATTTTTCTCCAGGCTGTCACATCACTAGTTGTTCCCAAAACGGGGTGCCTTCACAGGCTGGTGTTTGCTGAGGTCTGTGGCTTTAAAGAGCCTTTTCCCGAATAGGATTTGATACAATGGAGAGAAAAGAAACAGCATCTGCACTTACAATGATGGCTCAGAGGCATTAATGCCTTTCTCATCCACACACACACACTCGGTCGATTTACGAGCACAGCAGCCTGTGGATATTGTCCTCTCAGTTTGATCTCCCTTGCCTTGAAGTCACAGGGAGGATTGGAAACAAAATGCCGCCCCCTTTTGCAGTTTATCTGTCTCTCCCTGAACGCCCATCAGCACCCACAGCCCAGTGACTGCTGCAGTAGAATTAAAACCAGCAGGTTTGGGCTTGAAAGTGGGCATAAACTTAGCTTCCCGTCAAGACTACAGAACCTAAGTTCCTTAAACTGACAAGAACTGCTACTCCCAGAAAGCAGGGAAGGCGGGAGAAGGAAGGAATTTATAACTCAACACTCAAGCGATCAGAGCGATTTTATCTTTTGGCCTTTACAGATTACCAAAAGAGCTCTTGGGTGGTCATGGCCCCCTTGCTGCCCACCCACTGCTCTGAGTGACTGAACAGCCTGCAGCACTGACTGATCTTTTCCTTGGAGAGACATTTTGATTCCACAGGCACTAAGATGCAGACTGATGAGTAATTGCTTTATTTTCCTTAAAGCTGGAAAACAGAGGACTGGATTTTTTTCACGTTTTCACCAAATCTGGGGGGAAAGTTTAACAAAACTCTGAATCTGGTCTCATCTTTTATGTCATTGGTGAACTTGGACAACAGTGTAATCATCTATGCCCAAGCAAGTTTTTCCAAATTTCTGTAGAGCCACTCAGAGTAGGTGGGGGCAGATGCAGTGAAGCATCAGGCTTTAGCCTGGGTCACACCTGTCACCGTGTTACAAGGAAAACCAAGCACCAATTTACCAGGGTGGGGTTGGGAAATGGGAGGTATGGGGTTGCAGTTACATGGCTGTCGTGTTGTATAAAGGAGACTGTCCTCTCACAAAACCCTTTCAGGGCTTCACTTCTGTCTCTCTTTCTGCACTGGCTGGAGGGCTGTCAGCCTGGGACAGCCTGAACACACTTCCCCATCAGAGTGCTGCTCTTAGGGAGCTGCTTTCAGGATTTGACCAAAGTGAATGTTATGCCACATCCCCTAAAGCTTTATAGAAAGTCTGGATTCCCAAAGCCTGTCAGGATTTTTTGTACCTCCTTCTAACTTTTAGCCTGGACATCTTCTCTGTCATTTCATAAAGAAACAGCAAGATGTAAAAGAAGCACTTGGCGATTGTGACAGGCAGTGGTGAAGGCCTGTGTTGGCCCTTGCCTGAGAAGCCTGCATGGTTTGAAAACAGTACAGTCTTTACTGAGTCCAAGTAACCCATGGTGTGACACGAAATTTTCTTTCTAGTGCAGTATTATCCCTGGAAAATAGAAAACCCCTTACATTTGTACCTTCCCTGAATTATCCCTTATCTCCTTTGTGTGTCTCCTCAGGGAAAGATGCCACAGACACCTCCCTTTGCAGTGATGTTTGACAGCAGCAGCTACAACAGGAACCTGTATCAGACAAAAGAAGACAACTGTGGAGGGCTCTATTACCATGACAACAATCTCCTGTCGGGGTCTCTGGAAGCTCTGATCCAGCACTTAGTACCCAATGTGGATTACTATCCTGATGTAAGTTACCCCCACTCACTGTATGGCCAGGCCTGGTGTGTCTTCTGAAGGGGAACATGTACAGCAAGAGCAGAATGTGTCACATCCATGGCTAAGGAAGGGGTTTAAGTGGCTGACCAGCAGTGGTAACATGTGCTTTACCTGAGTGCAGCATGCCATAACTCACCTAACCTGGGAAGTCTAATGCTTTATTGTTCCTGTTGTAAGGTGATCAACCCTGCTGACTCATTTATAAAGCACACACCTAGACTGGCTTATTGATTGATGGATTATGTATACTATTGACCCTCAAAAAGCTGCCAGGCAAGCTGAAGAGAAAGGCATGACCACGGTTGTGACTGAATTAACGTATGTATTGCAAAACCAAGCGGTTTTGCTTAGTGCAAACCTCAAATATGTAGCAATTTAGACACTGGTTGGTCAAACATGATGATTTATTTCAAGTTTCTAGAGCCAGAACATCATAGAATCTTTGTAGAGTGGCTGCCATAGACACTTGACTGCTGGCAAAGTGGAAAGTGGAGTGGATATTCTGAATATCCATCTCACAATGGGTTCAAATCATGATATATGGAAAATCAAAGCAAAATAGGGAGTCTCTTGTTGTAACCTCAGAATCAGCTACTGATTTTTATTCTAAAAAATTAGATTTTATTATTATTACTTTTACGTTTATAAAAATAATATTTTATATTTATTATTTTTATATTTTTTAATTCAAAAAAATTAAGCTATGTAGTTCCCTCAACTTTCACCTAGGAGACAAAAGTTTACTGTAGAGCAAGAGAAGATGAGTTGAAATTTTATTTTGAGTAATTTCAGGTAATGAGCTTGCAGTAAGGCTGTGTGCAATAGGAGAGTTAAACCACCTTTGCCCTGCCTTGTTTTGATTTAATCTTGCATAACTTGGCTCAGGCACAAGCTTATAATACTGGTTCTGGAGCAATGATAAGTGTTAAATGCTTACCTCTGTAGTAATTGCTTTTGGCACAGACACATGTAGAGTTTTCTGCAGATAGTAAAGTATGAGAAACAGATTTTTCAGGAAGGCATTTTGAGAAAATATAAAAAGTACTGGCAATTTATGCCTTTCTCTGTCTTCCTCTTGTTTGCAGAGGACGTACATCTTCACCTTCCTCCTCAGCTCCCGCCTCTTCATGCACCCGTATGAGCTCATGGCCAAAGTCTGCCACCTGTGCACTGAGCAGCAGAGACTCAGTGAGCCTGGCCTGGACAAGGTAAGGTCCCACACTCCCAGGGACTTCCCAGGTCCCTGCCCAAACCAAAATGCTCCTATTCCAGAGTCCTCAGTGGGATTGAACAGTTTCAAAACCTGACCCAAGCAATTAGAACTTGACCTTTTATTCACTGAGATTCATAGGGAATTTCCACACTGCTCAGCCTGTCCTCTATGAGAGCTGCTGCTTCTACAGCATTGTTTGTTTTACCAAGAAAATCTCTGAACCAGGGTCCTGAACAGGCCAAAATCTGCCCTCTAAAAGTCCAAGGCAGAGGTCCCCCCCAACTTCACCAAGAATCAAAAATCATTTCATGATCACTGTGCCCAGAGCAGCCTCTGACCACAGCACCTTATCACCAGCCCTTCTCTGTCTGTACACAGGTTTCTCCCTATAAAGTGTAGTGCATGTGTAGATTATGGCACAGCTGAAATGTACCACTTTCTTTGGTGATGGTTAGTAATAAGTTATGGAAACTTGCACTGAGACACTCCTGATAATGTGAGGAGTCATTTCCACCCACCTGAGGCATGATTTCCAGGTCAGCTAAGACAGTGAGAGGCTTTTCATTGGCTTCCTTGCCCATTGGCTCTGGCCTGTAATCCAATGCTGAATGAAGATTAAAATTTACCTGACATTCATACCCTTATGCTCCACAGTGTCTTACAGATCAGAATTCTATTTCCTTTGTGTTACATATTTCCTACATTGCTGTTACATGTAACATTCCTCACTACTATTTCCAAATAGAACTGGACCCAGAAAATTGCACCAAAAATCCTACAGATGTTGACTGAGTGGACAGAGACTTTTCCTTATGATTTCCGAGATGAAAGGATGATGAGGAACTTAAAGGAGTTGGCACAAAGAATAGCCAGTGGGGATGAGGTAAGTTATCTGCACACAAAGAATGGATAAAAAGGCATTCCTATTACTGCTTTGATATTGCTGTTAATAACATGCTGTGGGCTTTGGGTGCTGAACACTTATTATGAAGGTGCTGGTAGGGAAAGAGTTCTGTCTGGTACCTAAGCCTAGGATGAAACCACACAGCATATGCAGATCTTCTCCAAAGCATGGGCAAAGTTGTCTCCACCTTTAAGCCCATAACATTGTCCCATTTTGTGCAGACAGGCACAACTTGGTCGATGTTAGTATTTCTCATTTTAGTGATTCTATTTGGAAGGAACTAGCTAGGACAATAGCTGAGAAATCCCATCAATGTTGATAATTTCTTGAGTAATGTGTATTGGAAGTGGGCCTCTGACTTTTAGTTCAGTGGAAAAAATATAGCAGGTTTAGGGAGAAATTTCCAGAAGAGGACTGACCAGGAAGAATTGTCTTGAGCTTTAAGTATCAACTCAGAGGAAATCTGTCATACTCCTTCCTGTGGATGGAGCACACAGGGAAATCACCTGACCTTTTTCTAGATCCCACTTTTCAGATGGAAGTGAAGTTCCACATGGGTATTATGAAATACGCTTTTGATGTTTAAGTGATGCTTGTCTTCTAAGTACTGAAATTAACTCAGCCAAAAGCCAGGGGTTATATTTACTTAGTGGAAGGGAATTAACAAGGTTTCAGTGAGCAAATCCTGTGTAGCTGGCATAATACTGTGATTGCAAAAGACACTGGAGTGGCATTTGGAAGAACTATAAACACAAATAGCAATTTCTAAATGGCTTTGTGTTTCCAATGTTCCTCAGGGACCACTGTTCCTTTTATAAGCTTTTAACTAATGATATGGATGAGGCAGCAAACAGTACATTAACAGGTGTGGAGGTAAGCTGGACTGAGAGGAGCTGAGGCTGCTGCCAAAGACCTAGAAGGGTCCTGAGAGGCTGTACACAAGCATGGAAAAGAACAAACCTGAACTGAACTTGGAAGCTGAAATGTATTTTGATGTTGTCAGAGTGGGAAGGGATGAAAGAAGATGGGACAAGAGAATGAGATGTGTTATGAAATACAAATGAAAAAGAGACACAATTTGATGTGCAAGCTGAAGGTTGCAAGATAGCTCCAGGTAGCTTTGGACTGGGAAGAGGCAAGAGGTGTGCCCTCACTCCAGGGGTGCCAGGTTGCTTTGTTTCTAGATACTCTTCATAGCAAGGCAGGAAACCGAAATTCAGTTCCAGGCAAAGTAGTTAAGATTGAAGGCTCACACCCACTTGAAAAATACTCACTGGCACAAAAAAAAAAAAAAAAAAAAAAAAA
>VWZN01002297.1:233876-251583 GCA_013396955.1 Regulus satrapa | reverse complement strand
AAAAAAAAAAAAAAAAAAAGCTGCTTAGCCTGGAGGAAGTTGAGTTAGTGGATGGAAGAATGAAATGAGAAGAGGGAAGAGTTGTCTGCAGCTAAGTTTCTGGCACTACAGACAGTTTAAACAGAGAAGTTGTCTATTGAAGGGAAAGGCAGACGTACAAAGCTGCTAGAAAATGTGCAAAGGGAGCAATCTTACTCTGCAGAGAACTATAAATCCTTTCAAGATGTAGCTTTGAGGGGTTTTTTTTTTACTTTGATGTTTCCTTTAGAAAGACAAAGTGAAAGCAAGCACTGCAGTAAATTGGCTTGTTTTATTGTGAACTGCTTGGAACAGTAAATGGCAACTTCCTTGACCTTGCTTTTCTACAGATCACTTGGATTTTTGTGAGTCATTACCTTAAAGAATACAAAAGAAGCAGTTTCCTCCTCCTGTTCACTACAGTTCTACTTATAGCTTCTTATTCAACTTCCTGAATTATTGTACTCCAGTTCTTTTGAGAGCTGTCAGTAAGAGTACAACCAAAAGCTCTTACCACACTAACATATCACTCTCTCAAAACAGCATATTTGGAAAAAGTTTCGGAGGAGAGGACAAATCCATCAGAATAAAAGAAATATTGCTGCCTTGGTCTGATCATATCACTGATACATTGTCTGTGGGCAGACAGTAGTTTTTGGATTATCCTTTTTGAAGCCACTTAAGTTTTGCTTTAATGGTTTTAGGATGATACGTGGAATCTGGAAGAGGAATCACCTTGGTTACGCAGATCTGTCTACTTAAGAATTAAGTTCTGCTCCTACTTAAAATTATCACTCCTTGCAACTCAAATCACTATTTGGAAAGGCCTGCAAAGGAGAAAGAAGAGAGGGGTGGTTTTGCTATCTTGTCCTTTTCCTCAGATTCACTGCAAGTTTGAGCTCTGACTTTCGTGACACTGGTCTTGATTTGCTGCAGAAAGAGGCAGGCCCTTTTGTTTATCACTGAATGGCCACATGTTTGTTTTTTCTACCTTAAGCAGGAGAATATGGAGTATTTTCATTTCTTGTATTTTCTCCAGTAGTGGTTGGTATGTTTCAGGAAGTGGATTGAACACATTTTTTTCTTTGAGCTAGCTGGGTCAGTATTGAACCTGTGAGACAATCACTGCCTAAACCCTCAGCTGGATTCCTTTTGGTCTGACGAAATGCTAATACTACAAATTCCAGTAGTAGAACTTATCTTAAGTTGTCAACAAATACAGGTACCAGAATTCATCTGTTGCAGTGTCAGGCAGAGTTTAATGCTGTCTTCTCACATTTTGGGAGTGTTTTCTAACTGTTTGATTTAAACAGATGTACCGGAAGAACGTGCAGCAGCTGCTCCAGAACTTGATTCGGAAGCTGGCCGCGGTTACCCAGTACGAGGAAGTGCTTGCAAAAATTGATGCCACCACGTCCACAGATCGCCTCACACTCCTAAAGACCAAGCCCCAGTCCATCCAGAGGGACATAATCACAGTCTGCAATGATCCCTATGTGTTAGCTCAGCAGCTGACACACATAGAGCTTGTGAGTTGTTGCATTCCCAGGGGTGACTTCATCCTTCCCCTCTTTTTGAAGTGCAGGTTAACAGGGAATATGACTTGACTGCTTCTTTGCTTTATTTAGGAGAGGCTCAATTATATTGGACCAGAAGAATTTATCCAGGCGTTTGTGCAAAAGGATCCTTTGAATAATGACAAGGTAATGGGAGCAGATCTGCAGCAGCTCTGAAATGCATCATTTATCATTCAGGTACACTGTGAGCTGGAAGTGACGTCCAGCAATAAATGAGGACCAGTAGAAGACAAGCCTTAGAACTCTCATTAAACATTTTGTTAATGGTTTTATTTCTTTCTGGAGTAAAACTCCCAAAGCTCCAGAACTCAGCCAACAAATTGACTTAAATGAACTCATTTTCTGGTTTTTCTGACTTAAGCTAAGGGAGAACTTAATCCTGTGAATGTTTTCCCCAGGCCATCTATGTGGCCTACAACTGGAAGAGGCTGAGTTTAACTTTGCCTTCTGCATTATTCATTTTTGACATCTGTTCTTCCTTTTTAGTAAACTGAATTCTTTGCAGCCAAGTGGCACATGGGGGAATTTGTAGGTAGAGTAGACATAACAAAAAGAGCACAGAGGGCTCTAGATCTGTGTGAGATGGAGGGCAAATATGCAGTGATTTAACCAGCCATTATGGAGCTGTCATCTCTTTGAATGCTGTTTCAAAAATTACTTCTTTTTTTTATGTTTTTCAAGATGACTTAACCTCTGTAAATAAACTGTGACAAAGGCAGTCCATTAAAACTTGAATTAACTTAAAACCGACAAACAGAATAGAATGACGCAAGTTTACAATTTGATGCTCAGTCAGATGGTCTCTGAAACTTTTTCCAGATAGAGATCACTGAAACTGCTGTCCACCCCTTTTTAGGCAACCCTGAGATGTGGTGTGGGAATGATTCCAAGACGATACAGCGGGACACTGCTCAGGAAAGGGATAATCCCATCAAAGTGGTAGAGCTGGTCTCCCGAAGTTAGGATACACTATATCCATTGTCATCAACAGCCAAACATAACATGTCTGACCTCTGTTTTTCTGCTGCACTTGCGGAGAGCTTCGTGTTGTATCTATTCTATCAGAGGGACAGAAGTAAGGACTGAAACAGTGTGCATATTCAAGGGAGCTTTATGCAGATAATTAGCCCTCATTGTTTGCATAAATCCTTAAAGCATCCCAGGAGGAGTTAAAGCACAGGGTGGATTCCACATCCCTGCTGGAGCGCTTTACTGGGCTGACAGCTCAGAAGGAAGTTGCACATGGTTGAATACTATGACTGCTGCTTTCCCTCTAAACTTTTTGTCACCTTGGGTAATTTGAGTCATTCCTGGTTACTTGACAATATTTGGGAATGGCAAGGCAGAAAGCCAAAAGATCTCATAGAGAAAAGATAAAAATTGTTGTAGCTAAAAGTTGTTATTTTATTTCTGCCTGTAGAGCTGCTATGGAGATCGAAAGAAGACTCGGAATCTTGAAGCCTATGTGGAGTGGTTTAACAGGCTCAGTTACTTGGTTGCAACAGAAATCTGTATGGTGAGCAAGGACTTTTTGTTCTGAAAGGTTTTGTTTAGTTATCTAAAGCTGTGAAGCCTTTTCAGGTTTGGTGCCTTTTGGACTTTTCATTAGCTTGGTTCTGTAATTCTTCACATTTGGATGCAGTCAGAGCACGTCTGAGGAGGAAATAAGTTCAGTGTTTTTAGCATTATACTGGTAAATATAGGGTGTCACAGCCTTGTTTGTGTGACAGGGATGATTTATTCTGGGTTAGCCCTTCTTGGTACGTGAGCGTGTCTGGCCTGCTGTTCTCTTCTCTGAAAGCCCCTTGTGAATTGAGGCACGTTCTCTCCTCTGGCTGACCCTCTGCTCTGCTCTGCTGTTCTTCATGTCCTTCTTTTTGGCAGAGCCTCTTTGCCTCTTGTCCTTGCTCTCTGCCTGCCTGGGATCTGGTTTGTCTTTGCTGTCCTGAATGCTTTTGTGTAGCTTCCTCTATGTGTAAAGGATAGTGTGAAGCTGTGGTATATATGGAAAAGACTTTTAACAGGGGTGTTATTTCTTTGTGGATGTGTCTTGAGTGCTGTTTCCTGCTGAGCATAACCCTACAAATGCATCTCTTGCAGCCTGTGAAGAAGAAGCACAGAGCAAGAGTGATAGAATATTTCATTGATGTGGCACGGGAATGTTTTAACATTGGCAACTTCAATTCTTTAATGGCTATTATTTGTAAGTATGTGTGCTGAGATTTTATTTTATCCCTGTTTAAATATGAATAAAGAAAGCAGAATACTTCCCACAGAAGTCTACTCCTTAGCTTGGTTAGCAGCATGAAGCTGCTCAACTCTGTTGTAGCACTATGTATGTAGTATAAAGTTGGTCGAAACCAAAGGTTTCATTGCAACTCTTCAGAGACCTAAATCCCCACTTTTTAAAACCAACTTCAGTGGTTATAAATCATAAGTTCTAATTATAAATTGGAGTAGTAACTTTCCATGTAATATGGAGAATTGATGTCTTCCACTGTTTCTATCACATCCTAGTGATTTAAAAATTCCACACCTCTTTATATCTGGTAGGAGAATACTGGGAATTTTTTTTTTTCAGTTGAAATGTGAAAACATCATAGTTACATGTAGTTTTCAATAAATTATGTAAGAAATGGTGTTCAGAACACTTGTTTCAGCTTTTCTGTTGTATATACATGTTTTATCACATCCACGTTAAATAATGTCATAGCAATTTTTAGAGCTTTCATTATGTAAGAGATGAAGATTTTGTTTCCAAGGTTATTTTGGAATTAAAAGAAAACAATTACTCTGGTTTCCTGAGTAGCTCCATTGAAAATACTTGCTATTGGTAGTAGATTCGTTGGTTTAGAAATACTTATTAGTCCAAGCTACCTGAAAGATTTTTTTCTTTTAAATACTCCAACAATCTCTTTCTCTTGTATCAAGCTGGCATGAACATGAGTCCTGTGTCTCGATTAAAGAAAACCTGGGCAAAAGTGAAGACAGCTAAATTTGATATTCTTGAGGTAAGTTTGGTGAATATTTGGACAGGAGGCTGTTAATACCATTTTACTTTCAACTGCTCTAAAATGGGAGTTTGGCTTCATTATGACATTTAATTTAGTATATTTCTGCTCTTAATGGATATTGTCCAGCTGGCCTTTGTCAGACACCGTGCAGGTGCAGCACTTTATGAGTTTGTGATTTATCCAAGAGAACGTATCGGACCCCTTGTAGTGCTGCATGGACATTTTTTAAAATATGGTTCTCTTCTGATCAAATGAAAAGACAGAGCAACACTGCAGTCCTCTACAAAGCTGTATCTGTGGGGCTGTTCAGAAGACCTTTTCCCGTTTAAGAGTTGCTCAGTTGAAAAAGGATTGTGTGTACCTCATTATTTGCATCTTTTCATGCCTTGCAGCATCAGATGGACCCTTCCAGCAATTTCTATAATTACCGAACTGCTCTGCGTGGAGCCACTCAGAGGTCCCTGACCGCTCACAGCAACAGAGAGAAGGTGTGTTTGCAAATGACTTGGCAGTGGGCAAAAGGGGAATGTGCTTGTTAAGTCGCATGGTAAACCTTCATCCTGGAATTCTGATTCTCAGCAACTCTACCCCTGCTGGGATTATAAAAAGCTGCCAGGTCAGTTTGGTGCTGACTGAAATTCCAAACATTAAATGATCACTTTGATTATTTAAGCAAAATAAGTACATTGCCTCAGCTCATTTCTGTTTGACAGACACCTATATCACAAACCTGTGCCACAAATAAAAAGACTAAGGACTTACATGAGGTTGCTAGTAATTTGTTCTTATAGCTGCTTGTGCTAAGCTTTCAGTAATTCATGGCTTAAGGTGGAAGCACTTTAAAACTTATTCATAAAAGGTATTCTAAACCTCAAATCTAGACAGAGCTGTGACATTCCTTTCCCTTCCCTGACGTTCCCTTTAGGTGCAGAATCTCAATGGTAGTTCTTGTAGAAAGGAATCAAATAGCTTCCTAGCTGCTCTCCACTTGGAAGCAGTTGCTCATCAGCTCCTTATGATATTAGGATTTTGGGCTGTGCTTAAACAGGATCTTGGAGTTCATGGAATAAACTACCAGGCAGATGAAGCAAATCCACGTGCAGTCTGCTGATCTGCTGTTGTTATACATAGAATGTCTTTCTGAGTCCTAAGGATCTGTTCACATACCATTCCAAGTACCAGAAGCTTAAAAGTAAGGGGCTTGCTTTTCAGAGAAAAGTCACTTTTAAGACTTCAAAGACAGAATTTTGAGATATTGAAATATGTGTTGAAGTGAAGTGTTCCACGGAAATAAGTGGCTTTTTTTTATTTATCCCCAGTTGTAACAAGGATGTGTAGCTGTGAAAACTTCCATTGGATGAAAATTAAAATAGAGCCATTTTAAGAAAGTAAAATTCTCCAAAGAAAATACTTTGTTCAGTCTGCAGAAAATGCTTAATTTTAAGCCTGTCAATACCCAGGTTCCCTGATTTGCGTGAGCTCAGGGAATTGTAGCTCAAAAACCATTTGTACTGCTACCCCAGTATTCCCTGCTGTGCTTCAATGTGCACCTCCCCTCGTTTACCAAGCAAGCCCTGACAAGAGGGAAAGCTACACTACAAGGTACCCTGCAGGAATTACATGTAAGAAGTAGGTGCCTCTGACCATTTATCTTCTGGAATCTGCAAGGAAGAAGGAAAAAATGAAAACATGAAGGACATGAAATAGAAATGGAGGACTTTATGGAGATATTGTATTTTAAAATGTAGTGAATTAATAGTTTTGTATAAAGATGTAGAATCCTTAGTCCTTCAGTATTTTGCTTACCTTTTCAATCACCTGACTTCCTTTCATTTTTTCTCTGTAGACCACTGTGTCTTGACTCAGGACCAGACTGATAATAATGCTGTTCTCTCTCTAGATTGTGATACCTTTCTTCAGCCTCCTGATCAAAGATATTTACTTCCTCAATGAGGGTTGTGCCAATCGCCTTCCAAATGGTCATGTCAATTTTGAGGTAAGTAGAGCACTGAGTGGGGTTTAATGCAGGGTCAGCCCCTTTAACAGAAGCCTGAAGCAGATCACAGTCCAATTTCCACTGGATTCTGGGAGAGCAAATGGAGACTGGAATCTGAGTATATCTGTTGCTTCTCAGGGGAGCTGGGGGGTAGTGAGGAAAAAGCAGTTTTATCGAAGATGGAGTATTTATAGAAACTTTTGATATTCACAGGTTTTTTTAGTGGGGGAAAAAAAGTCAGAACTTCTTCCCAGTGCTCAAATTCATCTCACAGGTTTGTTATAGTTAATGACAAAATGTTCAGATTAGTATTTAAGGGCTTGTCTTTTAATTCCTCACATAAAAAGCAAGTTCCTCCTTTATCAAGATATATAGGCAGCATTTTCATGCATGTAAGTCCCAGATTGTCTCTGAAGAAATATGTGATAGAACAGCAGTGAGGGAGTTTTGACTCTCTTGTCTTCCAGTAGTTTTTCTGCCTCTGATTTCATACTTGTTATCTGACACAGGGTGAGTTACCCAATGATTTGTTTCCTGGTACTTTCAGTTTTCAAGATGCCTGGGTCATTCATACAAAAGTGCAGTACATTTCAGTTGTAGTCATAGGCCTGAATTAGCCTAAAGTTTCTAAAATTAAAATTAGGCTATGCAATCACCTGGAATGTCCTTTTGTTCAAGGAATCCATGTGCACTTGAGGCATGTTAAACTTTAATTGCAAGAGTTTATCAATTAATGGCATCAGCACGTTACATGGGGAGTGTTTATTTTTGGCATCAATTTCCAGCAAGAAAATAGAAATTGCATATTTGCTAACTGACAGGAAACATCTGGATTTTGAAATGTCAGCGTTAAGCATGTGATGTGAAAATCACTATGTATTTAATTTCAAAACAAAAAGCGTGAGCATCTTCAAAGTTAAAATTTGGGCATAAGGAGTGCAATCAGCTCCTTGAAAAAAAAAATTAAGTGTGCTTCATGATCTACTATGTTTGTATTCACAACAGCAATTTTAGAAAGTGAAGGAGTGGGAAGTTACCATAGCTTGAAACAGGAACACAAAAGTTAGAAGCTGACTTGTTGAGTCAGATCATGTTCGATTTTATCTTAAAAGCCAAGGACAATTGAAGCCTTGGTCTCCAAACCAAGATCTCTTCCTCTTTAAAAAGAACATTCAGGGTAAGCAATGCTGTTCAATATGTAGCATCCCTTCTGCTTTGTATTCTGACAGAAATTTTGGGAACTGGCAAAACAAGTCAGTGAATTTATGACATGGAAGCAAGTGGAGTGTCCTTTTGAAAGGGATTGGAAGATTCTGCAGTACTTGCTCTCTATCCCAGTCTTCAGTGATGATGGTAAGGAGCTCTGGACTTCTGCAGGGATGGTGTCACTGGCTAGTGCTTGATCTCTTTCTGTTATTTTTTGGTTTCTTCACAGTAAGGAAAGACTGTCCTGAGATATCTCTGTCTGGCAAGTGAAAAATGCTCCTCCCTTACAAATGACAGAGAAGAGAAGATTTTTCTTTTATGTTCACATAGTCTGTGAGAATCAACATTGGTTCTGAAATAGAATGAACTAAATCGATTTGGTCCCTCTAAATGTCACATGAAATGTATTTGTGTGGACTTTCAGGATACTTTGCACTAAAGGGTGCTGCTTAAGGAAGAAAACAGGGACTTCATTGGCTGCTTACAAAGCACCATGTCCCTGGGCTCATTTTATTTTCTCTTCAGTGCTTTCTTCTCCTCCTGCTTTTGAGTTTCCGCTGGTTGGTTTTTCTGCCCCTCAGGGTAGTCTTTGTTCTCATGCACAGTTTGTTAGCATTGTCTGGGTGCAATTACAGGCAATGCTATACTTCCTAATGGAATTCTGAAGCCCTAAACCAAGGGATGGATAATAGATGCCTGCTTCATTTAACTCAGTCTGCTTTGCAGGGAGAGCAAATTTCAAAATGCCAGTGGGCCTAACATAATGTATTTTGCTTCTGATTGCAGCACTTTACTTGGCTTCCTACGAAAGCGAAGGTCCCGAGAACCACATTGAAAAGGACAGATGGAAGACACTGAGGTTTGTGTCAGAGGTTACCCAGATCAATAAATAAATAGAATGGGATACAGAGCAAGCATCAAGCAGTTAAAGGCACATGGCATGTTACATGTTTCAACAGATGGGGCACAGCATGGTTGGAAATCCCCCCTCCAAGCTGGGACTCTTGGAAAAAAATAGAACAATCAGTCTTTATCTTAAACCCTCTCAGTCCTTCTTTCCCCTAGGAAACAGGAATTAGAATAAGTAATTTTGTATTTTAGTTTCTTGTGTTACTCAGTGATGGAAGAAATTACTTTCTAAACTCCCAAGAAATCCCCACTTCCTCACAAATACTATACAGGGCTCTCTGGATTCCACACGGATGTTTTCACAGCTACTGCAAACCTTTCTGCATCAGCCTTTCAGACAGAGCTGAGGTTTGCATAAAGGTCGCTCTGGGGCAAATGCATTAATGAAACCAGTTGACAATTTAGATAGAGTTCAGGCTGGGGGAAAATATTCAGCAAAATCATATTTTTGGCTTTTCTTCTACTGCCATTAGAATGCTGCCTCATCAGCTCGCTGATTTTACTGATTGTGGAAGGATATGTGAACCATTAAGGCTGAGGTGGTTGCAATTCCATCTGATTGATTCCACTCATTTTGAGGAGAAGACAGAGAGTTACTCTCATCAGGGCTCAGACATTACACAGGGTGGCAAGGTGAAAATCTGTAGTAACACAAATCTCAGTTTCACAGCTTCCTTATCATAGTCACTCTGTCTGAGAAGATTCGCATCATTCTGATGATTGTCTTTACCCATTTGCATTTCCCTCTGCCTTTCAGGTCAGCCCTTCTGGGCAGAGTCTAGAGCACACCATGTCTGCTGTTGCTGTGTTACGTGGATTGCCAAGGGGCATGGCTTGGTTTATTTTTCTGTGCACTGAGTGGCACTCAGAACAATGAAAGATGTGCAGTCAATTGCGATATCGTGGCAGCAAAGATGAAAGAAGTTAATTCAAGAACAAACAGGCTGCTTCTCCCATCTGACAGATGAGATAAAATCACAGCCCACTCAGCTGGGATTCAGGCTGAAGTATTGACTGAGAATCCTTTGAAGGTCTCAGATTCTGCCTATGAATCATTTCACACCTGGATGGAATATTCTTTCCTTTTCTTTTGCTGCAGCTTGCTGCTACAAGGACTCTGCAGAGCTGCTACAAGGACTCACAGGAGTTCACAGAGGGAAAATGTTTACCATTCCTTTCAGAGAAACCCAAGTCTGCATTGAAGAGCTCTCATTCCTAATAAGCTGAATATATCCCGGAAGTTTGGGATTGCTAAGAAGGGAAAGGACTGGACACAATAATTGGCTGCTGAGGAGAATTTCTCCCTACCACTGTAATGGTGGCTGGGTGTTTTTTCTTTTTCCAATGTGTTTTTGAGTTGGCTGCTGGCAGGCAAACTCATTATTATTTTAAGTTATTTTAAAAATATAAGATAATAAAAATCAAGGCTGTGGTAGAAAATATACCTGCTATAAAAAGATAGTAGCTACATAGCTCTACAACTTCTAGGGAAGCTTTTTCTTTTGTTCACTTCTTTACAGCTAACCACTACATGTGACAGACATTCTTATTTTTACTGTGAGGTTTTGTTACTCTTGATTTTCCTTACTTGACCTTCTTCTTATATTAGGCTGAATAAGCTGACTTTTCTAGAATAGTCTTTGAGAAACTGGCATAAAAATTGTGTTGAAATATGAGAGTATGTTTTTATTAAGTAATTTTTATCTTGGATTTTTTTTTGAATGGGTAACAGTGGAGAACACAATCCACTCTGACTGAAATAGCAAGATGCCAAAAAAAAAAAAAAGAGGCTTCTTCTCAACTCCAGCTATCCAGCTATGAACAAAACAGTCTTCCTGTGTATTTGCTTTAGGGATTATGTTTATGACTGTGAAGTAGTTCACTGTGTTACACACCTAATAAGTTTTTAGTAGTTCTGAATACTTAGTCACTCTATCCTAGGAGGAGCTGCATTGAAAAAGAAATGCAAAACCAAGCTGTAGCTGTAGATCACTCTAGATGCAAAAATCAATAAGCAAAATACATACTTAGCAAAAATAAACCCAATTTGCAATTGTTCTGCTACTGTTGTTAAAAAAAAAAAGGAAAAAAGTAATAATAAATATATTTATTTATTGCACTGCATCTCTTGAGTTTTCAGGAAGGTGTTTTTTTTATGTTTTGTCTGTACCTTTTCAGGCAAATATTTTAATCTTGAATTTCATAGTAACATGTTGAGGTAGTCTTTGTTAATGGGAATACTGTCCTTAACTATACAGCCTGTTTGCTGGTACAAGGTACTGGAAGTCTCTGAGTTACATATTCCACAAGGACCAGCCCCAGGGCCTCAAGCCCTGACAGTAAAGGTTTCCTCTCCTCCTTTTTTCCTGTGTTGGAGTAAAGAAGGAAGAATAAGCCAGCTTTTGGAAAGGAGAAAACTGCTTCTTCTGTGCACAGGTGTGCCTCCCAGCTTTCATCAGGTGAGGAGTTTCCCATCCTCCCCTCTCCATCCTTCCCCTGTTGTTGAGGGCTATGGCTGGTGCTTGAAAGGGGAATGCAAATCCCAAACCTCTGGTGAGCCAGAGCTTGCCCCTTCAGTCATCTTTTACCTCAGTGTTTGATGTTAGATCCTTGCCATGCTCTGTGCCCTCTGCTCCATCATTTGGTGCAGCCAAATCGAGCTGGGCTTTAATTTTGAACATCCCAAGCCATTGGGATCAGGCTGTTGAACCACTGGTGTGGAAAGGGCCATTCACACCTGTCCGTAGCAAATGGGAGAGAAAAGGACTGATTCTTCCATGGTCGAGCAGCTCCCAAAGGAAACATCAGACTCTCAGAAATGAGGAGTTATAAGAACTCATTAACTCTACAAGCTGAGTATTCAGGCAGGACTGAAAATCCCAGCTCAGTGCTGACAGATGCTCAGTGCTTAATGGGGCAGAGGCAACAACAGCACCTCCTGTACAAATGGCTTAAACATTACTTATTTCTGTGTGGTACACTTTCTTCTTGTGGTGCAGAGACAAAAACTCCGCCTCACACAGACCCATGTGAACCAACTTTGATCAAAAGAGTATAGATGTCTGGCTAAGGTCACAAGAACAATACCTGTCCTTACCATCCAGCTATTTCCCTCTTCTCCTATTCGGAAAAATCTTCATGGCATCATCATGAAAAGACCAGTCAGATGAATGCAAAAATGTGCAAGAGCCTATTTATAGCTGTCATGTCTAAAAGAACAAGTTGGAGCCTTTACAGCCACGTGGCTATTTTGCATTTGTGTCGTGTTTGTCAGCCTTCCCAGACAGATGTTATTGACAGAGCTGAAACTGGTACTTGATCTAGCACTAAAATAGGCAAATAGGCTTGTAGGCAAAATGCCGTTAATTCATTTTCCAAGTCTTCTGTTACTCTAGGGAATGTTCTCTGTCATTTTGGGAGGCTTTCCTTACTAGTTTTGTGTAGTATGTTCCTTTGTGGGCTTCCTGCACTATTTTTACTGGAAAAGAAGAATAATCCTTTTGTAATCCACCAATGTCTGCTTTTTCTCTCAGCTCCTCTGTCTAATCTTGGTAGCAGTTCTTTCCTGCTTAAAGGGACAGCATGTGCTAAACTAACACTTCATAGTCAAAGAACTGATCGAGTTCAGTAAGGGTTTGGTGCCAGCAAGGGCATCATTTGGTACCCACTGACACTTCATCATCATTAGACTGTGCTGCATAAAGCTCTTGTGGAATATGATTTTTTCCTTTTCCTTCATTAGAAAGTTTTAGCTAGAGTGTGACCCAAAAGGAGATCTCACTGTAAGTCAAGTAAACACAAATACAGTGTCCTCCTTTCATGGAGATTACTTTTCAGGAAGAAAAATGTAAAAGACAATGTAATGAAGCAGCTGCTTTTCATCAGTTATTTAGATATCCAAAGAAGTCTTAGTGCCAGTGATTCTGTGGGGCCAGATTATCTGCTTTCCTGTAGTGCTTTTCTCCCCTGTCTTGTGAAGTCCAGAGATTGGAAGGGGGAAGTGATTCTTAGGTAGAATTCAGCTGCAGGGGAAAGCAGTATCTGGAGCATGTGTATTCCAGGGAACAATAATCCAAGCAAAATATCTGTTGGTGTGACAGCAGAATCTTCTGCAGGGCCCCAAGTCTGGCCCAGTGGTCAAAAGATTAAATAACTTTCCTGGCATTAATGAGTCTTTATTGTCTGACAACTCACTAGCAGTTATATATGGAATGCCTCACTGCTTTTTAAATGAGTTTTTCTTAGGAGAAAGATATATATATATAGGAAGTCAGAAATAATTAGGGCTGGGAGAAAATTGTTTTAGAAGGAGTTGGAGCTTATCTTGTCCTTTTCTCCACCAGACAGTTCAGAGGAGTTGAATTCTGCTTTTCCATTAAAAAAAGTTAGGATCACGGAGAAATAGAGTATCTAGTAAGAAATGAATTTGCACCCCTTTCCTGAGGCATATCACATATTTGCAGCCAGCAGTATTGGATAAAAGGAAGTGCAAGCAATATAAGTTTGTTACAATAGTTTGTTTGAATTGCATGTTTTGAATTTCGGGTGTGCTACCTAAGGAGTTCCACTCAGAAATGCCATAATGATTCTCTTGTAAAGGGAGTCAGAGATGTGCTGTATCTGCTACAAGGCTTAAGAGAAGATAACATCCAGTGTCAGCAAGAGAAACCTAGTAGGATGACAGCAGAAGTTTACCAAAAAATGTGAGCAATTAGTAAAAAAGTTTAGAAAAATAGCATGTGCAACAAGGTAAAACAAGTATTGGCTACATGCAATGTGTTTCTTCCTACTGCTGTTGCTAAGGTAACAGTCTATTCTGATGCTAACAGTGAAGAACATTACTGTTTCTCCTTAATTTGTGTTTGAGCAAACAAACATCTCTCTTGGTACTTCTTTCTGTTTGGCAGTTCAGGATCGGGCCTAGAGGAAGCAGCAGGTGGTGCTCCTTGATCCCTGTGTGACTCAATTTCATAACCAATAGAATTAGTACTCAGAGGCTGTTTGCCCCCCATTTTAAAAAAGTGCTTTTAGACAGCATTACATATTCTCAAGCAACCTCAAAGAGAATAGGTTTCATTTGAAGATCCAACCTGAATTTGGAGGACTGAGCATTAAGGAGACCTTATCTGTGAATTTCTGTTTCAACAGGTTTAATGAGGACTTAAAACTGCAGTACCTGTTTGTAGGAGAATCCTGGCCCTGACTGGGCCAATAGAGCTACATGGATTCCATGAATCAGAAGGCTAAATATGATTATTTATTAAGATCTATATGCAAGAGCAGAGAAGCAGCAAGCAGCATATATGAAAGCAAGCCAGACAAGCAAACCACACAGCAATTCCATCTGTCTAAAACATCCAGAGTACATTGATAAGGCAAAATCCTGTACTAAGCACAGATTGTCTAACCTCTGTGAACGTCAGTGGTATGAATAATTCTCCCAGTGTTCTCAAAACAATCTCTGGGCCAAGTGTTTGGCCCATGTGGTACACAACACCAGTTGAGCTGTTTTTCACAAAATATTAATAAAAATATATTCTGGGGCAATATTCAAGAGTATATCATTAGTAGATTAAGTTTCAAGGAAAAGGTAAGTGTATGAGAACAGTGCATCACAGCATTAGCTTCTTAACACGTAGAATTTTCCTTTCCTCATACAAAATCAAACTCAGTTTTATCCCAGAGGTTTGCTTTCATAATACATATTTTTCAGGACACGGTATAATTATTGTTGATGTGCTATCAGGTGCTTGTTATACTGAAGAAACAGTCATTCACCACCTTCAGAAGTGAAGTGGGAATTTACTTAAGTCCATATATTTATCTGTACAAATTTCATATAACAGTAGCATACTTGATTGGATTATTTTAATGTTGCTTTTCAAAGAAGAAAACTGCTTCCTTTTTATTAACTGCCACAGAAAGTCATAGTTACACATTAGTCATATTCACAAATGTCTGGTGAAGTGTATCAGTAGTTGCTGGTTTCCAGTAATAAGAAGTGAAGAAGGCACTTCAGTTATCTCCAGCCTGACTGAGAGAGCCTTCTCAGTTAAGTGTTACCTAGTTGTTCTGTTTAAACCCCTTATCTGTAGTCTGCTACTTTTGAACTGAGTTTTAAAAGCTGCAGAGGTCCTCTTCCTAGTGGGAGGAGAGGAGAGTGATCTCACCCAAGGAGAGGATTGCAGGTGCAACTGGCTGTTCCCTGATGCACTCCTTCGGGGCCCCTCTCCCCATGCACATTTCAGTCCATGAACTTTCCTGGTTTCAGCTTCTGCCTTTTAAGAAGTGGATGGAAACTTTAGTCTGATGGAGGGAGCCCTCTTGTGATACAAATGAAACTAATTCAGAGATCCGGGTGGGATGGGATGAGGAAAATGAATGAAGGTTCCCAAGAAAAGATGTATTTACAATGTGACTACCCAGAAGCCAGGAACTGCTTTATCTCCATACTCTTCAACTTCTGCTGACATGTGGTGGGCAACCAATGAGAATTAAGCATCATAAGGAATTTTACAGGGGCATATTTCCTACACAGCCCCACTTCTCTCAGCTTTTTCCTCGGAATAGCTACCTTGTAATTGAAGTAAAGCTAAAAGCAAGCAGACATTCACATAGAGCACTGCATCCTGTTTTGAACCACCTGGAAAGCTGGTTTCTTTGGAGTAAAGGAAAAGAGATTCAGCACAGTTGTTATCCTGTGTGTAGGTTTGGGGAAAAAAAAAAAAAAAACCCAAAAAAACAAGCAAGTGTCTGCTAAGGAAGACAGAAAGGAGCCTTCCTTGGAATGGAAAATGCAAACCCCCTCCCTTCTAATTATTATAATTTTGAAATTAAGAAATTAAGATGCTCTCAGGCAAAGATAGGAGGATAGGAATAACAGTTTGTTACTAGCAAGTAAACAAAATAAACTACAACTTAATAGAAAAATCAAAATAAAATGCAATAGTACAAAAAATACGAACAGAGTCAGGATATGACCTGACACCCTGTTGGTCAGGGTGTTGGTAGCAGTCTGATTAAATGGTGACTGCAGTCCTGGAGTGACAGATGTCGATCTGCTGAA
Source organism: Regulus satrapa (assembly GCA_013396955.1). Taxonomy (NCBI): domain Eukaryota; kingdom Metazoa; phylum Chordata; class Aves; order Passeriformes; family Regulidae; genus Regulus; species Regulus satrapa. The sequence continues at coordinate 235,797 of VWZN01002297.1, read as the reverse complement.
GCAGTGATCCTGTAGAAGGGTGCAACCCTCCTCCAAGGGTGCAGTGGTGGGGTAGAAGGTATTGGGATTCTGGTAATCCAGTGGAAAAGGCTGCTTGTGTTCTGAAGCCCAGATTTTATTCAGTTAGAAATGGCTGGCTCCACCCCTGGGTGGAGCATTTCACAGTGGGATGATGTCATTTTATCAGTCATTTAATGGCCTATTAAACAGTAGATATCTTCCTGGACAAGGATAGGTCCTGAAAGAGATAATAACACTGCCACACCTGGTTCCAACAGATGGTGACAGAATACACACCCCCAGCCACATCCTGCACTGAAACCCAAGACATCCTGCTTAATGCCCAGCTGAAAAGTGTTCAGATATTTTTAGATGGGGCAAAGTAAAACACAGAATGAGAAAAAGAAAAACATTGAGAGCATGATCAGAGTTTCTTCCTGTAATTTTACATCCTACTAGGTCAAGATTGCACTCATTGAATGTTTCTCTTGGGATTGGCCATGTGTGGTAGATTATTCAACCTAAATTTGCTCTTGTAATTCCTGTTTTTCATCTTAACTGCAGAGGGGAAGATGTAAAAAAGAACCCCAAAAAGAACTCTAGGGTTTTGTAAAGAAAAAAGCAACAAGCCTGCCATCACCCACATATTTATTTTTTGGAAACAAATACTCAAGTACTTGGGGAATTAACCCAATGAGCATATTAAAATATATTTTAATATGTTTTAATATATTAAAACATTAAAATGGTTTGGGATAAATTTATTATCTCTCTCTTCTCTTTCTCCCAGCTTTGTCATTGCCAAATGCAAAAACATTAGTTTTAAGTGCTGTCTCTTTCATGTTGATTTCAATCACATTCTTGCTGTTTTCTCAGTCCATCCATTTATAGCACATAGTTTGATAGCACATTGCTTCCACAACCTTCTGTAAGCAGACAAGTCATCCTGTTCACAATTTGGAATATACTTGGTTATAGAACAAATTATATAATGAAGGTAAGCTCACGGAAACAGGCTGGCTCCTGCTTTTCCAGCGACAAACATTTGAAAGCAAAATGGCCTTAAAATTGTTCTCTCAAGTTGAGGAAATTGCTTGTCTTAGAAATAGAGACAGATCAGAGCCAGAGGTAGGGTGCATCTGCTCATTCTTGAGACCAGTCTTTTGTATCAAGTTACATTTGCTGTGGGGTCTTTGGGCAGAGAGATTCACCTGAGGTGTCACACCTACAGGTCAGGGTGTTGCACATGTAGTTTAAGACACTGGAAAGAATTCGGCACTTCTGGCGCTTTGTTCATCTCCTCTCAGGTGAAGTGATCTCACTCTGCTATGCTTCCTGGAAAAGGTAAAATTAGGGTTGATTCCATCTTTAGCAGATGGAGTATGGAGTAGTTTCTGATCCTACATATTTCTTTCCATTTATACTATATTCTCCATACATGTCCCGCTGCGCAGTATCTCAGTGGGAGAGCTCAAATGCCTTTCCAGATGTGTCAGATGTCAAAGGGTCTGTGTCTTGCTCTAGGGGTTTGAGTCTGTAACCAGGCAGAAACCCCATTTTTTCCAGAGGTTTTGGTTTGCTAATATTAATTTCCCAGCCAATGCACCAATAAATGTAATGGTTTCAGTGGTATTTAAATGTCTATGTACCTATTAGAATTACTTATTTCTTGCTGTGAGATAGGACTAGGAGAAAGAGTTAAACAGGCTTAAAACTTCAAAAAAAGAACATAGAAAAGCTTTATTGACAAATTAAAATGTATTATGGAGATCAGAATGAAACCTTTAAAACACTTCTCTTCCCCCCCAACACCCTTCTTTCTTTCCCACCAACACAACAATGTAGAGAGGACAAAATTTTAAAATTTCTAGTCAGTGTATCACTCTTAGAACAGTCTTTCTTTCAATTTACTCAGGGAGAG
>VWZN01002297.1:197135-222332 GCA_013396955.1 Regulus satrapa | reverse complement strand
ATTTTATTTAATCAACTGGGGACTGCTGAAAGTCCCAGATACTCATATGAATTAGAGCTCACACTATAAGGAGTATGCTGCTGAAGTGGTTATATTTTAACAGGAGCAAACTGGTACATGTTGGAAAGTTCATTTGCTGGCTTCATGGGGATGGGTTAGTTGGAAGAAAACAATGGTAACTGCGTAAGGAAAACAGAATATTACAGGAGAAAAGAGGAGGCAGGATTTGTGATGGTGTGGTCATTCTTGTGAGACAAAATGATAACACTTTGAAAACAGATGAAATATCAGACAGGAAATGTGCACCTGGATTTTCTCTAGCACATTTCTTGGGGACATGGTGTATGCCTTGGACAGAAGAGGGCAGAACTTTCATAACATGTCAAGGGAAGATTTTTTTGGGGGGCCTTAAACTGTGAAGAAGCTCAGACTTCTTTTTGACTTTTGCTAGTAAGGCTCAAGAACAACTTATTCAATGAAGATTTAATGTGCTTTTAATTATTCTGCCCTCTCCTTTGCATTCTGCATATATGTACTCATACATTTGTATGAAGAGATAAGCCATGAGTAATTTCTCCTGTGATCATTATTTTAAGACTTTTTCTTTACGCCACACTACAGTATCTGAAACACAAATGAGTGATTTGTTATAGCAAAGGTTTACCCCATGAGGATTTAGAATGGCCCTCCCTTCCAGAGCACATCTGTAGATTAGAAGTATATTTTTAAAAATAAATCTTTACTGGTTTTTGTGTGTGTTTCAAAGCACGTTTTGAATTGTTGTTCTCATGCCTGTGTTCTGGGGAGTGGCAAAGTCAGAAATACATGGATTTGTTTTCCATTCACTCTGTGCAGCTGAGCACAGGTTTAATACCTATTTTCCTAATGATTTTTGACAGAGGGCAGTCTGGAAGTCTTTCAGCAGAATAAACTACTCTCCTCAATACCTGTGTGGACAGCATTTGGTGAACTGGCCATTTTATACAACTGCACTCGGACAGCTTCTGTGAAAGGTACCTGAGGTTAAATACAGCAACGTTGTTCGTAATAAAAACTGTGGAATATTTGTGAGATCCCTGTTATATCCAGATTTTCTTTGAAATTTTCATTTAATAGTTGTTTGCATGCCTTGGTTATCTACAGTAAACTCACATATTTCTTCCTTGTGTTCTTTCTGCTTGAGAACTTAAATAATGCTATCCCATGAATGTAATTCCATCTCTGGGATAACCCTTGACAAACAATTAGGCACCTCCAAATTGTGCTGGTTACCCTGATCTGTAGCATACTAACAGCTAGGGCAGGATTGTGTTTTAATTTTGGATGCTTTAGTAGAGGAAGTGGTCTGTGGCTCTTATGTTCTTGTGTCAAATGCAGTGCCAAGGATGAAATCACAGTGAGTGGTTTTAGTAAAGTGGGGACAGTCTAATTCAGGAGGAAATAAAATATGCAGGAATTAGTTGCTTTTGTGCTTCTTTTAGTTCTATGTCATCATTATGTTGCTGAGTCTTGCCTAGATCCATTTGCAGCTGGCAGTTTGGGGACTGACCAGGATGGAGTTGTTAAGTGTTGCTCTGATACAAATATTCCTCTTCCTGCATAAGAGTGCATGTACATCCATTAAATACCCCCTGGTTCCCTTTACAACATGCCATAATTGCTCTGTGACAAACAAGTAAGGGACTAAATATGGTTAAGTTCATCATTTTTCCACTTTCCACTATTCCATAAATAATACTTTTGTTTGAAGACTAATTTCTGTTCTTGTCTAAATCTGCAGGGACTTTGTGCCACCAGTAAGTATGAAGAGTTCAGGTTGACTTAAAAAGGAGCAGACAGAATAAAACAAGAAGTTGTTTGCTATAAAAGCTTTTTGGTCTTTCTTCCTGCACCCAGTTTGGGCACTTAATCATTGCTGGCTATGCAGATGGAAGTTATTACATGTAGTCTGTTTTTGTTGCTGCCTCATAAACAGAACAGCATCAGTAATGTGATTATTTTTCTTACTAACATGCAGTTCTAATTGAATATGTTCCCTATTTTTCTTTTTTGCCTGTTGTATAGTATTAGCATTATAAAGTAGTGTTTCTGCATAATAAGATGTCAAGCTGCTTTAGGCCTTTGTTAGCATTAATTGGTTTTGAGGTAGGACAAGAATTGTCCAATTATGGACAAGAAAAGGTATTTGAATACTGCAGAAATCTGCCCCTCCCCAATAGTTTTCCTGTGATCCTTGTGGAGGAAGAGCAGTGCAATGTCATAACTGAGTAAGCAGAGTAAGCACACACGTGAAAACCCTTTCCTGATGCTGGATCTCCTGATTCCCTTTTCCTGCAGTCTTTGAAAACTCACAAGAGAAGGATTTAATCCAAACAGCATTTCAGGCAGTAGCTCTATTTGAAATTGGCAGTGTGATTTACTCCTATGTTTCTGAATTTCTCTTTGCTTTTTTAAATCTCATCTTTGCAATTGCAAGCATTTTTTCTAACTCTATAAGCACTTCATTTAGTTGAGGTGCAAGATACAGGAAATACATTTGCAATAGGCTGGATACTTGCCATGTTTTCTTCATGCAAAGATGAAAGATGATATCTAGGAGAGAAATAAAACTAAAGTAACACCTTTGTTCTCCCATCCAGTATTCAAAAACATTTTTTGATCTATTTTGATAGATGGCAGAGCATGTGTATATTGTGTAGAATGAGAAATGACTGTTCTTCGTTTTAAACCTGGCATTTTTGTTCCCTGAACAAAATGATTCTATGTTCATGATAAATGGAGGAAATAAATTGCCCTAAGTTTTTCTGTAAATTTTATCTCACAGAAAACACAGTTTTGTTCTTTCTTAGTGCAGAAGGAAAACTGCTGAATATGGTGTAGCATCTTTTAAAACAAGAGATTAAATTTAAAAGAATCACCTTTTGCTTAAAAAAATAAGTGTTCTGTTGTGTTGTTGATTGCACTCAGAGGCTGCTTAGTGACTTGCATGTTTGATGCTGAATCTTGTGCCTGCTTACTGTATTAATAGTTTTATTATTTTTTGAAAATTAATCATTTATATTTTGATTACCCTTTATTTCCTTGTAGAATGGATGGCTTGGGGGAAAAGTGTATGAGGGTCCCAGGATTAAATGAAATTAAATGTATTTCTTGACCTCTGTTATTTCTGTCTTAGTGCAGATCTCACAAACATTTGCATATCATCTGAATTAGATCCAAGCCACAGTATTGAACATCATAGGTTTTGGAAAACCAACCACATTCTTGTTTCTTTCAAATCAGCTTCCTTGCATTTTACAGCTTTTGAGTGCAGTGACTGCCCGTGATTAGGGTACGTTTTCTCCAGGGTTCAGCCCTGCCATTTTCAAGGTTGCTCAGCCAGTGGAATTTCACAGAAAATGCTTCTTAGAGGAACCATTTGGAAATCTATTCCTTTCTTTAGTGAGCTTTGTTTAAGTGGGAATTGAATTATTTTAAAAGTCTGATTGCAACAAGTGCTGGATATTTTCAAATTCAGCCTTGGGCCTTGTGAAATAGTCTGTCTTCTACCATGAGCTGATGCTGTAATATCATCCATCAAATAATGTGGAAACATTGCTGATTTTGTTCTTCTTTTTTGTTTTCTCAAAGCAATCACTAATGTTAAAACATGGGCACTGGACAGAGAAGTGTTTCAAAATATCATGAGAGTGACAGCACAAACCAGACAAGAGCAATACAGAAACTTCCTTAGAAGGTAAATATGATGAATTTCTATTTCTGATACTGCTTTGTGCTACTTACTAAGGCGTCTGTCTCCTAAACAGAGAGAAAAAGGTATTCTTCATGCAAATATGGCCTCAAAAGCCTGAATAGTTGTTTTTTTTTTTTTCTTTTAAGATTCATAAGTGTTTTTACATTTTAATTGTTTTTCTCCTGCATCACAATAGAAAACTTCAATAGGTGCTTGAATGCCTTTAGGCAGTAGTATAAATATATAGGAAATGTACAGGTCTAGAATTGAAAAATAAATATTATAAATAAAGTTAAGGAAATCCTCGAAGAAGTAATTAGTTTGCTGCTGGAGTAGATTAAGGAATATTTCTTATCCCTTAGAGATTTGAATATGAGCTCTGCGTGTCTCAACTTTTGAACTAATTCCAACATAAATTACTAGGAAATCCATAGAGCAGAATAATTCTCTCCTGCAGGGAACACTGAGAGTGGTGCCATGCTTCTCCTTAGGAAGATGGAGAAATTAGAGGTTCCAAACCATAATTAGCTGATGTAATATTTATCTTTTTAACACAGAATGACCATTCTGTTATGCCTTCAAATCAAGATGCCAAACTTGGCCATGTATAGAATGTCTTGTGTATTTTCACATTTCTCTCCACCTTTGATTTCTCTACACACTTCTTCACTGAGACTAAATATATAGAAATTTCTACTTTTTTTAACTTTTACAAGTCAGAGTGATCAGGGTAGGAGGTTTTTTACATTCTTACCACCAAGTTTACAAAGTTTTTACTGTAATTTGATTATCTTTCAAAGCTGTCCAAAGAGTACTGAAATTTTTACCTTTGATTTTGCAGTCTCTGCAGTGCACTTGAAAATATATTCTTGATTTGCTATAAGGTCATAGGTTTTTAATTGTTGGATTCTTTTGAAAATCAGTCCTTACACCCACTAAAATTCTTCCTTCTATCAAATGCAAAGTTGATTTTACAAACTGACCAATGTCTGCCACATTTCTAAGTTGTGCGAGTTTTGTTCATCTAAAAAGCAGGATGAGAATACTTGAACCTTCCAAATTAAGATTTAGTTGTGCACTGTGTTCATCACTAGTTTAACTAGCTACAAAATGTGAGTGAAAAAATTGCCTAGATGAGAAGATATAATAAAAAATTGTTAATGATAATTACTGTGGGTTGTGGGGCTTTTTTTTGTTTGTTTGTTTTCTGGAAGTGTGTCCCTGCTGAAAAACTTACCTGAAGATAAATTAACCAAGATTATGGACTGTCTGGAAGTGGTAAGATATTGTTAAGTTTTTCTAATATTATTCAGTAAGCTTTCAAAATAAAAAAGAATAAATCAGCAAAAATAAAAACAACTGAGCTTTTTTAATATGAGAGTGGTTTTGGAGGGGTTGGAATTGAATTCTAGGTTGGCAGAAAATATTAACATTTAGTGACATGGAAGTAAGTTATATTTTTGCATCAAAAGAGTCAAGAAAATAGTTAAGAGGATTTGTAATCTATCCTTTATTAAGATTAAGTACAAAGTTGTTCTCCAGGACTCTTTTGGTAATCAAATTTACCTCTTTGTGATGTGGATATGAAATACTTTCACATTCTTTGGACCACATATACCGCAAAACGTAAGGGAAGAAGGCAGTAGGTCCCCAGCACATGAATCCAGCCAAAAACCTGTGTGCCTTAGGGCTGCATTTGCCAGTGGCTTTGAAGATAAATGCTTGAGATATAGCCATAGCTGGGATTTTTTCCCAAGGGCAGTGGTAACTCTTTATTCTTTTTGCATGGAATTATGAATGATATAGAGAGTTAAACATCAGTGAAACATCCACATGTGATAAGAACTCGGCATAGTAACCTTTCAAAGGTATATTGGACAGTATTGTCTCTCACTTGCCCCCCACCAGGAGTATTATGACAAGGGAGATTACGTTATTCGGGAAGGAGAAGAAGGAAACACCTTCTTTATAATAGCAAAAGGAAAGGTAAGGTATAATAAACCTTATTTGTAAAGTAAAATATGCAAACAGTTGTATTTCAAAAGTGATCGGTAAAAATTATGCAGAGTGTTTTTGCTTATGCTTTTAATTCACAATACCATGATCAAAGCCTGGAGCAGCATTGCAGAGGTTATGGGAGTCTAATTTTCCATTCACAATGAACCCATGTTATCCTGTTCTAATTAAAATGTAATTAAATTGTGTCCTGAAGCCTCTGACACCATGGCAATGATCTGAAGTTAATTTTTTTGTCAATGAGATTTGACCCTACATCTTCTCCTAGATGGTGCAATGTCTGATGGGCAAAACATAGACTTGTGGAAAATCTATGAAGTAATGGAGTCCCAGACTTAATGGAGAATGGCCTTTCAGTTTTCTCAGAAGCCTTTCATTTGTTAATCCCAGAGGAGCAAGGCAGCAGCCTCTATCCCTCAGCTGGTACCCTGGAGGCTGACACAGGACTCTAAAGAATTAAATTAGGAGAAATTTCCTCAATAAACTTCCAGTTTCCAAAACATCTCTGTGTTTGTAGATATACTAGTTTGGATTTTGAGCATCAGTAGAATGTGCTGCTGCTGTGGAAGCAGAGTTTTCTGAGGGGAAATAATGTTAGTTAATGCTTCTAGAGTGCTGCCTATTCAGCTGAGAAGAGAAAAAGTTAATATGACATCTGCTGCTGTGGGAACTGAAGTATTTTTCAGTCTTTCATTAAAATGTGATTTATTCTGCTCTGCTTCAAAAAGAATTAGAAGAAAATGTTGAGGGATTGCCAATAATGAACATATTCCTTCTTCTCAGCAAAAATCAGAGAGGTGTCAGGGAATATTTGGGTGTAATCTTTGAGAGGAGGGGGTAACTGTCTATATCTGTAACTCTTTCCACAGCATTACTGAGTTTAAGACATTTCTGAAATACACAGAAAAGAAAGAAACTTTGAAATTTTCCCTTAAAAACTTTTTGTTCCTGTCACTTTGCAGGTGATAGTTACCCAGAGTACTACAGACCACTCACAGCCTCAAGTGATTAAAAATCTACACAAAGGAGATTACTTTGGAGAAAAGGCTCTCATTAGGTTAGTTCACAGTGTCTGATTCATGATGTGTAGAATTTAAATTGTCCCATCACTGTGTGGCAGATTCTGCAACTCATGGCTGTGTTGAATATCATTTTTCTTTTGATTGTAAAGTCAGTAGATTAAGGTAGTGATCAAATTTGTGTGAATGTTTTGAGGGGGTGCAGAGAGAGCTTTAAAGTTTACACTGGCATCTACCTTTGGTTTTCCCTGAAGAAGCCAAATTCTGGACCTCTGCATTGTGGCTTATTGTTAATACTTCAGTAAAAACTGTGGTGAGAACTTGTGCCAGGTGATTTCAGAATGGATAAGGTCCATGGTGACTGGAATGAGCTCTTGCTTTCCTTGCTCAAGGCAGTAAGAGACAGAGAGGAAGAGTCACACAGTACATATTTACACATGTGATTGAGTAGGGATTCGCTTGAGTTTGGGGAAGTTTTATATCCAAGGATCATTTTAGAAATAAGCAGTAAATCCTAATGTAGTGATAATTACATCTCACCCTAAGTTCTTGGAAGGATGCTAAAGGATGTCAAGATCCAAACCCTATTGAAACTGGAAAAAAAATGTGCTAGACCATAATAATGACTAGTAAAATGCTAAATTTTGTATTTGGTTCAGGAGCATTAATCCAGGTACAGGCTGCAGAGGCCTCTGAGGAGTTTCACCTAGAGCAGCTGTGACCCTCCATGAGTGCAGTGTGAGGTACTTTGAGGATTTTGATATGCTTCTGAATTCTCCTAATGCATTTCAATTCTTAGTGACGACGTCAGATCAGCAAATGTTATTGCAGATGAGTACAACGTGGAGTGCCTTGTTATAGACAGAGAGTAAGTACACTGCACTTTTATAAAAGATTTGCATCCTCTTTCAGTCAGTTAACGTGACTTTCAGTGGGTTAATATGACTTCACTGTAGGCAAAACCACAATGTTTCCTTAAATGAATCCTAAACAGTGCTTGTGCTTTAGGAATACCAATGAAGAGAGGCTGACAAGAGGTGCTGGAGCACAGAAGCTTAAGAGTAGTTCAGAGTGATTCTTTTCTTTCTCTCCTTGGGGTGGTGATATTTATCCTGATCTCCTGGGTCAGAGGTTCCTAAGGCCTGTTCTTGTCAGTGAAGACCAGTGCAAAGAGAGCATTCAGTAGCTCTGCCTGCTCTGTCACCAGTGTCCCTGCTCCATTTAGTAATGGGTTCACTTTACCCTTTGTTTTCCTTTTGTTACTGATGTATTTGAAGATGCCTTTCTTGTCCTTGAAATCCTTGGCCAGATTAATTCCAGATGGGCCTCAGCCTTCCTTGTCTCATTTATATTTTCCCTAACAACCTCTCTGTATTATTCCAAGTAGCCTGGCCCAGCTTCTATCTCCTGTGTGTTTCCCACTTAAGCCTGAGTAATTACAGGAGTTTTTTATTTCTCCAGAGGGGTCTCTTGCCCCCTTTGCCAGATCATTTCTTGAGCCTGGAGGAAGTGATCCTTGAGTACCAACCAACTTCAACTGGGTTGTGACTTACATGTTCATCAGTTTATAATGCTTCATTTGTGTTTTTAGGACATTTAATCAAACTGTTGGAACTTATGAGGAGCTGCAAACTTACCTGGAAGGTTATGTGGCTAATCTGGCCCAGGCTGATGAAAAGCGGCATGCAAAGTAAGTCAGATCATTTGTTTGTTATGCCTACAGCAGGTAATCATAAAAAAGAGTGGTAGATTTGTAAGTAAAATCATTGATGGTAGCTGAAGGAGATGCTCCCTTAGAAATGACAGTAGTCACTGTAATAAAACAGTCTGGGTATGCTTATGGAGCCCAACAAAAATTTGGCATACAAAAATTACATAGAATCTCAAGTGATTGACTTCCAAACAAGAATTCACTCTATTCCTGGAAAACTGATTGGGGGNNGGGTGGTAGAAATGATGTTATGCTCAAATAGTTTTTGCATTTTGGTGATAAGCTCGTTGAGTGGTAAAAACCCCTGAAGGCCAAATTAACTCCAGTTAAGGGATCTGTATTACTGTGCAAAATTGTCATTTCAAAAAGAAAGAAGCAGACATAAAAGAAACAGTTTATTTTTACTGTTTCAGTGTAGATAGCACTGATGATATTGATGTCTGCTTTTAGCTGTGGGCCACACTTTTACTTTATGTGCCTCTGATTTCAGTCTGAGCACTACCGGAAAATTAGCAGAGTATGTTTTTCCTCTGTTTAGAAATATAGCTGCATTCTTATTTCTGATCATTCCACTGAAGCTGGTGCACAGTCCTTCAAGCATTGCTTCTCCAGCCTGAATTTTTGCACCTGCCTGCATCAATAGGAATCTCACCAGGGATCAGCTCTTGCTAAAATTACTGTCAATTCTACACAGTGAATGTCAGTAGCATTTGCCTGCTAATTTATTTCCATAGGACTCCATTAAGATTCTGTTAGAAAATAAGAAGGGTTTTCTTTCCTCCTTTTCCTTTCCCACTTTCCCTATCTTCCTTTTTCATTTCCTTTCCTTTATATAGGATCATTAAAAGTAACAGCAAGGAAACACACTAACCTGTGTTAATTTTCTTAATGCAGAGGAAGATCCTTCTGTGGACAGTTGACCAAAGAGGTATCTTTGGAGATGATAGAGCTGAAGGAGAAAGTAGCCCAGTTCCCTCCTTCCCCATTCCAGAATTTAGAAGTTGTCACAACTCTGGGCGTTGGTGGGTTCGGAAGGGTTGAACTTGTAAGAGAATGTTTTAAAATTATTCATGTAGCTCTCTGTCTTGGATGATTGATTTAGCCACTGAATAATATGAAGGATTATGGTGTTCTATGTGCTTGTGCCCCTCAGGCAGAAATAACTCTCCATAAAGCAATGCATAGTTAAAAAAAAAAATAATCTCAGGACTTGGGTGTTTAAAGAAGCAAATCCATTCTCGTGTGCCTCCATCTCCTGCTGTTAAAAGTCCCTTCCTGGTCAGTAGGCACAGTCATCAGTTCGTGCATGTGGAGTTCACAGACGTGCCAGCCTGCATGATGTCCCCTGAATGGCAGGCCTTTTTCCAGGAATATGCCTGGACCTGGAGCAATCTGAATGGCACCACACAGTCTGGGCTGTTAGAACTGCTTCTGTGTGCCCCAGAGCAGCTCCAGCCAGCGTGAGCTGTCTCTGAGCTGTGCTCACTGGGAAATTTCCAACCATTTGCAATGGCTCTTCTGAGTCATATTCAATAGTTTGAACAGCTGTGCTTCTGGGATACCAAGAGCTTCATTAGCCCAAAGCCTAAAATTCCACTCACCTCTGGCTGAGTTGCATACATCTGACAAAAACCTGAATGCTTTTTGTGCAGGTTGCCCAAGGTAATGGTAAATTAAAGAAGACTTTGGGCTTTTAGTGAAGTCAATAATTCTTTACAGTAGTTAGATCATCAACTGTTTCATTCTGATTCATGATTCACAAAAAAAAATCCACCCTGGAATTCTACTGCAGCTTCTGAATGCTAAGCTTAAAACTGAATCTGTAGAACACAGATATCTGTTTCCTTCATTTCCAAGAGGCTCTGTTTCAACTTTCATCTTTTTATTGCATATTGGATAATATTTCAGTGTAATGCAAAATCATTTGTAAAAATTCCTCCTAAACTGCCTCTCCTTTTTGTTCTTTTGTATTATGCTGGTGATTAAAAATCTTAAATTGAAATTGGGACCCACTATGATATAAACTCATTGTAATATGTAGTACCTATCCAAGCTGCTGCTATTTGGTATATATAAAATTAGCAGAGGGAACATTTCACTTTACGAGTGGGGACTGGAAAACTAAAATATCTGATGCTTGGCTTAAAATCATACATAACAATTCTGCAGAAAATTTGAAATTTGTCCCTTGTTACAGTCATCAATTTCAGTCCTGTGCTGTGTTGAAAAATATGGATATCACTGAGAGCGATTTAGTGAAACATCTTTTCTTTGCCTCATGTCTTTTCATCATTTTTATTCACAGGTTAAAGTTAAAAATGAGAACATGACTTTTGCTATGAAATGTATAAAGAAGAAGCATATAGTGGACACCAAACAGCAGGAGCATATCTATTCTGAGAAGAAAATCCTTGAGCAAATATGTTCTCCATTCGTTGTAAAGTAAGTTAGGCATAAGGTTCCCTTGATTTTGTCCCTTAGCTGATCCAAGGGCAGCACTATTAGGAATGAGGTTTGCCACATTGTGGAGGAATGAGTGGAGTGAGTTCTGGAGGAAAGACACTGCGAGTCTGGCTTTTTATTTTGCTTTTTCTAAATTGCTGCTGTTTGTCTCCACAGGCTGTATCGCACATTCAAGGACAACAAATATGTGTACATGCTCCTGGAGGCTTGCCTTGGAGGGGAATTGTGGAGCTTGCTGAGAGACAGGTAACAGCAAATACAGCTTAACCTTGCCCTTTTAAAGTCAGCCCCATGTGGCTACTGAGTAGGTTCTCCATTCAATGAAAAAATGTTTGGTTAATATCCTGGCTGTTACATATTGTCTGATTAATAACTGAGGCATTTTCAGAACTTAAGTGTGACTGTTTTTGTTCCAGAGGCAGCTTTGATGAATTCACCACCAAGTTTTGTGTTGGGTGTGTGACAGAGGCTTTTGACTATCTGCATCAAATAGGAATTATCTACAGAGACCTGAAGCCAGAAAATTTAATTTTGGATGCTGAAGGATATATAAAATTGGTAAGATGTAATCCATTGTAATGTTATCCTTTTGTGCCTGTATCCTGTTTCTTTGCAGAAGGGATATAAATAGACAGCACGTAATTATAGAACCAGGATCCTGGAGAGTAGTAACTCTTGTGCTTCAGCAGTAAAGAGGGCAGGCTTCTCATTGCACAATGAGAAACAATCACATTGCAAAGCCACTGCAAGCCATGGACAAACTGAGGAATTTCAGCTCTCAGAGCTCTTGCCACAATACAAACAGCAAAAGAAAAAATTCTCCCAGCAGTCAGTTTGTTGTGAGAACAGAAATCACATTTCCCAAGTGCAGAATAATCTCCCTGTCCAGCCTCAAATAATCATAGGTTCAACATTCAATTTACAATCATAGGTTCCCTCTCTCTGTAGGGGAGGGAACACAGAAAAGAACTTTACTGCCATGCTTTATTGTGACCAGGAGAAGTCAACAAGAATACCCTTCAGGAAGCTTGAAATAGCCATTCTGAAGACAATGAGCACAACCCACTGCTTTCCAGGGACAGTAAATCTCATGTCCTCAAGGAAATCATGAGTTGCTCTCCCCAAGACAAAACTATTCAGAAAATTACTTGTGATAATAAAAGTATCTATTTTATAACATTCAATAATCCGGTGGAGTTACCACTCTCTCCTTCACAACTACACTGTGCAGTTGTTCTAGCTGTAAACTAGCAACTCTTTGCAGGAAGTAAGGAAGCAATTAAGACCTTAAGGCTTCCCAGTGCAAAACTCCTCTGCATTATGCAGCATATGTTGATTTTGATCAGGTTGATTTTGGATTTGCAAAGAAGATTGGATCAGGGCAGAAAACCTGGACGTTTTGTGGAACCCCTGAGTATGTTGCCCCTGAAGTCATTCTGAGTAAAGGCCATGACTTCAGTGTGGATTTTTGGTCCCTTGGGATTCTTGTGTATGAACTCCTCACTGGCAGGTAAGCGCCTCCTACTCAAAGTTCTTACCTGGTTTGTTTGTTTTTAGAAACCTTTCCAAGGTTATTTTTAGACAGCCTTGAAAAACGAAACTTCTTTATGCATGTCTTACCTTCCATCATTTCAGAAATGTCACAGACCAAGTGGGTTACATATTCTCAGTTCTGGCTTGTCCAGCTGGAGCTATAATTGGCAGGTGTAGGGCTCCTGTAGCTGCTGCTGCTCTTTCCTGTGAGGAACAAGTGGCAGCAGACTGTTCCCTGCCCCATTAGTGGGTGATGGGGTGCAGTGGGGTGGGTGAACTGCAAGCAGGGCTCTCTCTTTAGCTCACTGCAACTTCCATGACAACTCTTTGGGAACGCTCAGTGGCAATACAACGTGGAAAATCCTCTGAGTTGGGCTTAGAGGGACGCACAGGTCATGCATTTTGCCTGATATCTACAGGAAGCTTCTCAGTTTCAAGTCTTTCTATTATCTTAAACAGGCTGAAAGGGTGAGGGTTATAAAAGTAGGAAGGTGGGCTTTTTTTCCAATTTTTTTTTCTATTTTCTCAAATATTTGCTTACATAAGTACTGGTCGCATCTGTCCTTGCCAGATGTTCCATTTATCAGTGTTGCTTTCTTTTTCTAGCCCACCATTCTCTGGGGCTGATCAAATGATGACATATAATTTGATTCTCAAAGGCATTGAAAAGCTGGATTTTCCTAAAATAATAACAAGGCGACCTGAGGACTTGATCCGCAGACTCTGCAGGTAGGAGGGACAAGCTGGGGCAAAGCTGAGATATATTGAGGTCTTTTAGGACTCAGACTCGAGCACTGAATTCCTGACAACTTCATTTGGAATTGTTATGCATATCATGATCCATCCTGATTATATTCAGTATGCATTGCAGGCCCCTGAATATGTCACACCTCTGAGTCTGCAGAGGCTTTCTCTGTAGCTGGGAATTTTTTCTGAAACACATCTTTGGGAAAATTTATTAAGCGGGGGCTGAGGAGAGAGCTAAGGAATTTGATTTTCAAATCAAGCACATCATTTAAAAAAAAAAAAAAAACCCTTCCAAAATTACTTAGGTATATAAATCCTACAGAAAACATAGGGCACTTAAAGAGCAGCTTATGTCCTTTAGAAAATGTGCAGAGGTGGTATTTCAAAAGGGCCAGCCTAGCTTAGTGGCCTGCACAACCTCTGGCTGGTGACACTGACTTTGGATTCCCAGCTCCTGTGGGATTTCATCCATGGCACCAGGAAGAGTAATCAACATCCTTGTGTACCACAATTAGAAGGATCCTTGTTGCTGCAAATTTTCATCTGCCTCCTTTTGTAACTCAGACCTGCTGGCCAGGGAAAAAAAAAGAGATGTGCAGCTAAAACTCAGCCAGCTGATTTCCCTGTGCTGCTTCTCACAGCTGAGTGACACTTTTGGCTTTCTAGAAGGTTTCTCTATCCTCAGAAAAAAGGAGCAGTGAGCAACACCTCATTATATCTCCTCATGAGGCCACATATTTTATGCAAGCTGCATCCCTGTGCAACTGTTAAGTGCAAGCAGTTAAGACCTATAAATGCTCTTTAAAAAATATCAATATTTTATATATTCTTGTCTTTTTTTTTTCTTTTTTTTTTTCTTTTTTTTTTTAAGGCAAAACCCTACAGAAAGATTAGGCAATTTGAGGAATGGAATAAATGACATCAAGAAGCACAGGTAAGCAAAACAGACTTCTAAAAAGAAAATTTGGGGTTTAATTTTAAATATTTTTAATATGTTAGAACCCAGATTGGTAAACTCATAGACATCTCTGTTGCTCTTGAGTATTTTTGCAACTATGCAAAAAATGTTTTGTAAGTGACAATATGAACATAAATCCTCAGCATGTTTATCTAGAAATCTTATTTTTCTACTGGTTTTGCTGCAGGTTTCTGATGTAGGAGTTTAATTCAATTCTCAGAGAAATTGATGCCCGTTCAGAATCTGCCTCTCAGACCTTCTGTCCCTTCAACGTGTGTTTTTTAAGAATGAGTAGGTTACAGCTCCAGAACAATAATTTTAGGCTTTTTTTCCCCTCTTTCTTGTAATGAAGAAAATCTTTCTTGTAATTAATCTTTCTAATGCAAGTCTAATGAAGAAAACCCTCAGTAAATTAAACATCTTCCCCTTTCTCTTTTTATCTGAGCTATTTCTAAGCCCTGCACCTTGTGCTTGGGAAAGCAGTTCTTTGATTTTTCTGCTTGTATCCCTCTTCTCACACTGTTAAAAGGGGTGGCATTCCAAGCAGACACACAAGTCTCTGCATGGCTGTATTTCTGCCTGCACTAACTTGCCTGTCTGCATCTCCTCCGTACAGAAGTGCCAAAGTGCCTGGTGGGCCTGAAGCTGCCCCTGCCTCATATGGCAACGTCAGTGCTCAAGATTCCTCCTTCTAACTGTGCTGTTACAGGAGTTGGCATGAAAAAGGCTTCTTACAGCCCTTGTTCATGTGATTTTCAGCTCCTTGTGGTATAGTGTCATAAAATAACCGGTCTTTCTCTTTTGGTCTCTCTCTGTGTGTCTTTCATCTCTTTCTAATCAGGTGGTTGAATGGTTTTAACTGGGATAGTCTGAAAGTGAGGAAATTAGCATCGCCTTTAAAAAGAGAGGTACTGGCTTGGGCTTTCAGTCTCATAATGCTTTACTAACACAGCTTGGCTACAAAGGAGAACTGATGGTGAATTTTGCTAATAGCAAAATTTCCCAAAGATGCATTTGAATTTTTACAGCTCTACATTGTTTTGTGAAAATTGAACAAAAGAGAGAGAGACAGAAAGCAATATCTAACTTACAGTCAAGTAATGGAAATATTATTCTGCCTGTGTATTTTGCATTACATTTTCACCATTACTAGAACAAATGGTGTTTGGTCAGAAACTAATACTGAAAAAATATATCTCCCTTGGTAATGGGCACATGATTAAGATGCACTGTTCGTATTACTGTGAAGAGTACCAATTCCTGTGTTCTGCTATTGAGTTCAACACATCCTTGAGTAAGCTCTCAGTTTTAAATGGCCTATTTGGTTTTGCCCTAAAATGAAAAAAGGGTAAAGCATTTGAAACTCATTTTGATCTTAATTTGAAACAAAAAGTAATTCTGAGGTCTGTTTTGAGTAGCTACACTATGAGTGTAACTTTGGTCTTAAGTAGCATCCAAATTCTACAGTGTGGCCCAGTTTTCTCGCTGAATTAACAGGGCCTTGGGTAAAATCAAGGATTTGATAATATTTGGGAAGTCCGTTTGTATAATAAGGTTAACACCATTGTTCTGTTGTACAATGTAATTACTGGAGGAATTTCTTTTAAAGAATGAGGAATTGCATCTATTGAAAGACGTCATCTGTATTTTATTAGCCTTTCATTTCCATGTAGGGAGCAACAGAAATTATGCATAATCAATAGAGAACATTTTCAAAAGGTACTTTCTGAAACACCCTTTTGTTTGTGTTTTCAATGCCCTAGTTGTCTGGACCGACTGATTACAGCTACTTTGACAGCTATCCACCTGAAGTGGGAAGCCCTCCAGATGAACTTTCAGGCTGGGACAAGGATTTCTGATCATTTTTCCATCTGGCACATTTATAGTGACTCATAGGCATAAGTTCTATCTTGTTTCTTGCTTAAAATGAAGTTGCAGAGATTACACAGAACTCCTTGAAGAATAGAAGGCAGTACAGAACCAGAACTTGTTTGGATAATCCACAAAAATCTGTGCATTTTATAACGAGGGCATGCATTCAGTCAGCAGGTGTAACCTTAGTTTTAGGGGGGGTTTGATACACATAGTATCTCTATGACTATTTTCAGAGACCATTGATCAGATCTATGGTTTTGCCACTAAAAATATCACTAGCTAAAATTTTGATATTAGCAAGGTTACCATACACCTATTTTGGGTGGAGAGGATGGGCATCAGAGGCCAACAGTTGTGTTACTTGTCAGTAGCTAAAACTATAGGAACTTATTTTTACTTTTCTCTGCTGTGCTTCGCTTTCCCCCCAAAATGTCCTGTATTGCATTGATCCATAAATATGTAGAAAAGAGACTTTTACTGAAAGGTTGATTTGATTGAGCTACAGCTAAAAGGGTATCACTGTGTAAGCTGCCTCTCTGTCAGTCTAGTTTTGCATGAGGTTGGATATGTGAGACTGGTCAAACAAAAAGGTATATCCATAATAGAAGCTGCCTAGAGAATCAGACCGTGATGTGCATTTCCCTTACTGCTTCAAAGAGCAGTGTGCCTTTCTTAAAATGTTTTGCTTTTGTGTAGTGTGAAGATAAAATTGATGGACAAAAAGCTTTTACCTTGCTGGGGAAAAATGCAGATGGATGTTGTACATTCATTGTGGCTTATACAGAAAAATTCTACTGCTCTGTGTTATGAACCCCAACTGCTGTTGAAGTAGGGATGTTCCTGAGTTTCATGCTGGGTTTATGGGATGGATGCATCTGCAGGCACTGCTTGGATTTATTTCTGCTCCTGCTGAGACCAAGTCCAATCTAAATTTCCATACTGCTGCTGCTGTGGCATTACCATATTTCACTTGCTGGATGGAAAACCTTCTGGGCAGCTCGTACTGTGTGCTAAGGGTTTAGTTACCCATGGCTGCTGGATCATCTCCCTCACTGCTGGTCATGACTTGTCCCACTGGGAAGGGGGAAAGGAGGGAGGAAATGCCCCAGGGGCAGTACCATGGTTTGTTACATGGTTATAATTACTTTTCACTGGTAGGTGACCATCGCTTTGACAGCTAATCAATTTAAATATTTTATATAGCCTTCAGCCTCAATAAGGCAATAGAATATTTTCCATTGAATTTAATGAAGGTTGGATGGAGCCCTTGAAAGAAGACACTACATATTTAGCTGGTTTTGTTTCTCTGCCTGTTTGCAATTATGGAAATTTGCAGCCAGCAAAGCCTGTGCAAGCTGGAATCAGAGAGGGTGGAGCAGAGGCTATAAGCTGGGAATGTAGATGGTTGCAACTTAACTTTGTTTAGTAATACCAAAGACTAAATTTTATTTTCAGGATTTAGAGGACGCACTAGACATTAAGTATCTGTGTTTCTCTGTGCATCTGTCTTTCTCTCATAAATATTTTTATTACAGTCAAAATAATATGGTGACAAGTTTTATAAAAAGCTTTTGAATGTATTTTTCCATTGTATTTATATTTAGCTTCCTTATATATATATATATATATATATATATATAAAATGGGATATATATATGTTTTTTAAGTGAAAAAATATCTGTATGGTAAGTTTAGTGCAGTTAACATTTAGTCTGTGCAGCTGTGGGATATATTTCCTTTAAAAAGTTTAACTTAGCTTGTTTATTTGTGTGCAAATAAAGTAAGCTTACAATGTAATGAGAAGGACATTAATTTTTTACAAGCGCATTCCATACAGCAGTCCAGATTCATAGACTGAATTTATACCTCTTGTCTATGTGATTCAGAAGAGACTGAGGCAGAAAAGACTACCCTGGAGAGAGAGCCACTGATGTAATCTCTTGAAGCATGTCTCCCACTCAGATTTTGTTTTCCCTAGTGGATGTTGAGAAAATGAATGTATGAGAAGCTGCAACAAATGAGGTCACGGATTATTGTGTACTTGTGTAGAGTTCCCATGTACATTCCATTTATTCTAGTTCTGGCATGTATGCCGGAACTCAGTTGACTGAGGAAAAGTTTTCCAGAAGCAAGCAGAAGCTAATGCAGCAGAGACTAACTATTACTTACCTAACAGCATCTGTCTTTGACAGACAGATGTATTTCAGACTTCAGCTCAGCACAGTGGAGTTATGCTGATGTAAAACAAGGAGATGAACGAGTGAGTCAGGCTCAAGTAGTGTCACAGTGCAGGAGATCATGGGAGAATTGAATGGACAATTAGGATGATGATCAGATTATGTTTATTGCTGTATGTTCTAATTTAAAGTCATTGAATAACGGATTTTGATGTTCAGGATTTGGACATGCTGTGGATATGTTAGTGATTGTCTGAGTTCTGTCCTTGGTGCTCTTATCTGTGCTTTGCCTTTCTGTCCTGCCAGCTTTATGGTATGGCTCCCTCAGAAACTCAGCTGTAGCTGTGCTTTTTTCCCTGCACTTCTGCCACAAGAGAACCTGCCTTAGGAGGCAGGAGGGATGAAGATTGTTCCTGACAGAGAACAAGGGTGAGGGAACAGTTAGCCTGGGCTGGTGAGATGAAAGCGCCTTCCCCCAACTACCAGATCAGAGTGGTGATGCAGGTGAACACTTCATAGAGGCAGGAACAGCAGCAGAGTGAGAGGATGCAGAGTAGTGGCAAGAAGAATTTTTATCTTTGTCTGAGGAAGTCCTGGGAGATTTAAGTCCCTTGATGATTTTTTGATGAAGTCCCTCTAGAGAGCTGTGTTACTTTGGGTTTTGACATCTTTGACAGTTTGACAATTTAACTTCCTTAAAAATGTGTAGAAAGTGTGGGAAAGAAAATTAGAACCAGCCTTCCCAACTGTAACATAGCACACTGTCCTGAATTCTTCCTCCCTTGCCACTTTTTGCAAGGCAGTACAAGACTGCCACTCTTTTCTCTCTTAAGTTCCTTGTGTCTGAATGTTGTAGCACAGTTGTTTTGTTTCCTGGCGTAGATCTGAACATTTCTGATTGACTTCTTTACATCTTGATGTAAGGCTAGGCCAGCAGGGGTAAATTAACTTGCACACAGGATCGTGCCCAGTACAGAGATTTGTTTCCCAGCTGTGTTTCTCAGCACTGAAGTGGCTGCACGTCTCTGTTCAGGGATGTGGTTCCCATGGTTGTGGTGCTGTTCTTGTAATCAGAGGTGAGAGGTGAGGGCTTGGTTCTTCTGTACATTATGTGCAAGATGGTGCCAGACACAGAGTTACAAGTTCAAAGCAAACTGAGCTGCACACCAGGCATGGAAAAGGTAGGTAATTATTTTCTTGTAAACCCTTTATCTGTTGCTTGCCACATAAATATTGCCCAGCTGTCTGTCTTGGGGATAGCAGCAAGACAGCAGCAGGATGTAACTCAGGGGTCAGGTGCATCCTTTGGCAGAATTCCCAACCATGAGCTCATAACAACTCCTGATGTGCTGTGGCTCTGTGTCAAGCTCTCTGAAATCTATTTTGCAATGAGCTCTCTACAAATTGATTAGATTCAGTTGGGTTTTTTTTGGTTGAGCTTGTGAGATTCTTAACAATAGGCATTGTCACACAGAATTTTATAAACTATGGATTTATTTGAGCAGCTGTTACAAGACAACTGCTGTAAACTACTGCATCTGGTCTTGCGTGCAGGGCCTGATGCCTATCAAAAATCCAAGCCTGTTTCCAGCTTAGCAGGTATGTGTCTTAATGGCCAGGAGTGACCACTGGCTGAAAAGGTGAATCCTATTGGACAGTGAGTCTGTGCACATCACTGCTTCTGGCCATCCTTAAAGCCAAGGCAGGCATCCACAGAGCCCCACAGCTGAGAGGTGGGCTCTTTCATTACCATGGCACGACAGTGAAAATTATTTTGTTGTCTGCAACTGCCTGTTGCAGTTCTCCTTCTCAGCCAGGAGAAAAGCATAGCTTTTGCTGTCCAGTTTTTAACTCCACCTGTTTTACACATAGATTTGACTTTTCTCCTGGCCCTTTACCTTAGAGAAGGCTCGCAGATTTGAGCCCACCCTGGCCAAAAAATGGCTTTCCAAGTTCAAATTATTTTCAAGTTCCTTCTGCCTAAAACCTACCAGGGTGCTGCTGTTTGCATTTGATGTATATGGAGGTACAGCACAAAACCCACAAATCATCCATTTAAAAAAACAAAATACCCCAAATTATCATTGTCTCTTCCCTGAATGTTCTTAAAGCTCTCACTGCAAAAGTCTCCTGATTGTCTAGAGCCAGAAAAGGCTGGAATTTGTCCTGTACTTTTTTTTCACAGGATGATGGTGGCTGGTGACTTGCTGATTTCCCCACACAGAACTTGTTTTCCCTTGTCTGCATGGCAATTTCCTACCACAGCAAAGGGGGGGAAAAGGCATTTGGAAAAGGAAGAGAACACAGTTCCAGCCGAATTGCCCTAGGGATAGGTAATAGGTAATAGGTGAAATCTGGTAATTTTGCATGAAACAATGAAACTCTCATCCTATCCCTTAAGAGGACTGAACCCTGGAAAGAGAACCTTGCATTTAACAGTTGTTACAATGTGCAAAAGGAGTAACAGCAATGTAACCAATTTAACTGATTTAACTAACTTAACAGCCACATTAAGCACAAGGGGGAGCATGTGGGAAGCTGAAATTTGCAGCCAAGATGTGCAACAGTGAGAGCAGAGGATCTGGAAACAAACCAACTTGAAGGGGAAATACTGTGGGTGTGCCAATCAGGCAGGCAAGGCAAAAGTCAGAAACCAGAGAAGGCCTTTTCATTCCCCTCACCACCTCAAGGAACATTTGAGCGAGGAATTTTATGAAATGCACTTTTCTCCTCTTTTTAAGAGGAGAGAAAGACAACAGCTAGCTTGTTAACTATTCTGCATAAATATATATAGAAGTGTCAAAAAGGGATAAGCACTTCCAATTCATTGCTCTGGTCCTTGAACTGTGAAAATATTGAGGGAGAAGGAGGAGGAAAAAGAGAAGGAAATGGATTACTGAATAGTGTGTTCATAGAGCTGCTGCCACCCAGTGTCAAGTGAAAGTAAAAATATAATTAGAAAGGCCACAGATACAGAATTTCAACCACAGACTTAGAAAAGGCAATTTAAAGCAGTAAAAACGCTTAACCAGCCATGCTTAAAGGATCAAATGTCACACTGCTGGGGTTGTACCTTCCCCTCTTACAGTAAAGGAGCTCTTGTTTCATTACAAAGTGAAGTTTCTTTGTCATCAGATAAGCATCATGACTTGAACGGAGATAAGAGTGTCAGGTTTTAGCCACGACCTGTTGACTTGTGTCCCCAGTTCCAGTTTCTCACAGCCTGCCCTACTCCCTGGCTGGGGCAGTAGGGTGAGGCCCTGAGGTGATCCCTGTGCCCGTTTGGATTGATGCAGGTAATAGAGGGTTGCTTGCTGCAACTCTCACCTGGCACCTTCCCATTCCCTGTTCTGGCAGGGTCTGTGCCAGCAGGACAGGAGCTCCTGTTGTCATTTCTCCTTTGGCCCTGACTAAGAGGCCATGAACAGCAGATGCTCCTCTGTTCAGCAGTGCTGGAAGGCAGCCCTGGCTGATGGACACCACAGCTTGTCGCAGTTCCAGCTAATGGGCACTCCAGTGACTGGATCTTCTGGATAAGAGATGCTTGTCCTTCCTACAGCTCTTGCTGACAGAGGGTCCAGCATGTTACTACTCGGGAAGCCCCAGCTCTTTTCAGTTGCTGCTTCTTAAAGCTCTGTCTGTCTTGCAGCTCCTTCACAGTTGTGATGAGCAATGCTGCTGCTGCTCAGTCCAGGTGATTTCAATTCCAGTTACTGAACACTCCAGCTTTTTATAGGTTTGGCTTGTTTCCAGTTGAAGGGGATTTCAGGTCCAGCTTGTTGAAATTCCAGATTTTGTGTGGCAGTTCTGGCTTCCTACAGCTCCAGCTAATGGGCATGGGGCATATTTTGATTTCCAGCTCGTTGCAGCTCCGCTTTGTTGAAGCTCTACCTCCAGTACTGGACACTCAGAAAAAGTGGGTCCTGCTTCTTCCAGTACCTGCTGATGGACATTTTCCAGTATGTTATTGCTCAAGTTACTTGAAGTCTTAGGTTAGTTCAGCTCCTGCTTCTTGAAACTCCAGCTTTACACAGCACATCTGGCCCCTGGCCAGAAGAGTGGGAGCACTGGTGAGGCAATGTGTTTTTGGAAGGGCACAGGTACTTCCGCTGGGAAACCAAAGGCTCTCGAGTGCACACACCCACCGCCTTCCCAAAAAGGCTGCCATGGGCCTCGTGGGAATCAGGACAAACCAGGGTGTGGGGTTCTAGTGACTCATGCAGGCACTCAATTCATTTAATGGAATACAAAAGCCAAGCCAGCGCACCATCGACCCCGTGGATCTCATCACAAGCTCTTTGTCAGCGCTGGCCACAAATATGTGCTCTGCATCCGTGGGCAGGCAAGAGCAGCAGAATCTTTTGCAGCATAGCGCTGTCAATTCCCTTGGATGCAGAAGATAAATAGCTCTTTTTGGATGGCCTGACACATAATTGTCATCTCCTGCCCAAAAGCTTGTTTGGGTTTGGATTTGTTCTGGGCCAGTCTGTGCTTGCTGGGCAGCCAGGACTGGAGGCAGAGGGAGATGTGTGAATGGATGTCCATGTGTTCCCAGCTGGCAGCAAGCACAAAGCCGTGGCATGTACAATGTGCACCTGATCAGCTCATGCATGAGGATGCGATAGTTTTATGCATGCCCGTGAAATTGAAATGGACAGCATCCCATCATTTCACACGTGAAAGCCCTAAAACTTCATGTATTAGTGCCCAATTTATTTATGCCTTAGCCTCCAATCACTTCATGCACAAGCACTCGATCTATTGACAAAGGAGCGTGAGCACCCAATTAATCCATGTCCCAGTGCTCAATCTGACTCTGACTTTGCCTCTCAGAGTTCAGCACTGCCCCCATCTCTGCCTTTGCTTTCTTCAAGGGTTGTATCACAGTCACAAAATTTCTCACTATGAGGTAAAAGAATGTTAGTTTTCCGTAACTAAAAAGGTTAGAGAAGCAGAGGGAAGTCAGTTTTTAAAGGTTATTTGGTTGTGAATCTCTATCTACAAGCCTACAGTGCTTTGTAAGAAAATGAGGACATTTTCTCAAAATGCTTTGCTACTCAGTCACAAACCCACAGCTTTAAGAGAGAACTGACTGTAATTCTTAGCAAGGCATGAATTTCAATGGTCATTTATAAGAAAACCGTGCACAGAACAAACACCCAAAAATAACAGTTTACACGTCTTTTGCAGCAAACACATTTGTGTGAGTACATTATCACCTGGCTGCTCCAGTGCTGGGATAATGGGATGAGGATCATGGAATTACAAGGTAGGGAAGTCAGCCTGCTGGGATCACTGGCTGAGGCCATCAGCCTGACCAAAACATGCCACCTGTATGTAACACTGAAGGCCTCCCCTTCCTCCAGCGAGGAAAAAAAATACAAGTTCTATCTCCACGTCCAAAGGTTGGAACGACCATGTTACCTTACAGAAGATGAACCTTGTCAACTCTAACTTCAAGCACAAAGTATACAAGTACTTATGCGATAAGACACCTGAAGTGAAAACTGGCCTTGGGCTTCCAGAGGTGTTGCACACAGCAGTGACAGTCCCAGCTCAGCTACCATTTTGCACTATTCCTAAGCAAGGCAGCATGATGAGAGACCATCATTTGCCACAGTGGACTCCTGGCTGAGAAACTGCAAATTCCAATTTATAAGACTGAAACTCCGAGGTCACTAGGAAAATGTTCCTCCTCATTGCTCACAAGAGCCAAAATTGGTTTTAACTTCCTATACATCTGGAAACCAGAGCACTCAGTCAGTGCAACACTTCATTGCCCACACAGTGAGACAGCGAAGCTGTGCAGTGCTAATGTCACTGCACTGACAGAAAGCTCGCAGCTCTTCTACCACAGCTGACAGGAAAGGTTCCAGATGCCTGCTTTCTCGAGATTCCCAATTTTTCTAATACAGAAAAGGCTAACCAAACATTTGTATGTTACCCGCTCTCCTTGCTGTAGCGGTACTGGACACCTGAGCAGTTGCTGAGGTCTTGTAACTTACCCCTGCCCCAAAACCGACTGACAGAGAACATTCAGGATGTTATCCAGCTGAGGGCTGAGAAGGACATTACCTAGAGAAGTTCCTCCAACAAGTCTAAGCAGCAGAGCAGAGTCTCTCTCCCAAGGACGTATCTACATATACACAGCTCAGTGTGTTCAGGAAGTCATCAAGAACAGCGGTTCTTCAACAGTGAAGAAACAGAGACTAGGGACAAAAAATACATTGCTGTAGCCAAGTGCATTTGAGAACTAGGCAAAGACTTGAAAATATCAAGGCTTAATACATTTATTAGGAGCTGCTGGCATGTACTGTAGAATAGGCCACAATCTTCATACACAAGGAATTCATTGTAAGTACTGGCCAAGCACAGGTTAAACAGAAAGCTAAAACAGCATGCATAACCTCCACAGGCTCATTAAACTGTTCTGAGTGTGTAGATCCATCTCACACTTGTCCAATCCCTGGATGCCACAAGGACCAAAATTAAGGATTTAGAAATGGAGACAGCAGCTGTTTGCAAGAAGCAGGCAGGAAGCAAGCCCGGGTGACAGTTCCCTCCCTGCTCAGGGGTTAATTCCGCTCCACTATGAGCAAAGGTGGCAAGCAGAGGATTCAAGTTTTCATCTTACTGCAAAGGAAAGTGCATATAGACCATGCCATACTTCAGACATACCTTTTGTTTCTGAAGGGGCCATAAAAGCAAATGAGTAACCTAATGTGATCCAGGTGGTTACAGTACTCCCTATGTCTTCACCTGCTCACAGAGCAAGCTCATAACAAGTTATCATACGTTCATATAGCTCTGTTTGCCAATAACAAAACACCAGTGAATTACAAAGCCAGGTGGCCAGTCACCCGCCCCTTCAGCTCTAGGTTTTATTACTTCTCTCAGTACTTTCCCACTTAGTACCTTACTCTTCACAGCACCAGCAAACACCACGACAACCGTTGCACACCCCC
>VWZN01002297.1:187135-194635 GCA_013396955.1 Regulus satrapa | reverse complement strand
AGCAGTACTTTACCTGTTAACTTTACTGACTTGTTAATTATAGGGCAAAAGGCAAAAGCTTAAGAGCACCTGTGTTACATATCTTCAAAGTCATTATGTTACATTACGGTAAGCACGTCTGGGTGCTGTGAAATTTTAAAACATTAATCATTACAGTATCTTATGCAGCAGATTCCAAAAATTACTATTAATTACAAAAAGAAAAGCTTGTAAATATGTATTTGGGACATACCTGTTTGGGGTAAGTTGCAAATGGAATAATTTAGTACGGTTTGTAGCTATTTTGATGACCACCTCGCCGAGATACTTTCCCATAGCCACTCTGCTGATCTAAACACAACAGAGAGCAATCAGATGGAAAGCTCCAGAGCCCGCAGCGTTTCACAAGGAAACATCAATGCTGCCAGCTCAGGCAGCTTTCAAAGCCAGCTTCCCTCTTCCCCAACTTCTCAGCAACATGAAACTACTCAAAATTGGTTTCACCCTTCCCACAATGTCTGCCTCTCCAGAACATCAAGGTTTACACCCACCCATTAAACAGCATCGGGGAGAAAAATAATCACATTCATGAAAATCCCAGGGTATTCCAAAAGATCAAGTAGTTTTTGCCATACAGAGAGCAAATCCATCAGAGGACCAGCAGGAAACACCTGCCCTCAAGTTTCACAATATGCATGTGTGAAACTATGGCTGCCTGCCGACCATGCCCAAAGGCAGCTCACAGCCCCATAACCACTGTGGTAACTACAGCCATGCACACTTGACAGAGAGAGGCAGAAAAGTAGGGACAGAGCGTCCAAGGACCCCGTGCCCAGCACCAGTACTGATAACCAACTCAGTGGAAAGCCAGTTGTTTAAAAGCCATCTATCTTCTATATTGGTAGCTGCCATTTTCTTACAAGCAGCAGATTGGAACTTTTTACGAGTAGTTCGGTACTTACTGCTATAGTCACCATATCCATAGTAGTTGTTGTAACCAGTGTAGTCATATCCTCCATAACCACCATACCCTTGGCTGTTGTAACCATAGTTCCCATATCCCTGATTCCAGTAGTTGCTGTATCCCTGGTTCCAGTTTTGACTGGGGCCTGCAACACAAAGCTCACACTTATTTTCGTTCAGGCTAGTCACTCACCTTCCGACACTGCGGCGGTACAAGCTTACCTCCACCTCTCCCTCGAGCTCTTCCAACAAATCCTCCCCGACTCCCCCACTGCTGCTGCTGCTGGTATTGCTCCTTTGACATGGCTACTTTTATTTCACACTGGAAAGAGAAAGTTGAAGTGAGATCCCATCAGCAAAGATAACCCCCAAACATCACTCTTAGACTTGCAGAGTACTAAGCAGAAAATTGGATTTACTCACCCTGCTGCCCCCCCCCGAAGAAAAAAGGACAGCACAACTAACTTGAAAAGAGTTGTGAGACACTGTAGAACCCATTTTGAAAAGAATGCTTGTTTCCTTGTATAAACAGCCTTTCTGTTTTCCCTTTGAACTAAGCCTCTAAGGCCTATTCATTGGGGAAAAGTGAAATCAAACCCGAGTTGGGTCAACGTGCTAAACTCAACTCACCTCTGTTCTGAAATTTCCACCATATTATTTGTGGAAGTACCAGTCCAGCTACAATTTGAGCATATGCTGCCAGGTTGAAATTCAACCAGGTTTCTGAAAAGAAGCCTAACTTCCCATTTCATTTCAGTTTTGGAAACTCTCTAAGACAAACTGACATCTTCTTGTAACAACAAACACACACAGAAAGATCCAGCGACCAGGAAAACCTGGCGCTGCCTGATAGAGCAGATCAGTGACACAGCACTCCGCCCACGCTGCTGGGGAATGGGGGAGCTGCAGGCTGGAAGTGTGCTGGGGCCCAGCCCCCTCCCCCCACAGGGTGCAGTATAAAACCTCTCCTGAAACCCCCTCAGCTCAGAAATTAAGGTAACAGTCACCTATACAAATAGGTCATGGGCCCAATGCCTGCACGTGAGAAATAATGCCCACAGGTACTGACAGACTATTATCCCCAAACAGATAATGTAATTCCCTCTATTGTCATGGTTTTCTAGGAAAATATCCACATACTTTACTAAGCCCAACATTGTGGTATTTCTTTTCCATTATTTTCTTCACTGGCTCCTCCTCCTTGAAAGTAATGAAGCAAAATCCACGCCTCTTGTTGGTTTTGTTGTCCATGGGGAGCTCTATGGATTCAACCTGGGGGAAGACAATGATTCTACCTTTTATCCTGCCATTCGTGTCACGGCAAAATCCTTCTAACAGGTCATACCCGCTAACTGAAATGATTTAGACTTGAATATGACAATGTGACCTGACTAGGAATACAGTCAAAGCTCTCTGTACCACATGGCACACGAGACTTCCCAGGCAAAGAGCAGTTAAAGATTTCAGTCCAGAGCGCACCGTTTGTAAGAGGGCCCAAATTCAGCAACCAAATCCCCGAACAAAGCAATGACCTCAAGCTGGCACCATCTGATAACCACTAGTGGCACAGCAGCTGTAGCAAGTTCATACAGGATCAGCTTTTAAAAACTTCAGTGATACTTAGCTCATCTGCACTACCAAGAACTGGGGGCAGACAGACAGAGACTACACGGCTGCACAGAATTTTGGCAAAACTGCCTCAATCTACAGGAGATGAGCTGGGGGGGCTGAAGAGCATCTCATTTAACTGACCAAAGCACCCTGCTTGAGACACTGCCTCCCTCTCTGACTTATCCCAGCTCCTCCCCCTTCCATCAAACCAGGCTGTGCAACTCAGAGGGCCTGTAATTAAAGCATTAAAATTCTGACCACTAACACACATGGAACTACAATGGCCATTAAGTACACATTAGCATCCACGCAGGCTGCACATGGGGGATGCTTTTTATTAATAAATTTGTGAAGACAGAGAAAGTTCCACAAGTAAAAGCAGTTTGTTTCACCACATACCTCCCCAAAACCTCCAAAATATTCCCGTATTTTCTCCTCAGGTGTGTCTGGAGATAAGCCCCCAACAAAAATCTTTTTAACGGGTTCTTTTGTTTTCATGGCTTTAGCTCTTTTTGGATCAATGACCTTTCCATTCAGCTTGTGTTCTTTCTGGTCCATGACCTGAGGAAAATTAAAACACAATCTTACACAGTTAAAGCTAAATGTTTCACCGATGTTTTGAGTAAGGCCAAATCTGCTTCAATTTCCATACTTGGATCGCACCAATAATTTGTTGCACAAAAACAAAGAGTTCTGTGATTTTTGATCACTATCCCCTGACACAGACAGTGAAACCTCCTATTACCCAGCAGAAGCAAGAGTATAACATTTCTCAAAAAGTACTCTTCTCATCCTCAAATCTTATAAAGTAAAAAATCTGTACTTCAGATATCACAAAGGCCGTGAAGGTGAAAACGTTTCTGTGTGCTGTATCCACAGCATTTTCAAAAAGCTAACAGCTAATTTTTGCTTGGATACAGCCCAAATGTATCAAAGCTATTGGCGACGCTTTAGGGGTTCACGTTACAGCTCTGGAATGTAAAGAGGAGAAGTTCTTTGCTATTGCTGCTGTCACAGCAGCAGGCAGCAGACATTTATACCCTGCATTTTTCAAGGGCCCAAATCCAATGGTTTGCAGAACCCGTAAGTGCCCAAATCCACACCTCAGGAATCACTGCTGGTCCTGGACACAGCACCATCACGAGGAAGACGGTTTATAAAAGAAAGCGTTTTGAACAAGAATATTAAACACGCTGCACCCCTGAATCGTCTTTACCAGACATCCAAACAAGCCCTAAGTCAGTCATCTGAGGGAGTGTTTATCTCTGACACCTGAATATGAACGGGTTTCATTGCACCAATCCCACCTTGTCCACGCTCTCCGATTCTTTGAAGAGTACAAAGCCGAAGCCTCTCGATCTCCCGGTGATGGGGTCCAGCTTCAGAGTGCAGTCTACAACTTCACCAAACTTAGAGAAGTAATCCTTCAGGTCCTTCTTTGTTGTGTCCCAGCTAAGGCCCCCGATGAACATCTTCCTGTTAAGACAAGTTGGTCAATCTGTAAATGTATGTTACCCGAAATCCTGCACTGCCCAGCTTTATGAGCTCAGTTATCCAAGGCATGGAACCGGCAGGATTTTTATCTGTCACTACACAGAGGCCTGCACTTTCTGACAACTTGCTTAAATTACTCTGGCCAGGAGAGATAAAGACTTCCACAGACACAAACATTTTTCACTGTCTCCTCCTGCAGCTGCTTACTCCACTGTCCCCAAGAAACCACCAGTAGTGACAAGAAGTATTTTACTACTTCTTTGCATCCCCATCCCAGGTTTAACTCCACTCGGTTATCTCTGGAGCCTCCACACAACTGCTCATGGAATACACACAGGCAGATTAGATTTGTACACAAGTGTGGTTATAACAGAAACATTTATCTACCAGTCTGGATCGGGCATATGCCCAAATTAATAAACTAAAATAAATAAAGCTTAGTCAAGTTCCCTTCCCCAGAAAGCAGTTAAGAAAAAGCAAAGTACTGGATGGTCAGAAGTTCTCTTTCCTCACAAAAACTTTATAGAAACACCTGGCATAATCCATTATCATCAAGAGAATGTCTTTCCAATATTTCTACAGCACCAGTGTTGCTGGGCAGATGTATTCATAACCTGTATTTTCAAGAGCACACTGGAAGCTTAGAATCAAATCATAACCATCCCACCACGTCAGTAAAGCATAAAAAAAAATGTTAGAAGATCAAGCCATTCTATACACAAATGAAACATTCCAGGTTATTAGGCATAGGGCTTAGGAACCCATTCAAAAGAGGATTTGATTTGAGATGATCTCTTCTAATACTGATAAAGAAGATTTTACTGTGAGCTCTAAACAAAAATTATGATCCATTACGATCTGTAAAAGTGCTTTCTGCAAAGCTTTGCCCATTTTCACTGTCCCAACTTACTTCAAGATCAGACAGGGGTATAAGAAAACCTGAAAAACCACCGTATCATGTTTCCAACCCTTCCACCTCCCACACACAAATATTCCTGCCAGTCAAGTAAAAGAGCATTGGACCTCCACAACTCAAACTCTCTCGAACCAAAACCCGCTCCTGTGAACTACCTCTGTTGAATAAGCTGCGCTCTCACAGCATTAACAAGAGCGTTCAGTTTCTGACAAACATCCATACAGATGAGGGGTTCGGGAGCTGCAGATACATTCATAACAAGTCTCCCGATCTGTAAAGAAGGAGCACCAATTCCCCATCCCTTTATTCACTCTTCCAATTAGTTGCAGATCTCTCTTTAACCAAGAGCCAGCTCTATCAGCTGTGACTTCTTACTGTCTTCACGGAAGAAATGGTCCACCCTGGTGAACCAGCAGCCTCATACCAGTACAAACAGTAAATCAAGGGAGCTTTCTGCCCTCTGCTCACCCAGCATTACGGTCCTTAGCTGGCCTGCTGCTCTGTGGAGGGCTTTCTAAGCAGCCAAACAGAAGATGCTTTTTAAGCATCGTGTTTCTGACACACGGGGGGTACAGCGATGTTCTAGCAGTCACTACTGAACTGACACTTGCTGCACAAACCGCCCGTCTCAACACTAACACACAGACCCTGCTTTGTATCCCTAAGGACGGGCAGACCAAGAACAGGAGCTGGAAACCAAGAGCCTCCCCCAGCAGGAGCTGCGCCTTTGAGCCCAGTCGCAGAGCAGCAAACCACGGCTGCTCCAGTCTGTCCCTGCGTGAACTGCTGCTCCCAGGCCAAACTGAGCTCCGGTCAAGGCTGCGCCACAGCCCCGGAGCAGCGAGCGTCACAGCACTGCCGAAAGCTCGGAAAATAACAAACATTTCCCAGCCCACCGTCCGGCTGGTCTGAAAGTCACATCAGCCCATAGAGTTTCCCAAAATAAGTTACCAGAAGTGCACTAGGAAAGCATTCAAATCTCAGACTTGGCTAAACAAAGTATCACAAATATGCTTTTTCCCCCCCCCTTTAGTACCACAAGTGTTGTCTCAACACTTTGTTTCCTGTGCAGCATTAAGAATCGACAGGTGAGAAAGACTGAGCTAGACTGCAAGTGGATGTGCAGTGCGTGTAATCACTGCCCAATGTCTCTGCACCCCTTAAAGACAACTTCTTCTGGGCTCCAAAAGGACCCGGGTTGGCGCTTTAATGAAAACCCTTTAACTGGCGTGCATTCAAGGGTCCTAAGTGAAACAGACACGCAAACTCCAAATGCATTTGAAGCTGTAAGAACAAATGAAAAGTAACAAAACCATTTAAATTTTTGCTAATCCCAGCAAAATACTCAGAAAAGGTACCCTCTGCATTATCCCACATTATTAACGTCTCTCTCAGCAACACCCCAGGTTATTACAGAAGGAAGAAAACTCTCAGGAAGGTTTTGCAGCAGGCACCTGCAGGACACAGCAGTTAGTGCTCCTTTATCCAGGTTATTTTCTGCCTTGACCAAAACCAGACTTGCAGCTCGAGTTTCTCACAGGGCCCGACAGGAGACAGCAGAGCGCACCAGCCCGCGCTGTCACTGGATTTATTACACACAAATTTCACCGGCAATACGAAAGGGACACTGCCGCGGGCAGAGACCCGAGCAAGATTAAAAGCTGTCTTTGCTCCCTATAAAGCAGAGTAACAGAACATGCTGAGTTGGAATGGCCTTATCAGAATCATCGAGTCCCACTCCCAGCCCTGCACAAGGCTCCTGCACAGGACACTCCAAGAGTCACACACCATGTGCCTGAGAACATTTTCCAAGTGCTTCCTGAACTCCGTCCGCCCTGGTGCTGTAACCATCCCCCTGTGGAGCCGGTTCCAGCGCCCAGCCACTCTCTAGGTGAAAATCCCTTTTCCTGATGCCTAACCTGAACCTCTCCCGGCTTAGCTTCCTGCCTTTTCGACTCCTGCTTCTCAAGTTTGGACACCGCTAACACAATCCTCCTCTGAAAGCAAGTTCCGTGAGAAGTAGAGGCATGTTTTAGGCTGGGCAGAAGTCCCGGTGCCCGTCGCCTCTGGCACTTGGCTAACACTGTTATTTTTGCAGCACAGGGCAATGCTGCGACTGCAGAGCTTTCGGCTACACCGAGACACGGTCCTCACGCATGGACCGCACTTGGACTCGTCCAAAAGGCGTCGTTAAAAACAAAAATAAGTAAAAGTGGTCCGCAGTTTGAGGCACATCCCANGTGCCGCCGCCTCTCCGCCGAGGCCCCGGCCCCGCTGGCGGCCCCGGCCGAGCGCGCCGATCCCGCCGATCCCTCCTCCTCTTGCTCCCTGTTTTTAATGGCGCCGCCACCGACCCAACCTAAAATGGCGGCCGGAAGGAGCGCGGCGGGCGGGACACGTGACGCCGCCCCCGGGGAGCCGTGAGGGAGCGCGGGGGGAGCTCCGGCACAGCCCGGGAGCATCCGGAGCCGGGGCGGCCCGCATGGGCCGGCGCAGAATCGGTAGGGCGGGACCGGGCCGCTGGAGGTAGTGCGGTC
>VWZN01002297.1:121205-181668 GCA_013396955.1 Regulus satrapa | reverse complement strand
TCCCTGCCGCGTCCGCGCGTCCCCGGTGCGCCCCACGTGCCGCCGCCGCCGCCATGGGCGTGCTGCCGGTGCCGGCGGAGGTGCGCGCCATCCTCCTGGACATCGAGGGCACCACCACCCCCATCGCCTTCGTCCAGGTGAGACCCGGTGGTCGCCGGTACCGCGGGGGGCTCCGGTAGCATCGCCGCTCCTGTCGTGACCCCCGTCCCTGGCGTCGCGGGGAGCTCCCGTAGCATCCCGTTCGCACCGTGACCTCCCCGGCCCTGGCAGCTCGCCTCAAGGCAGGCGGAGGTGCCGCCGGGAGCGAAAGCCGCCGGGCATTTTCTGCGTTTTTCCGAATAACGCTCATGAGAAAAGATGCCTTGTCTTGCCGATCGGCCGCCCCTGTGGTTGGCTGGAGAGCGGAGATTCGGGCAGATCAGAGATATTTTTTTCATGGATATAGGGCAGTCGGAGAGCTCGCAGCCTCATGCGGGAAAAGCCATCGCTGTTCCTTTGATGGCTGGAGCTGCAGCACCGCACCCGGCTCCGCAGAGAGCCTCAAGTGCGGTCTCTTTGAAGTACGATGCTGCTCGGCTTTCGTTTCAGCGATTAACGACTTGCAGGAATCGATAATTCTCGGGGCTGGCCGCTGCCTTTTCCCTTCGGGGGCTGGTGCAGCCAGATGCCCGCGGAGTGTGTCCGGGAATGCGGGAGGGCAGCGCGGGGGACAGCGCGTTAACGCACCACGGGCTTCCCTTGCCTGGGAAAAAGCTTAAGGCTGCTGGAAATGCTGGTGTAGGTGCGGAACCGAGGGGACGGGGAAGTCTGCGAGTCACAGGCGCCCGGAGGAGAGCGAATTGTAACAGGCGCGGGTCCCGCCTCTCCGGGAGGCTTTGGTTCGCCCGAGCCAGCGGCTTGGAACCGATGTATCCCTTGTCCTGCCGTTAATTGACCCGGATTTCTCCATGAGACATTATAGCATTTTGGTGGATCTTTGCAGCCAGTGGCTTACAAAGGTGCTTTGTGACCCACATGGCAGGTAAAGGCTCCTGCCAGGCTTTCTAGAGGCTTCTACTATCACAGTTTAACAGATGAGCAGCATGACCTACATCTTTCCTGACCGTGTTCTTCCAGTGCTCTTGAAGAAACTTCAGGCCTAGATGGCATTACAGCTGCCTCCCTCCTCTCAATGTCTTTCAATTCAAACAGTTTGGACAGCTCAGGTTTCTTACTAAACATCTAACAGAGCAACTAAGTTTTTCTGTCCACCTTGAAGACGTTTTGCATTTGTGCAAATAACATGCCATGTCCCTGAGACTGTGGGTTTCCACCCAAAGTCTCTCTGTTGCAGGGAGGCCCAATGAGTTTTGGTTCTCCAAACAAGTCACTTTGATGGAAATCCTGAAAAGGCTTGGAACAAGTTATTCCTTTTGGTCTTTCAGTTCACCTCTCTTTGGCTTTGAAAGGCCCACTGATGGTTCAGCAGACACTATTCTTCAGTATTAAACTATTTTGTTTAATCCTTTCTCTAATGATAGAATTACTGAATCTGCAAAGTAAGGAAATATAGTGAGTCAGTTGATGGGTGGATTAAAGAAAGACACGAGAAAAGAGAGTATTTGGAGTCTCTTCCACACAGACTCATGGCCTATTACACTTAGGCCATCACTGACTGGGATCACTCTTGATATCCATAAACCGTCTGTCCCACTGGCTGTTCATTGCTCCAGCTGCCACGTGGGTCTTAGTTCACAGACCAACACATTTGCCAGCAGACCAAGACTTTTACCCTTTTAAAATCCCCCCAATCACAGAATCCACTGATCTCTCAGAGTCTGTTTGGAAGTTTTTCTTAGCCAACACAAGAGTATGAAACACTGCTTTTGAAAAAAAATTGTGTCTTTTTGACATCTGACTTGTAAAGGAGGTTAAACCAAGTCAGCAGGTCAGCTGCATTTCCCAGTGGATTTTCTTTAATTTCCTCCATGATTTAAAAGATAGTTTGAAATTAAAGGAAATGAGAGAGTAACTGGGGGCATTACAAGGCTTTTGATTTCCCTAGGGAATTACTACAGTAATTCTTTAGGCAATTTGCATTGCTTTTAAAATATACAAGATGGAAAACACAATGATAGAGCAATAGAAAATTGTGCAGTTCTGCCACCACATCACACTCTCAGGACCACTGCTTTCTTAATTCAGTAACAAGCTAAAGATGCCATACAACAACGAACAAGAAACTATGGGCCATTTTTTGAGGAGAGGTGAGTTCAGGTTAGTTTTTTCCCAATTAAGAAAAGCTCAGTTCTCTACCTGAAGGAAGGACTTCCCTGCCCTTCTCCTTGACCTGAGGCTTTTCTCGCACCCAGAGACGCACAGTAGCTGCTTGTGGCTTCTGACTCGTTAAATACCACTAATGAGAGCAATTTGTAATTATTTCTGGCTGCCCTTGGGATCTCTGTGAAGGTTTGTAATTTTCCTGTGGCACTTCTCCCAAACCCCATTTAATTTCATATGCAAGACTGTCATGTGGAACTCGGTGTCAGTGGACCAGGCTTTTTATTTTAAAAGGTCCTCAAGCTTTGTGGAGAGGTTGAGATGTGTTTTCAGAATGACCTTTGCTAGGACAAGTGCCCCATCAAAAACACAATATCAGCCTTGTCTTCCTCAGCTGGTGGGAATGTGGGGGGTCACGTGTGCCATTTGAGACTTTCTGGCAAGCCCAAAATCACCCACCTTTCCATCGCAGACTTTAAAACTTTCAGCTACATAAACGTTTGTGTAAAAAAATCCACCTGCACTGATCCTGGCCTAAGGCTAGGTGAGTCCTGTGACCAGGCAGACACCCTTGGCAGGAAATTCCACCAGCTGCAGCACTGTCGGGGAAGCTTTCATTTGGGAAAATAACTGTACACGGCTGCATGTGCGAACGGTTCCTTTAAAAGCCAGTCAGCCTTACCTCTGCCAGGTTAAAGGAGCAGCCTGTCTTTCTGCCAGGAGACCTTGTTCCCTTACATCAAAGACAACGTGAAGGAATATCTGCGTGCTCACTGGGAGGAGGAGGAGTGCCAGCGGGACGTCGGACTTCTGAGGAAACAGGTTAAGTAACAGTAATTCCATGTCTCTGCATTTTTATAGCATGCCTGAGGCTTCAGGTCACTCAGACTCTCCTGGTCACCCCGCATTTGTCCCTATCTCTTTACCCTCATCCACAGAGGCCAGTTGCCTCGATGGTCAGATTCTCCTCTATCCAAAGTTGTGCTTGGCAGGCATCAGCTTCCCTCAGCTCAGCTTGCTCTTCACAGCTCCTGGGCAGCTGTTCAGCCAAGACTTTCCAGCCTTCTGCCTGCGCTGTGCCCTTCTCTGGTTGAATCCAAACCTCTTTTGGGAAGCAGCATAGGGGGGTGGCAGAGCACTCGTCCCACACAGGGCAGTGGAAGCTGCCTCTGTACAGGGATACAGCATCAATTTGAGACTTGTGGCTGAAGCCAACAGATGCATTTTTTTCTTTGCCCTAAATACAGCAATAAAATACTTAAGCAAGCATAGTTCTCATTAGAGTATTTACAATACTGGTCCAGTAATTCTAATTGTTTGGTTTGGAAAGTACAATACAATCCAAGCAAGTATTTCTAAACACAATGGAAGTCTCAATTTTCCATTGAGAAAAGTGTTCAAACAATATGTGAAGAGCAGTTCAAGCAGTGTCCTGCACAGGGATGCATGGAGGCAGGTGTTAGATCACCTTCCCTACGTTAGGAAGGGAAATTTCTCCCCCTCTTTTTATCATGGACGATTGCACAGAATCACAAAATATTCTCAGTTGGAGGGGACGTGTAAGGATGAGCAAGCTCAGCTCTTCAGTGAACGGCCCACACAGGGATCAAACCCACAACCTTGGCATTGTTAGCACCGTGCCCTAACGCTGCTTTCCAGGCTCAGGAGGACTC
Organism: Regulus satrapa; assembly: GCA_013396955.1. NCBI lineage: Eukaryota > Metazoa > Chordata > Aves > Passeriformes > Regulidae > Regulus > Regulus satrapa. The sequence goes on along the minus strand of VWZN01002297.1, from coordinate 177,736 downwards.
CAGCCTGGACGGGGCCGTGCCGATCCCTCTGGAGAGCGGCAGCGGGGAAGAGGAGCTGGAGCGCGTCATCCAGGCGGTTGTGGACAACGTGCACTGGCAGATGTCCCTGGACAGGAAGACCACGGCACTGAAGCAGCTGCAGGGCCACATGTGGAGGACAGCCTATGCCACCGGGCACGTCAAAGGAGAGTGAGTAATTGTGTGAGTAGTTGTGTGGCCCCTCGTGGGGGGCAGGCATGGGGGGCATCTTTCTTAAAATTTTATGAGCAGAACAGCTACATAAGCTGTTCGTGGGAACAGCCCCACTTACAAATACAAGCAGCATCACTAGCTCAGCAGACAAGCCAGTATTTGAGAGATTTCCTGGTAAACCAAGAGTCTAAGCCACAAGCACGAGCTTCTTACAGTTCTCTGTCTTGCATTTTTTTATCCCCAAATTGCACTCATATTTTGGAACAAGTATAAACAAGCAAGGCTTGCAGGGTCAGACCCTTTCAGGTGTTTCCTCCTGCTTTGTCTTTTACCTGTGTGTTTCCTGGCTTTCCACTTATTTTTTCTCTTATGGGTCCTCTTTGTGTTTCAGCCACAACACAGGAGTGCATAAGTAGGGGTAACTGTAATTAAGCCTATATTCTTATTTAAGAGATACTTGGTTAAACTATGCATTTCAGGTCTCTAAGTAAGCCCATAAATTCACAAAGTTTTTTGTCAAATGAGGAATGAGGAAGAAGAAAATAAGCTCACAGAAAAATGTAAACATCCACCAGAGAAAGTAACAAAACCCCAAAACAAGTCAAGAGAGACAGATATCCTGTTGGTTTTGTTTTTAAAATAAGGCTGTGACCTTTACAGTGACCCAGAAACTGTGGAGAAAGCTGCTTGCTTGGCTGCATTCAAGCAGTGAGATCTCTAAAATCTCCTTGCCCAGCTCTGCTTCCACATGCTGCTGGAAGAGACTCCCTGGTTCCAGAAGCCCTGAGCAGATTGAAAATTAAGTCCCCTTGCAAACTAATGGGACAAAACTGATTGTCACAGTGCCTGGCTAATGATGTCCCTCCAAACCCAGGTGTCTCTGGTTTTGCCCTTACATGCTGCCCTGTTTTGCTGCAGAATCTTCGAGGACGTTGTTCCAGCCATCCGGAAGTGGCGGGAAGCAGGGATGAAGGTCTATATCTACTCTTCAGGCAGCGTCGAGGCCCAGAAGCTTCTGTTTGGATACTCTACAGAAGGTGATATCCTAGAGGTAGATAACCTTACCACCTTCCTTACAGCTTCTTCCCTGCAGAGCACTCCCCTCACAACCTCCCTTGCTGTAGTACTTTGTGTGTGAATTCTGAGACAGGAAGGTGGGGCAGTGGGTTTGATCCATGGGAATTCAGCTCAAGCAGTTGACTGTTAAGAGCATGGCTGCACCAACTCCTCCTTACAGTGGCAGAAAGGGAGGGAGGGAGGTTTATCCCTGCTCTTCAGGTGGCACTCAGCAACAGCCTGTGCTTCCCTCTCTCTTTCAGCTCTTCGATGGCCACTTTGATACCAAAATAGGCCCCAAGGTAGAAAGTGAAAGCTACAGGAGAATTGCTGCCAGTATTGGGTGCGCCACCAACAACATCCTCTTCCTGACAGATGTCCCTCGAGGTACGTGACCTGCCAGTCATACTGGCTCTCTCCTGTGCAAGGGAAGCAGGTGCTCTTCAGAGGTGTGCTGCTGACTTCTCACAAGCACCCCAAAATGCTTCAGCACCTTCCCTCTAGCTGCTGCCATCCTCCTCCTTTACGCACCCGGGCTTGCACACAGCAGTGTGTGCAGCGCTGCAATGAGGGAAAATAGGTCAAGCAGAAAACCTGCCTTTGCACCAGCCAGGATTGAGAGAGTGCTGAAGCAGAGCTGAAGCACGCCCCATTTACAAGCAGGGTCAGTGGTTTGGCCGGTGCTCAGGGGAAATGATGGTGTTTGCTGTATTGCTACGTGGCTGGTTCTTTGTGCCACTCATGGTTAGGTTGTGTTCAGCAGCAGGAAAACATTGCTTCAGGTTGCCAAGTCTTGACCCCTGGAAAGCCAGGCTTGAGAAGCTAATTCAATTTCCTGCTTTTGCTGGAAACATCTTTCTGGCAGAAATGGCACTGGGTCTCAGTCTAAGCCAGCTCAGTCCCCTAGAGTTAGCCCTTGCCTCCTCCCCAGCCTTGGCAGCAGAGCTGGTAGGAGCTTGTAGTTACACCTCCTTTTCCCTGGATCATCTTCCAGCCGCCTTTTGTGCTCAGGGAGCAAAAATAAGCTTGTGAGACGTGACTGGGGGAGGGGGGTGTTTGACTCACAAATGCCATAGGCTGACCACAGCCTAATGACAGGAATCGAGCTGATGGAGCAGGAATCGAGCTGATGGTGTGTGCTGCCTGCAAGGTGCCTTGGGCAGCCAGCAGCTGGCAGAAGGCAGGGGATGGTGAGGCAGCCAGCTCCTATCCATTCCTGTAGCTATAGCCATCCACAGCAAGTCTGCCAGGAACTGGTTTCTCTCTAGAGCCCTGCCACATGCAAACGCTGCTTTCTCAGTCTCAGCCTTTAAAAGCACTTGAGTGTTTTGGGGCATCCTCAAGCCTTAAGGCCCCTGATGTGAAGAGGCCAGTAAGCAGCTCTCACCCCCGCTCTGCCCACTCTGTTTCAGAAGCCAATGCGGCCGAGGAGGCGGACACTCACGTGGCTGTGGTGATCAGACCAGGCAACGCCGGACTGACGGACGATGAGAAATCCTATTACAGCCTCATCTCGTCTTTCACCGAACTTTTCTTGCCTTCCTCCACTTAGGGAAAGCGGTGCACGCACAAAAGACTGTGCTTCACCTAATTGTTCTTGTGAAATGTTAGGTCATTTTGTCCATAATCAGAATTTCAAACCAAATCCACATTATGTCTTGGGCCTCGTGCAGGCAGGTATGGATGGAGAGTATGGTGTGAGGTCCCTTGTGCAGTAGGACAGAGGCCTGCTGCCAACGGGAGCTGGGAACAGGGCAGGGAGCAGCACCTGTGAGCCCTTCTGTTCCTCTTTCCTGGCTAGCAGTTAGCTAAGGGAACGCTTCCTTCAGACTCATCCACTGAAGTCTGGTGCTGAGATGCCCCACAGTGAGCTCTGTCACTTTTAGAAGTAGTCTGCAAACAAGGTTTATGTCCCCTTGTCCCAGAGGGAGCACTGCGGACCAGTGAGGGATGTGAGCTTCTCCCTGCAGTTAGGATTTCTGGCTAAGTCAAAAACATTCACAGTTAATATTTGCAAAGGAAAATGCCAACTGCAGGCTGTAATACAGTAGATTTGGGCTGCCACAGAAAAAGCCAGTCCTTGCTGCAGGCAAACTCTTTAGACAAGGAACCATCTTGGCTGTGTCTGCAACAGCTCTAGGTTCAAAACAGTACAACTTGCACATGGAAGCTGCTTAGAGCTCCACAGCCAGCATACCCAGAATGGAGTATATACAAATACAGCTTTAGAAATTAAATTCTGGCCACACTTCACTGCTGCATCATGGTGCTGGGTTATGGGATACAACTGCTTGAACCCCAGAGTCAACTTGACAGCATTTCTGAAGTATCTCAGCACTGACCCACGGAGCTCCTCCTCCAGCCGACATGACCCAGTCACACGCTCATAGCACCGGTCAGCTGTGAGCAAACCTCAACAAACTGCTCCTGAGGGCAGACATCCTGCTGCATTTGATGAGCATTAAACCCCTGACCTTTTCACCTTACCTAAATTGTGCCAATGTAGATCAGATGGTCATGGAGCTTTTCCTAATGTAGTAAATAAAAACAGAACTTTGCTTTCATTGCGTTCACTTCATCACAGCATTTAACCTTCCTGTCTTAGCACCAGTAATCCCAGCACCTAAAAGGAAAATCTTATTTTATTTCTAAACCTGTGAACACTGTGTTCCTGCTTTCACCTTCCCCAGTCCTTTCTTTAAGGCAGCAGCCTTGTTCTGCCAAGTAAGCTGTACTACCTCCCTGACCATTTTAGGGTTTCACTCGTGGCTCAGTGCAGGAGTGAGAGCCACAGGTAGGTTACACCTGGTGGAGCCAGAGGCAGTCTGAAACTCCTGTCTGAAATCCCCATTTCCCCATTCCCTCCTGCTGGCACTTCATGCATGGGTGTCTTGCCCTCACAGCCAGCCAGAATAGATTATGTGCATGCTGCCTTCCTGAGCTCTGATCTGCACCTACAGCTGTCCCTGTTGAGGGAGGGTGATGGGTAAAGAACAAGGAAGAAACAGACACTTGGTGAAGAAACCACATTGTGCCAGGATGGCCCTTATAAAAATTTAATAGTAGCAGGTCAGGCTGTGGAGCAACTAGTCCAGATGCCTTTCTGGGCTGTGCAATGGGTGTGATCCTGCTCCTAGAAAGAGTCTGCTAATTAGTGCTGTTAAAATAAGTGTATTTGCATGGCTGAATGGCCCCTGGCTTCCTTAAGTGATAATGTAAATCATTACACTGTAAATAAATACTCACTTTTTGTTTCACCTTTGCCATTAGAAAGCTATGCTTGGGGCAGGGACAAAAATAAAGCTCACTTTCTCCATAAAAGCACTTTATTTAGTGGTCATGTTTCAGTGTATATCAGTTGTCATTTAGTTGTACTGAAATGTGCTGTTAGAAATACTCTAAGAAATGTACAGAATTATCACTAAAAACCTGACATTCAGTTCGGATTGCATCTAGGAAAAGGAGCAAAAGGAAAAAAAATAATCACATAATTTTCTTTTTCTTCTTTGATAAAATTACAAAAGCTAAAATAATAAACTCAAATTATTCATTAATTAGGGGAAAAAGTCACAGTTGACTATTTACAGTAAAACACCCTTACAACAAATTGCTATTTTGTGCTCCATATGGATTGAGTGTGTCCCAGTGCAAGAGGATCCCCACCTGCATGTTCTCCAGACTGTCCCCTCCTGTCCTTGCCCAGGAGGAGCTCCCTGGATGAGCCTCTAGGGAGCTGGCACCTCACACTGCTGTGTCCTTGGCCACTCAGCACATCCTTCCAGGAAAGCTTTCCACTGATGACACTGCTACAAGGAGGAAGCCTTCAGCAATCCACAACCACCCTCTGTTGGCCAAAAATGCTCTGGATTTGTAACAGCTGCCTGAGAAACAAGTTTTGGTGTACAGAAAACAAATGGCTGGCTGAAAGCTTTCTACTTAACACACAGTTTGTCTCAAGTCTTTTCAGGAGAGGCCTGTGCCCTTTGCAGAAGACTGGATGCCCTTTTGCCTTTTCCTTCTCTGTCAGAAATGCCATGAGAGCAGTATGAGTTCCCCTTCAAGTGCTTTTTCCTACCATTTTAATTTCTGCTTGTTTTCCTGCAGCTCAGACAAGATGTAAACCTAAGCTGAGCCTGATTTGTGGAGGAAAATAGGAGCCACGTTCATGAGAAGCAACTCACATCACTCCCCTGCCCAATCAATACAGCAGCCTTCCCAAAATCAGGTTTTCAAAGGGGCTTTGAGCTCCTCCTCTGAAACAGACCTTCTGTTTGACCTCCCTTTAGGGAGGGAAAAACCCTTCTGGTTTTGCTGTTCCCTTCTTGCACCTCCAGCCCTCAGGCAGATCACCCAGCCTCCAGGGTAGAACCCCTTCCTGGCACCTTTGTAAGCCCATTTAAACTTGTGGCAGGCTCCACTCAGGACAGCTGGCCACACTGAGGGGCCCAGAGCCCAAACCAGCATGTCTGAAGCTTGGCTTGCACAAGGAGAAAAACCAAATGCTGTGCTCAGATCCACTGGTACTGTTCTCATGGCAGACAAGCCTGGTGTCTCTAACACAATGTTTTCCCCTTCAGTGAATATTTTAAAAAAAGTTAAAAAAACTTCTGAAATACTACACACAATGTGTGGTGGAAGCACTACACATGGAAAAAGCAACCTTTTCTGGGTTGTCTTCAGAGCACTCTAGTCCTACCAGTCCCACGGGGAAGCCGAGCACAGCATCCCAACCGTGTCACCCTCTCTGGCCTGGGGATGATCTGCCTGGCTACAAGGCAGCATCAGCTAAGTCTCACTTCCTGATCACAGAACAGTTCCTTCCAAACCCAGATTTACTGTCGGCTGCTTTCCAGGCTGGAAGAAATGCCTGCCTGCTTGCCATAAAAGCCAGTCCATTGGGGGTCTTCCATGTCTGATTTCAGGTTCTGAAGAAACAGCTGCTCTCACTCACCCTACCAAGTTCCCCTGGTTGGCAGCAGAGAAAACAACCTGAGAAACACACAGACGATGCAGTCTGATGACTGCATCGGGAACTGGTGGCTCCTGGAGACTCTTTTGTTGTTTGAAGAAGTCTGATTCCTTCTCTTCCTCCTCTGCAGGGTGGGCTCAGCAGGACTGGTGTCAGGGGCGTCGCAAGGACAGGCTGCTGAATGTTTTGAACAACAGGAGTGTGACAGAGCCACTCAGAAAGAGTCACTGGTGGCACAAACTAATCAGCTTCTGCTCTCTCACGCTGACAGGTGGATCCATCTCAGAAGAATCCACTCCTCTTCCAGCAGACACCTGTTTGGCTCTTAGTGAGACAGCCACCCTCAGAGCCCTTTGGCAATACCATCATGATTGCACATGAAAACAAACTCAAAAAAAGTGTAAATGAGGTCATGTTTTATCCATGAGACCATACCTGCCCCCCTCCCCCCTTGCCAGAGGACAGGCTACACCTGATCTGTCTGGTACTCGGAGGCTTCTGATAAGCTTTCAGAGAAGCTCAGAAAGTTTTCCTGGTACTCAGCACAAATTATCTCAAATCTGTAATGCCTGAACTCCACTGCAAAGGTGCCAAAGTAGCACAGGAAGCACATCACTAGGCCCCACTGGATCCTGGAAGCATGCATGTGAATGCCCTGAGCCATAAGGATGAAATCTGGAAGAGGAAAATCAAGGAGAACAAGTGAGAGCAGAGATATAAACCAGTTTGAAAGCCATCTGGGAAAAAAATCTGAACAAGGTCACCTGGATAAGTCAACCCATCCTGCATCATGAGGAGAGTGTGAATGTGATGTTTGAGATGAAAGGGATGTCAGGTGTCCAGTGATGCCCATGGAGCACAGCAGCTCTCCTATACAGACCATGGTTTCCTGATCCCAGATCAGGGTGATAAACATTTACAGAGGGGAAGACTTGAGTGCAGAGAAGTCAGTGATTTTCTTGAGCATCCAGATACAACATCCAGCAACAGGGACAGAGCCAGCAAGTGGGGACCTGGCTGTGGGCCCCTACCTGCCAGAAGCGTCACAGTGGGAAATGGGTCAGATCACTGCACCCACTGCAGGCAATGGGAACACCTTTCAACCCACACTGTGAAATATTTCCATCTGTTTAGATCACCCACAAAATTGTCCCTTTTTGTGTAATCTGGAAGCATCACTCTGCACAGTATGGTGCTGAAACAGGATTGTGCCATGAAGAGAGACTGAGTAGCATTCCAGTATGCTTTGAGATCCCAGGACAGATGTGAGAAGAGCTGCTACAGAACATACACAATACCTGGCTTCCTGGGGAGCAAGACAAAAGGATACAGAGCACCACACAGAGGGTGATGCTGGCTGAGAGAGCCACTCGTGGAATCCCAGCTTTCCGCCCTTCATTCTTCAGGTTGATCTTGAGGGTAAGGGCAGACTGGATCCAGCAGGCCAGTGTCCCAAAGCCAAAGGTCAGCGATGTGCCCACATTGTGGATCTCCTCATCATTGGAAAGCTAGGAACAAATAAAACTGTGATTGCCTGGGCACAACGGGAATTATCTGATAGTTAACTGGATTGCTGCTGAGGTGGGGTAGGAGAGAGAAGGGATCACAGAGAGGGGGTGTGAGACAGCGATGCTGTATCATTTCTTCTGGCAGAGGTGTAACATAACCAAGGTGAGCTGACAGTTGTCACAGTCAAGCAGATCTTCTGCCCAAGAGCACTGTGGAATAGGCAGTTGCTTGGGGACTGTCTCCACAGCTCCTGACAAGACTCACAAATGCAGAGAAATAAATTCTTCCTTGTCTAGAAGTGATGGCCAGGGCAGGCAAAGACAACCCACAGTGGGTCTTGTACAGCTCCCTGCCATGGGTGCAAAGTGTGCACCTTCAGTGCCAGCTGACACCCCCGTGAGCTAGCACAAGCCAAAACACAAATACATTCTCCTAGTTTGGCAAGTTTCTCCTCTCCCACCAAATTTTTTCTTCTGCCCATCCTCAGCCACTGGGGTCTGATGCAACATGAACCCAACCTCTCTGGAGTGCCAGTGCTTCCCTCTTCCTTGGGCTGCCCTGTCTCAACAACACTTGTGCAACAACTCAAAACAAAATGACAGCCAGGTTCAACTAATCTGCAAAAAGATCCCTTCAAAAAGTCCAGGATGGACTTAAGCCAAACAATTTCCATTTTCCCTCAGCCTCTGAGGCTTTTCTAGAAAAGAAACCACCAGTCCGTAACTTCTCCCTGCAGCCTTAATTCCTGTTTGATGACCTAACAAATACCCATCAAATAAGACACAACCTACAGGACAACGACCTAGTTGCTGTGCCTGTGCCAGTATCTCCCCTCCTCTCTACCCTGAATTTCTTTCAAGAGAGGTGCAAATAACCATTCAGGCAAAAATGGGGTTGAGCTGCCTTTCCCAAGATAGTCAGCACTGCAAGGGACTCACAGCTATAATGTCCCTCTAAAACACCCAAATTTTCCAGAAACATGATTTAATGCCACATTCAGCTCAGCAGTCAGGCAGGGAGAGGCACAGACTAAGGTCTCACTACTGTATGTTTTCACGTTTGGCAAAAGATCTAAGAAAAAATTCAAGTACAACAACAACAAGGAACAGATAGTTAGAATCAGATATCAGAGAGTAATAAAAATTTATTGCCAGGCATGATTCAAAGAATCTACTGTTAAATTACAATAATTTGCTCTGAAGAGTGAAAAAAGGAAGGAAAGGTCAAAACTGTTTCCTAGTGCCCATCCTGTATTAGAAATACTCCTCTCAGAGGTAGACAAGGCTTCATAATAAGGTTACAAAGGCTTCATAATTCCTATCTGGGAAGCTCTTGTGGAAAAACAAGATCCTGGGTACTGGGCTTGTGCTGCTAGGAAGACCAAGTCAAATTATCCCACACCTCATTCAGGAAGAAAAAAGAAGTCATCTGTAAAGGACACCAAGTCCCTTCAATAACCGTACAATCCCAAGAGATCCTCCTCACCCTTCTCAAAGAAGTACGATTTCTGTGTTGAGTCCCTGTCATGCAAAGCCAGAGAAGCAGTCAGCCTACACTGACCTTTCTCAGTTCCTGCTGTTACTGGGGGTCATTACTTGCACCCCAGTGAGAGGCAGAGCCTCAGACTCAAACCCAAGCCCCACTGACTCTAACACCTTGAATTTCACTGCAGCCCTGACAGACACAATCGTGATCACAGGGGCACCCATCCCTACAGATGTGGCAGATGTCTGTTCCTAAAACATTGCAGGACAGAGGGAGAATGGGAGGGCCCTCACCCAGACATCAGTCACATCCGGAGAGGTCCTGGCACTCCTCCGCTGCTGTCCCTCTTCTGGCAGGTTGGAGGATCAGCAGGAGGTGGATTTAGAGCAACGTTATGTTCTAAAAGAAGGACACTGAGCCGTCTGCTAAAACTGTATGGACATTTGTGGATCTGTCTGCACAGATGCGTCCGCAAACTTCCCGTTCAACCCTTTTACCCAGGGCCATCTGTGCCAGTTCCCAGGGCTCAAGAGATTCAGGAGGCTCCTGCTATGGCTCTCAGCAGGTCAGGTCTAAGCACGCAGGTGCAAATCCTGCTGGAGACACATGAAAAGTGACTGTGGCCCTCCATCTCGGCACACAGGTGGGAGGTGGAGGTGGCAGAGCAGGTAAAGGGACGGTTGGGGCACATGCTTTTCCCAGGCTCACATCACACATCCTTCACAGACCCAAGCTAGAAAAGCGGGGAACTCGCATCACAGACAGAGCAGCCCAAGCCTGCGGAGCAGTACCTGAAAGTTGCCGAGTAGGGTCATCCCAAAAGAGGCCAAACACAGTGCCACCAAGCCGCTGATGTTCAGCCAAGGCGTGAGCACCTTTGGCTTCAGCTGAATGAAGCGCAGGACAGCCACAACAAGCGCTGGGAAGGAAACACAAGGCAAGGGGCGTCAGTAGGTAGAACCTGCCGCAGCAAACTCCTGCCTGGGGGCTCACAGCCCCCTCCTCCTCTTTCTTCCTGCAGGCCAGCAAGCTTTCTGCTTCTGCACAGCCCCCTCACACTTAATCAGACTATGCACAGGGAGTATTTATTTCTCTCGTAATCCAGCTACAGCAAGCTCCAGGCTTCCTTTTCTCATGATGTTTTGTCTGCAAATTTTCCGGGGGAAAGAACACCTTCCTGCTTGCCTGTGAAGCTCCCAGCACATAGTCTATCACACGCACACCATGCATTCACTTAGTGGCACCTGGACTTGCATTGCTTGACTCCACTCACGAGTCCTGAGCTCTCCTGGAAGAGCTATGTCAAACCCCACTTGTACTAAAAAGCATATGAATGGCACACATTTCTGCAGGGTTTGCCATAACGCCCACTGCCTCTTCTCCTCCCCTGGGACAAGTTCTGTTGCCACAAACATAAGCCATAATGTTGCACTAATTTTCCATGAAGAATGGAATAACATTCCTCCCAAGCTAACAGTTCCCCCAAACACTACGGTGCATGATACAGGATAGATATATCATACATCATATGATAGTGCATAAGCCCAGAAGATACTCAAATTGTGTATTCTCGCCCTCCCTAGTGAAGGGTGCATGGAACAAAGCAGAAAGCCAGGCAATCAGCTGGCCTTCAGATGTGATTCAAGACACACCACTCAAAATCAATTTTGTTGAACAGGGAAATTTGCTTGCTGTCAAACACCTTCTTATGCTCACGCTCAAATTGATAGCATGCAGCTCACATTGTTGCAAATAGTTCCCCTTAGCAAATTAGATCTGCATTTTCCACAAGACCCCTGGTATAATATTGAAAACATGGTTTAGGAAAATAAGGGCAGTGTAAGTGAAAAATACCCACTTTTATCCAAACTGCAAAAGATATTTGCAAAAGATATTTTAATTTACTCTCTTACAACTGCTTAGTGAATCAGTCCACTCCAAATCCACTTAAAAATGAGAACTTTTTTCCCACCCAGAAAGAGGATTTCTATTTTTCATCCCCAGGCAATTGTTTGGGACAGCCACCGCGACTACTCAAGCTCATGTACAGGAACTTTAAAATTTCTATTTCTACAATATACACTCCTGAAATTATGTAATCTTTTTCTAAAACCTGATGGGAATGACAAGAGTGGATTAGAATATTTCCATGCAAAACCATGGTACTTTTGATTCCAGTAATTCCCACATTTCTACAATGTTTCTGTAGTTTTCCTCTCCTTTAGCTTTGACATAACTAAGGTGGTCAGAGATACAAGCAAAAAGCAGCTCTCAAGAGTACACAAATACAGCAGAGGAAAGATTGACTTTGTCCACAAAGCAGAAAATAGAACAGAACAGACTATTTCTGTTGGAAGGAGCCTACAACAATCACCAAATTCAGCTGCCTGACCAATTCAGAGCTGACCAGAAGTTAAAGCATGATATTAAGGGCATTGTACAGATGCTTCTTGAACAGTGACAAGCTTGGGGCATCAACCATCTCACTAGGAATCCTATTCCAGTGTTTGACCACACTCTCGCTAAATAAATTAATGTTCAGTCCAAACTCTTCCTGGAGCAGCTCTGAACCATTCCCACGTCTCCTGTCACTGGACCTGAGGAGGAAGACATCCACACCTCCCTTTCCACGTCTTCTTCCCATTTATACTTGAGTCCAGTGTTACTCCATCCCAGCACCGGATACAGCATTTAGACTTGTTTAATTCCATCCCATTAATCACTGCCCAATGTTCCAGCTATCTAGATCCCTCTGGAAGGCACCTGGTTTCTCAGGAGAGCCAACAGCACCTCCCAGTTTGGGATCACCAGCAAACTGGCTAACTGTGCCTTCACATCATTCATTCCCATCACTGATATAAATATTGAACAGAACTGGCCCTAGAACTGAACCCTGAGGGACACCACTGGTGTCTGGACGGCAGCCAGATGTAGCTTCCCTACAGGCCTGTGAGTCCTGCCCTTCAGCCAGTTCTTTACCCAGTGCACTGTGAACCTGCTGATCTCACAGGTGGACAACTTCTCCAGAAGGTTGCTGTGAGGGACAGTGTCATAAGTCTTATTAAAATCCAGAAAAGCTACATCCAACACCTTCCCTTCATCCACCAGGTGTGTGGCCTATCATGGAAGGATACTGAATTTGTTAAACTTTTGTTCCTTTTGTGAGCCCATGCTGACTGTGCCCGGTGACTGCATTATTCTTTAAATGTGTCCGTATCATCTTGTCCATAATTTTTCCAGGGAACTGAGGTTAGACCAATAGGTTTGTAGGTCTCTGGGTGTTTCTTCATGCCCTTCTGCTGGCTGGCTTCCAATCAGCAGGGCCCTCCCCAGAATCCCGAGACATCTGGCAGATGATAGAGAGGGGGTCCTGCCCTAACATCCACTACCTCCTTCAGTATTCTGGGATGAATTCTATCCAGGACCAAGGGACCTGTGGCCATTCAGCTGATGCATCAGATCCCTGACAGTTCCAGTGCTCACAAATGGACAGTCGCTGTTCCCACACTTTTAGTCCTTCAGCTCAAGAGGACTGGACAGTCCAAGGTCTATCAGCATTTTATCAAAGACTGAGGCAGAAAAAGCATTGAATGCCTCCACTTCTTCTTCATCCCTATTAGTCAGGTTACAGCCTTTAACAAGTATCTGTACAACATTTTTTTAGGCCTTCTTTTGCCATTGACATACTTGGAAACACTCTTCTTGTTGTCTGAAACAACTCTGGCCAGTTTTAAATCAAATTGAGCTTTGGCCTTTCCTGTCCTCTCCCTGCCTATACAAACCACAACTCTGCTATCTTCCTGAAAAGCCTAACATCTCTTCCAGAGACCATATAATGGCCTTCTCCTCCTAAGCCAAGCTGGTCTTCTGCTCTACTCTTTGAGCACAATCCCACACAGCTGGATTGCCTGCTCCTGTGCTTTCTAAAAGGTCTTAAAATTTCTTTTTTAAAGGTCTTTCTTAAATCACTGACCAGCACTCATGGACACCTAAGTTCGCAAAAGCAGATTCCTGATGTATTCTGCTAAGTACCTCCCTGAAGAGCCTAAAGTTTACTTTCTTGAAATTTAGGGAATCAATTCTGCTTTGATTCCCTAAATTCCTTTTATTCTCATTACAGCAAAGGTTCTAAACTCAACCGTTTCATGATCACCAAGGTCGAGACAGTCACCTACCATCACACCTCCCACGACACATCTGCAGTCTGGAGGTTGTATTTCCCCGTTACATTTCTTTCTTAGCAATGGGAAGAATCAGCAATGAAATGACAGTTCAAAAGGTTTCACATCATCACATTCAAGAAGAATACGTACAGGTTATTACTTATGTTTCAGTGACCCTTAAAACAAACAGAAAGAAAGAAACTCCGGTTGTGGTTCCTACCTAGAAATGCTGCCATGTTCATGACTTGACTAAACACACAGCTTGCAGGCGGTGCATCACCTGCAATACTTGAAAATATAAAGTGTATCATTGTAACTCTAGGATGGCAAAGACACATAAAGAGCAACCATTAACCAGAGCAGTACTTGGAAGAAAAGAATTCATTTACCTTATATAAGGCGGTCTTTTGGGACCAGGTTTTCTAAGAGACAAAGGCACAGAAATAAAGATTCAAGGTTTTCTTTCCCATTTTGCTGGAATTGTTTCATTATTTCAAAGAAACAAGTGATTGAATATAAAGCCCACAAACAGCTCTTACCTATCTGGTACACTTAGCGGGAGAATTTTGTTATCTTCCACTGCTATAAAGTACCTGTCAAGACAAAGGGGGAAAAAAAAAATCATGTAAAACCTCATCCTAGTTTCCATTCTAAATATTACTCAAACAACACATTAAGTGTTTCAAAGTCCACTGGCAGGATCTGCTGGAAGAGCCGGTGTTTCTCTCTGCCCAAGTAGTTTTGTTTATTTCTCAATCCATGTGCCTTCCTTCGTGTTGCATCTGTTTTGCACGATTGAGTAGACAAACAGGGTCACTGAACTGAGCTGCCTTGAAAATAAACAGCCAGGGGAATGTTTTCATTTTTAGTTTGAATCATTTTGATTCATCAGGTTTACTGTGGTGCTCCATACACAAAAGCTGTTTTAACAGAGAGGGGATGGGACAAGAAAAATAAGCAACAGAGGTCAGACAAAAGGCTTAAGCTGCCCCTGCTGCTGAAAAACAGCATCCATAGACCATGGCCAAAGCCACATCCTACAACATAACTGCTTCTCAGCCTGAGCATAGCTGCTGATCACACATTTATCCCTCCCAAATTCGTGCTGCAGTCATCTGCCTGCATGCTTGGAGAGAGTCTAGCTCAGGGAATTGCCATGTCTTGCACACATTTTGGTAGCAAGAATTAGGGAGAAAGTGAGGTGTCAGCATTAAGCTGCTGGCAGGTTTTCAGTGTGGTGCTGGATGCTGCAGATTTTAAATTTCTACCCCAAAGCAGGGACTAAGTGTTTCTCCAAGAGCTCTGCTGAGTCATTCAAAGAAAATGTGATTAAAGGAAATTTTTACATTTTTGCCTGTCTCTTTTCAGGCAGCTCCCAGTAACACATAACGTGAAGAAAGCAAGGTCAGCAACTTGGCCTGGGGAGCACAGAAACTCAGGGATAAAAATGTGATATTTCAAGCCAAGAACTGGCACAGACTGGCCCCTGCCCCTATCATGTGCCTTCCCAGCCCCACAGTAGCTCAAGGGCAGAGCATCACCAGAAGACTCTCCTTAATGAGAAGCAGCCTCCCAAATAACCAGCAGGAGATAACTTACACTATCCATAATCCAGCTGATGTAAACAGGGTAAAGACAAGAGGTAAAAACATCCACACGCTGCATTTCTTCCCATCCATACCTGCTGGAAACAAAGAACAAAGTAAAAACAGAGGGCTGAGATACCCACCCTCCTTAGCACCCCCTCTTCTGAGGGCAAGAAGGACATCCCCACAGCATGTGCCAAGCTCCAAAGGTGCAACCTTTCCTGCTGTCACTACTGGCACAAGGGGTTAAGCTGCTGCACACAGGCGGCATCCTTCACACAGACTGTAACAACCAAGGCACTGGAGCCCTGGAGAGGGAGACTTTTTAACCACACCAACAGAATCTGAGTGGTTTTCAAAGTAATACTCTTAAAGATTTTGTGCAAGGTGACCACAAGACCTGCAGCTCCAATTCTCTACTACTTCCCACGTGCAAAAGGCAAGGCAGCCTCCTACCCACAATCATTACCAATTCCACACACGCTGCCTCAGCACAGCCTGCAGCATGGAGAGAGAGGGATGCCCGTGCTGTCATCACCTTCACAAAGCACACAACCAGCTCCCATCCTGGCCACAGCAAGCAGCTGAAATTACCGTCTGGCCACACCTACAGCGGAGCCAAGCTCCAGCGTCGGCTCCTAGTGTGCAGTCAGGAGTTGGGATGAGGCACTGCCAACAGGATCAGCTCTTGACATGCAGGCACTGTGAAATCCTGCATGTCACGTAAGGGTGCTGTGGACACCGCCTGCTGAGGAAGCGTTTGTCCTCCAGGCAAGATCATGCTGGATGAGCATCTGGAATGCCGGGGCTGTTCCTGTAATATGTGCAATTCAGAAACGCTGCTGTGCTGCGGACACAGAGTCCTACGTCTCCATGTGAGTCCTTTGATAATGGATCAAGGATTTTCTCGTGCTCGTCCTCCTCCATAAACGTTCCTTCAGGCATCAGCACAGCCAAGAGACACAAAGAGAGAGGAAAAACGCCAGGCTCACAGCTCCAGCACCTGCTTTACTTTCACCAGGGCAGCAGCACCTGTGCTCCTGCTGCAGGGCAGGCATTCCCTGGGACTACCAGCACCCACATGGAATACTGAGGCATCCTGGGGTGCCAGGACAGCTTAGAGATGACAGCCTCTCACTCGAGCCTGCTTGCATTTACAGGTCAATTACCTCGTCTAGGACCTTAAAGCCATGACCCTCCCCTTTGTCCCAGAGAAGAAAGTATCTGAATTGTTATCCTCCTCCTCTTAACTCCCCTGGCCTTCCTACATCTGCAGCACAGAGCCACGGTCTGCTCCCTGCTAGGAAGACCCAGAATAGAGTCGGCACTCTTACCATGTCACAGCATCCCCCAGCTCACTGCTCCCCTAAGGCACCCCAAGCTGCAAAGAACATGCTGGCTGGACTGCTCAGGGCCCCAGACACCAGTTCCTGCCCTGCCTCACTGGCACAGAGGCTGAAGAGCTTGAGTGAGGCGCCCCACAATCCGCAGAAGGCATGGCATTCTCACCTCTACAGGTCAGCTGTCTTGTTTTCCCTGCAAATGGCCTAGCAGGGGTTCAAAACAACACCCTGGCAGTGCCCAGAGTCACACTGTACTTGCACAGAGCCACAAGGCCACAATTTGGTGCTGTTTGTACAGGCAGCCTAGAATAAGGCTGACTTCCAAACCCTAAAAGACAGAAATGCAGTCAAATAAGGTCTCTTCTCTGACCTGGGAGCAGAAAGAACTGCAGACAAGGAGCATGAAATGATGCAAATATTAAGTATGCTGATTTAAAAAGCAGGCAGCTCCAGTGTGCATACAGATCTTTAGCACAATGAACAGATCAGAAGGAATTATCAACGAGGGGGACTAGATTTCCCATCTCACTTCTCTTCCTCTCCTCCAGCCCAGGAGACAGAGCATTTCACATCTCTGTAACCCGCACAGCTCCTGCTGTCGTGCCTGCAGCTATTCCATGAAGTGCTGCCCTTGCCTTTTCCTCCTTCTGCTCAGCAGCACTGCAGCAGCATTCCTTAGCTGGTGTTGGATGCTGCAGTGGCACTGGGAGACCGGTGACAGCATTCTCAAGGACTTCTTCCAGGTGGCACCTGCCCCACCTGCCACAGAACCATGTCCCTGACAGCCTCTGGCAGCACAGTGGCCAAGTGCCAGCGCCCCACGCAAGGGAGACATAACTGTGGCCAAATTCCCCCCTCCTGCCTTGGCTGAAGGGAGCAAGCACGTGACATCACCTCCTGCTCCAGCCCTTGTCTGCTCTACAAGGTAATTACTGCTGTGCTCCACTCTCCTCTTGTCTCTGGTGGTGGCTGGACTGAGCCAAGGTAACACAATGCTTTCATGTCAGAGGATGGCACATCTTATTATTTACCCTTCACGTTTGGAAAGGTACAGAAGTTTCATTTACACAATAAAAGCAAACAGTAGCCATAACACGTGTCCTCATTAATGGGTTGCTGCAGCTCTTCCACCTCCCAGTATGGAAACAGCAGCCTTCACAAGCTATTTTAGCATTGCCTGCCGTGCAGAGAAGGAGGTGGCAAGGGCTTTTCCCCCAGGCAGAGCAGCAAGGCAGCACACAGGGACATGGACTCCACACCAGAATGAAGTGGGGAAATGTGAAAACACTGTCTAGATAACCACTGTTTTGAGCTCTAAAATGGAGCAAGGCCAAGACTAGTGCCCAACCTCCGCAGAGTCAGAGCAACATGGCTACAGACTCACCTCCTTGGAAAACAGCCTGCTGTTGAATATTCACTGTGCCACACAGAGTCCCCTTCCATCAGCCACTAACAGGAAATGACATCTGAAATCACTGCATTTTAAATGAGCAATCAGTGCAGAGCACGGTGTCCTGATGGGAAGCTGGCTCCACAGTTCAGAGACCCTAATTTCAGCCTGTTAAAAAGAAGGAAGCACCTACAGCTGACCGATGAAATACCAAAAGCAGGAAAGAAGGGTCCCTTTCCCCCATGTCCCCAAACAGCAACACCTTTTAATGCTGGCCATTGGCACAGCCCACACATTCTTGGATAAGTTTCAGCATCCTCACGTGGGCAGAGGACAGTTTAAAAACACAGCTCAGCTCCCGCACACTTCTCTTTTATTCCTTGCTGTGTTATTCAGGTGCCAGGAACAAAAATTACATGTAATCCAAACTTCTTCCAAAGGAGAAACCCTGAACATGTGCCAAACCTGCCTAGCCTTGCACTAGTGCTCAGCAGACACCATTCTCAGCAGCTGCCTTTGGGTTAGCCTTGTCGTCTTCAAGGACGCCCTCAGAGTTTGTAACTTCAAGCTGGGAGATCTCCGTGCACACTAAGACCAGCCTAAAAGCAGACAGGAACAAGAGAACAAGGAATCCAAACATCAGCCTCTCCTGCAGCACCACACCAGTTCAGCCAAAGTAAAATGCCAAGAGTGATAGGAAAAATTATCTAAATTCTTTACGGAAAATGTAGAAACAAATTCTTTGACAGTTAATTGCTCCACAGGGATGACATAAAAGTAAACTTCCTCTCCACAGCTCTGTTCTGCATTGCTGCCATGTCCAGTGATGCCAAATCTGAGCAGTCAACTCCAGCTGACAACAACAGCAATCTCTGCCAGCCCATGTTCTCCCAAATAAACACACTGCATCCAAGAGGCAGTGGTTAATTTCCCATACCCATTTGTCTTCTATGGCTAAGGCTTGCACAGGAAAGCCTTCAGTGACAGAAAGCCCCCATAGTGCAATGGATTCACAAAACTAACTAAAACATTTTCAGTACCACAGCTGACCTAGCCCACCTTCTCAAAAGCCCACATGTGGTTTCCCAGTCCCTCTTGACACACACTCTCACACCAGCACTGCAAAAACTCCTGTTGAGGTGTGCTCCTGCTGCCAGCTAATATGAATCAGGGTGCAGAACTGAAAGGAGTTTCACACTAGCACTGCCCCAGTGTATGTCTTGCACTGCGAATTTCTCTCAATGCAAGCTTACTCACCAGCAGTTCCATTTTTATGTCTAAATCTGCTTAGACTGTCAGCTGCTTGCTCTGCTTTTTTTACCATTGCCCCACTATACACCCTCAACCAATTAAGCTTCTGTTCCTCTAATGTACACACTTCAATTACAGCAGGCAGCTCACCAAACATATACTGCTGCTTGCTTAAGGTTCATTTAATATGGACATCTTAATTTTATCTGCCAAGCAAAGTTACAGGCTCCTCCTGAAGTTGCTTTCACCAGAGAACATGAATGTAAGGAAGGACAAAATTACCACATTAACAGAGTCATACATATTTTTAAAGATTAAAGCATGCAGATGCATGCATAATAAGCCAGAGCAACACTCCTGTATTTCACAGCACTAGGCCATTGGGTTATTTCAGAGAATAGGTACAAAGCCAGGAGCACTGGGAGAAGGAGGACACTGTTCAAAACATAGATCAAGTCATAAAGAATTGCTGCCAGTCAGCAACAATCAAAGGGGAACACATTATGTCTTTTGGGGGAGTCCACTGTAGCTCTCTGTTGCTTTTAAAAGCAAAAATAATCAGAGTCACTTGATAGCTAATCACTGTAACTGAGTGGATACAAACCAGCATATTATATAACCTGCCACCCACAAGTCACAAATGCCAACATAACAAAGCAGGGCGTTTTCAGGTTTATCTCAAGGTTTCCAGTGTGAGTGCACAATAAGAGAGATAAGATGTGACAGAGGCTTGTAAATACATAACAAAATGGTGGGGTAACAAGAAAGGAAGTGATCCCCTGTCAGCAGAGTAGGATGTTCTGCTTGCTTCAGGTACCCACCTACCATATCACGGATGTGCAGAAATGCCATTTTCATTTCATTTATACAAGTGGAGTGGGAAAAGGTAAAGACATCTCTGGGTTGTGCATGGGGGAAGCAGGAGATGCTTCAGTAATCCTGCAACAATGTTCAGAGGCAATGCTTTCACCCACGGCAACATCAGTACATGTTTCTTGTCTCATTTCACACACTGTGACTGCATTCAGTGTGCTAATGAAATGCTCTGGCCAACATAAACCTATCAGAGATGGGCCAAGGGCAACAAAGGTATGAAACTTTCTAATCACCAAAAACCCAGGGCAGAAAAGGACATATTGATATCCACAGTGTCTGATCCAGAGACATTCCTGCAGCACTGCTGGGTTCTGAGGCCAGTGCACCCCACTGTACTTCAAAAAGTGCCCTTGGTTTTCTGCTTCTTGCTGCCCCACAGCATTCACCTGCAGTCACGTATGGTTGTAAGTACTTACAGGCCATTTAGCAACCAGTGCTGAGCTGCTGTGTTACAGCCAGAGACTTTCAACTCTTGTGGGCTGAGTCTGACAGTCTCTCATCTGGCGCTGCACAAACCAGGCACACCCCGCTTGCAGACCACACTCCTGGCTGTTAGAAAAGAGAAATTAATATGATTTGCCACCACAGGTCTAAATGGAGTGTCCTGCAGACTTTGACCCATGGACCTATGCCACGTCACGCTGACTAATGTGAGGTCCCACTCACATCATGAGCAGGGCTGGGGCAGTCGTGCCCTCAGGCGGGGTCCTCTCTCAGCCTGCAAATAGGTAAAGGAGGCAGAGAGAGGAGCCAGGGAAGGCAGAAGGTAACATCCAGTTCAGATACAAGCTGGGGCAGCAGACAGTGAAACCAGGCAGGAGCAGCCAGGGTGAGCTGAGAACTGCATTTTGCAGGTGCTGTGTGTTTCTTTGCCCCAGGGATCCAATCCTGCTAGGGACCACTCACTGCAAGATCCAGCCATCCCAATTCCTCCTGACCTCAGGGGGCTGCCCAAATCAGGTGGCAACCAGCTCCCAGTGAGTGCTCCCAGTGTGTGTTGGACTGCCCACCTGGCAGGCAGATGCCTTACTCTCTCTAAATGCAGATGGTGGATACAAGTAGTAGCAGGGTGAGCAGCTGCAGTGGGAGCTGCAGGCTCTGGCAGTGGCTGGAGCCACATGCAAGGGGCCGTGACCTGGCACCTACCCCTTGCCCAGCAAAAGGTCTGGGAGACCGTGGCACCAGCCAAGGGTGGCTGGTCACCCAGAGGCTCTGCAGAACCCAAATAAACAGCAAGAAGGTCCCAGGCAATCTCACAATGGGAAGAGGCACACAGATTGTGGGGGGTATAAAAGGCCAGGGATTGCTTAGTGCAAGGAGTCCCCCTGAAGGCATTAATTCAAGCTGTTATGGTGTTACTGCACCATGATTAAGGTATTTAAAGGGTCCAGGCTTCTGGGACTCTGCTATGGGAATGTGGGGGTCCAGCCAGTGAGGAAAACCTGTCTGACTGTGTAAATGTGGGGTGTGTGGGGAGTCAATCAAGCCACACATCAGCTGAATCGAAGCACCCACTGTGATAGAGCTTCAGTCCCAGCAGTGACAGCCTGGGGTGGCGAGAGTGTGTCTGACAGAGCAGTTTCTGGGTTGTCAGACAGGAAAAGTTCCTTAACACAGCGATGCTCAGAACTGGGGCCACTTTCACCAGACTTCTGAGACACAAGGGAAATCTAACAGAGCGTCAACACAGACCAAACCCACAGATTCACACCACAACCACAACGGTATATCTTCCCCTTGAGAACCATTTGGTTTGGGATGTTTGTGAGAAGGGCACCTACCTCCAAGTGAGGAAAACCTGTCTGAGTAAAGTAAAGAGCTGCTGGAAAATGAGGAGGGCTATCTATGTCGGCTATCTATGTCCTTCTCCTCCTCCTCCTCAAAAAAAGACAGCAAAAGCTTTCTTTTCTTCAGCTGTGCTGTGAGGAAGAGTCTATGAAACCATCTCCTTGCTCTGCAAGCAATGCAGGCTGATGTTATGGCAAAGCCCACAGTGTCAGAGACACTGTGCAGATGGGCTGTCCAGCGACCATCCCGATCTAACTGAAGCAGCAATAAGCAGACTGAGTGTTTCTCCTCCCATAATGTGCAGAGGTCTTGACAGGGTATTAATAAACTAATAGGGGTGTTCTATTTGCTCTTCAGTTCCAAAAATCACAAATGTCTTCCATAATTTTCAATGTGCACGAGCAAGCAAAGCCAAGACACACATTACAAGGGAAGGGGGAAGGAAGTCTGCCCAAAAGGTTTGTCCCATTATCAGGAAAGCAATCTAAGTGTTGGGAGTGGCCAAGAACACTTAACAGGGAGGTGAAACTTCAAGTGTTGACTTACAAATAGCTTTGAAGGTAAGGAAAAACAGACTAAGCCCAGGGGAACAGACTTGGCAGAACATTATCCCCGATGATATTGTCTACTTCTCCCGTAGTTTATGGATGAGAGAGTACACACTCTGCAAGGCCAGAAAAATTCTAGGTTCCCCTGCCTTGTCTACCCTGCCACTGTTTTCTCCCCACCAAACAGAAACATACACTCAAGCTACAGAGCTTCTCATGGGGTGTAAGTGGGGCTTCTCCCACCTGTTTACCCTGTCTTTCATCCTTCTTCTATTCACCTCTCGGAAGCAATAAGCTCCTTTCTTCACTGCACTTTGCAGCTCTGCACTTTTGAAGAGATGCACACTGTCTCCAGAATAGCATTTCCTTTGGTAAATGCAACCATTTTCCAGGGAGAGGACACCCAAGGCCTGTGAGCTGTAAGGGACTGTGGCAGAGCACACTGCTTCTCAGGACAGTTTTCCCACACCAACCTCTTCAGCCTGAGGACTTACTCCTCCTCCACAGAAAGAGATCCTCTTCTTCACGTATTAACCACCAAAGCCCAAGAGGAGTAGCAACGAGGTGATGGGCCAGAGGGTGAGCTACAAGGAATGGACGTGCAGTACCTATGATTTGGCTTTTGTCATCCCACTAAAGTGGCCCCCTCTGGCACAGCGATTGTCTTTTGACTCTGTTGAGACCTGTGGAAATCATTTGCCCTGAGAGGCAAAGTATGAGGCAAGCAATCACAGACAGGCATTTCTGTGATGTTCACCACTTCATTGCCAGAATTCTTTACTGGTATGAAATAATTTCCTTTGCTTGCCAGTGTTCCAAGCTTCCACAGCCACAAATTGCTGTTTATAGGGTGTTTGGGTGAGCTACAGTAGGAAGGTGCTATATAGCATTTCCCTCCAAGCAAACACAGCATACAGAGGGGAGCAGGGAACAGCTTTCAGCTGTTAAACGGGCCAAGCCTGTCTGAGCAGCCTCTACATTACATCCAGAGGGATTATTACTTTTTGAATCTATTGGAATATTTTCAGAGACAGACTTTTCTGCAGGAGATCACATTAAACCACCTCTAAGCTGGGTCAAGACCACAGTGAGGAGGCTCTCTCTGACAAAGCTGTGGCCATCCTCAGTGTCTTAGCCAGGCAAAACCCACTCTTGCAGTCCTGTGGTGCCAAAACTGAAGGGCCACTGGCTCTTCTGGTTTAGGCAGTCACCACTATTAATACCAGTGGTTCCTCACGGGAAGCAGGAAATAATACAGCAAGTGCAGAAGTTCTCTCCCTAAGTACCTGGACCTGCCCCAGCTCAGGAAATTGCAGGGAGGATGCTGGACACTCTCCCCACCATTGCAGCAGATCAGCCCACATCCTCCAAGCTTTTGCTCCCTTCCCTTTGCTACCCATGGGAAAGGCAGTCCAGACCTCTCCCCAGCAGGCAGCCCCATCCAGCAGCAACCTCAGCATTAGAAATGTGCAACGTGAGGTAACCTATAGCCATTTTAACAGTTCCTTTCATGGCTTTTAAAGCTCCATCAGTCTTCTCCTCTCCTATTCACTCTGCTCTTTTCTCTCCACCTGTTTCCAGCGACTTTTACGTCCTTTTCACTTTCATCCTGCCCTCATGCCTCAACCTCAGGTGACCTCTTCTGCTATCTGCAAGGACTTAAGATGAGGAGAGACTTTTGCAAGTCTACTTAGACAGCAAAACCCCACAATTATTCCCATTTTAGACAACAAGGCCAGTGATTTGCTCGCTGAGACTTCACAGTGGAAATCAGTGACACAAGGAGTGTGCACTCAGAGAGTCCTGGTCCAAGTCTCCTACTGCAGCAGCAGCCTCCCCACCTGCCACCACCCTCTATCTCAGTGTATCCTTCCTAATATAATTTCCTAGGATCATCTTCCTCTTTTCTCACAGATCCTTCTTTGCTTCTTTGCTCCCACTTAACCTGCAATCACAGCTCATTGCTTCAACTCAGACTGCAGTTTTGGGACCTTAAAGTCTCTCTGTTGGGCCAAACCACAATCTTGCAATCTCAGGCTGCCCAGAAACAGCGGGGGTAAGAGAGAAAACCACGGACATGACATTTCTTCCAAGAAAAAAAAAAAAAAAACAAAAAAAACAGAACAAACAATTGAAAACGTTGGTGTTCTTACAAGCAAGCATCCCTGCTCTGCATCTGAAAAGCAAACACTGCAGTACAAAGACTCCTAAAAGGGGAAATGGAACAACTGCACTTTCAGCATCCAGGTTCAGAAAATGCTGACAGCTGGGCATGGATAACCACAAGAAAACAATTTGACTTTTAATAGTTCAGCAGTGAAATCAGGAGCAAGACATTTGTCAAGCAAATAGGAGTCCCCTGTCTTCATCCCATAATCTAAAGGCAGAAAGTGGGCAAGAATCAAATGCCCTTCTTTTAGGCACTGTCATCTATTTGAGCAGGACACAACAGGCAGTCAGTGTCAGGATATACCTTTCACACACTGCACTCCTCCATATTGAATGGCTATTCCTAATTAACCATGCATGTATGCACTGCCATGGCATGAGGACTGTGTGAATGTTGATCAGACAGACCCTTAGGGTCACTTCCACAAGTAGCTTTGCTTGAAAAGAGAAAAAAAAAAAAGAAAAAGAAAAAAAGAAAGGTTAACTCATAATTTCTGCAACCTTTATAGCTTAAGGGCTCTGAATCAAAGGTCTGGCACAACTAAAAGCCAAGACTGAGATCCCAAGCAACCCTGGGACATCAGCACCCAGTATCTTTCTATCACTCAGAGAGAGGATCTCGCCCTTCCTTCCCTGAGGCACCGCAGCACAGCTGAACGGCCTTTCTCAACACCTCAAATTCCCTCCAGGGAATTTAATCGGAAACAGCCCTGATGTCCTGACAGGACATCGGGAAGGCAGGACCTGTCCTACTCCACAACCTCAACCCAGGTGAGCTTCTTCACACACCCTATGCAGCAAGCTGGCCGAGGACCCTGCCGAGTTCTGTCACCACCGCATCCCTCAGCGCCGAAAGGATGGATTCCCCAGAGGGTTTCCCGGGTGGAGAGGGACGCCGAAACCATGACCTGGGAGAGCTCTTCCACAGCCGGTTCCTTGAGGCCCTGGGCGAAGCGGCTCTAATGCTCTTCCCTGGCCCGTGCCCACCTGCCGTGGCACAGGACGCTCCAGGGCAGGCAGCGCGGGGCTCCGGCTCCTCCCGCAGCTGCAGCCCCTGCGGCGCCCGCGNCGAGCCCCGCCCCGGACGGGCGGGTCCGCCGCGGCCGCGGGGGGCCCTGGAGCGCCGCGGGGCCGGTGTGTGGCTCTGAGGGCTGGGTTTGGGACCCTGGGACGCGGCCGTAGTTTCGCCCCCCTCCCGGTGCTTCAGGGCATCCCCCGGGCTCGGGCGGCTCCCGTGTGCGGCCGCAGCGCCGTCCCGCTGCCTGCGGGCTGTCCCGGGGCGGCCATGCCCAAGGGTCCCTGCTCTGCCTTGTCCTGGCCGCCCTTCCCGGAGCCAGGAGCACCTGCCCAGCCTGCGGCTCCAGGGCGGGCCAGGGCACCGGGGCCGGCTCGCCACGCAAACCCCGCATCTTTGCAGCCCTCCCGGGAGGTGCTGCCCATCTTGACGGCTGTTTTGAAAGGCCTGAAGGAAGCAGCCACTCAGTAGCAGGAGACCCCAGGAAGAGCCTCGTTCACTCCTTTTTCCCCTTTCCTACTGGGGGGTGGGCTTTGTGATCTCTGTAAAGTATCCCTGTGGTTGGAATTTTGAGAAGAAATATTCCCAGCAAAACAGCTCGGTGATAACAACCATTTGGGACTGTTTCCTGGGGTGGAGGGGTCGCTTCGCTGTCTGATCTTCATGGGATTAGGTCAACGTGAATGCTACCACTTCTTTTTCCTCCTCCTCCCATCTCTTTCTGTCAGGATGACTGATGCTATTTAGCGACTGTCTTGTTTGTTTTCCTAAAATCCAAATTAGGTAGCACTTAGTCAAAATTTTGTCCGGGTGCCATCACTTATGAACCAACACAAAACAGACAGATGCCTAAATCCATGTCAGCCCCCAGAGCTGAGCTGAGCTCTACATCAGCAGTTTATCAATATTTCGTAGGCTGCCCTTCAAGCAAGCAACACTCCTTCACCCTGCAGCTTTGGCCCTGATGGAACATTCTGAAGAGATTTCATGTCTCTGACCCCCAGGGACTGAAAACCCCTCAGAGTGCTGATCCTCAGAGCAAGCGCTGCACCAGCAGATCCCCTGAGCCCTTACCAAAGTGGCTGCATCATCAAGGGAGAGGACAGATGCTCCCACAGAAAGCCATGTACTGTGTATTGCTTCTTGGTGTTTTAAAGGCTGAGGGAGGCTATTTTTAGAGCTGAAATAACATTTTTTTCTGCTTTGGTATTTCAAGTCTTATGTTATCCTGGACTAATAAATGTTTCTGTGCAGCATTTGCTTTTTTTACAACCCCACAAAATCCAGGGATCTTGGCCAGGTTTCCCCTCTGCATGCATCTGACACTGCCCCATGGCACTGCCAAACTTAGGAGCAACAAATGACTTCCAGGCATGGCTTTCCTGGGGTAAGGAGCTGCTATTGCCTCCGTGTCACCAAGAGAGATCCCAAAATCGGGTGCCTCGAAAAAAATACACTTGAGGTATCAGCACTAATCAGATCTCTCCCTGCAAGGCTTCTTGTGGCAGCAAGAGTCAAGGAAGCTCACTTTAAAAGTAATAAAGGGGAGGTCTTTGAATCCCAGTACCCTCTGGCTTTCAGCAGCTGAGGCTGAAGAAAACCTGCTGTCAAACAGGTGAGAAGTGACAATGCTCAGCCCAAACAATTTTGGCCAGAAAGGAAAATGCAGCAACTAATCAGAAACTGCCTTAGTCACTTCACCTCTGCTGTCAGCCAATGCTGGAAGGGAAACAATGCACCATATGGGATTTTAAGGCAATTTCATTTTTGGTAAACTCAGTGTCTGAGACATTTTGTTCACAGCTCCCTTTTGAGCAGATGGTGTCCCTCTGAGTGCTGGAAAACGCATGATGCTGACAGGCCCACCAAAAACCTATTGCAGATTTTAAAAAATCACAGCTTAAAAAAAGGGCACGCAGCCTGGGGACAGCAAGCATGTGTTGGAGCCCACCCAGTGCAGGAAGCAAGAGAGATGCAGGGAGCCATCAGCCATCAAGGGGTGATGTTATGTGGGTCCTTGGAGATATTTCCTACAATGATTTCTTCATGGGACATCATGGGAGGAGCAGCCCCTCTCCCACGACCCTCATCCTGCAAAGCAAAGCAACCTCATGCCCCTCTAGTTGCAGTCCTTTCCAGGTTGAAATTACCATTGAATTATTATTTTAATAATAATTCAGTTATTATAAATTGTTATCCTTTGACTGTGGTTATCCTGGTTGGTATTTTGCGGAGGAAAATGTACATAAAGATGAGGAAAATGGAAAAGGGAATTGCTTTGAGTTTGCTTTCATTTCTGGGAAATACATGTCTTCTGAAACTGCATTTGCCACCTTTTTCTCCTGTCTCCTGCTCCTTTCTGCTCCAAAGGTGGAATGAGGCCTGGCAAGAAAGATTGCCCACCCAGAAAGAGGAGCAGCAGGGAAAATGGGACTAGGGATCACTCAGCAACACCCATTGGAGCTGTTCCACACCCTGAGGCATGGATTAAATACAGTTAAAACTGTTAAGAGCCAGTTAAAACTGTTTCTCAGTTGAAGTGTTAACCCTCATTTCATTAGCCAGATCATCTCCTATCAAAGCCATCTGTTCCTTTATCGAGCTTTTCAAATATTGTGATAGATTTCATATATCCAAATGCCCTGCTGATAAACAGATGCCACATAAGCAAGCCCACCTGTGATTTAGCTTTGACAAAGTGTGCTCCGGGTGGCTGGAGAGGCAATGAACTCCAAGGTGCACTCTCTCACTCTAAGAAACATCCCCAGATCCCAACCATACAGGATGAAGCTCTTCCCAGTTCACCCACATGATCCCAACCGAGAAAAATACACCTAGATCAGGGAATGGAACAGCAAATTGAAGAGACCCATTCCAGAGCAAAGTGATACCATTTGAATGTTAGAAAAGGAAATGGAGAAATTTGAAACAATTTTTTTTCCCCATAAAAAGGAGAAGTAAAATAAAAACAAAACTGCTATGATAGCAAATACATGGGATAAAAGAGGACTTGTAGTCAGTATGTGAGCTCTGGGGAAGAAACCTTGCATAGCCAGTGTATGCAGATGAGTGCTGCAGACTGGTGTGCCCTGGTCCCAGTGGGTGTGTATTCCAGCCTGGCAGGAGGACAGTCCTACATGAAGCACAGAAAATGCTGAGGAAAAAAAGGACTTTTTAATTTATCTTTTTTTTTTTTTTTAAGAATAATGAGATTGGGTAATTTTTTCCTATTATCATGTTATAAATGCTAATGGAATTGTGTCAGGAAAATTTAGTAGCCACAGTGAATACAAAGGTTAGGCAGGCTGTGCAGATGTGGTAAGCACCATTTCACCTACATTTCTTTTCTGTGCTGCTCATTGGAACCTTTCCTCCAATCATTTTCCAAGTCCTGCAATAGGGGAATTTTTTTATTGTTCTGCAGGCAGGCTTTGCTGCTCATCTGCTTCTCCTGTGCAGATTTATCTTTGAAAATGCCTGTGTGGGGCAGGGCCTTTACCTGCACTGGGGCCATACCTTTGCTCCTTGCCCCTTTGGCTTTAACCACAGCTTGGCCATGGCTGGTGCAGGAAGGGGAGAGGCAGTGGCACAGCTCCTGGAGTCACTTGTCTGAAATCCAGAGTGGGAATTCTTTCATAATTTTCCCAGAAAAACCCTAAATCCGGGCTTAACTCTTTGGGGAGTGGGGCAGCAGGAGATGGACATGCTAAAAGCAAGACACCCCATTTGCAAGAGGTGATTTAAACAGCAAAAGCCTCCAAACCATTCAGTGGGCAATTGTGCTCATGTAGGGACACCCCAGGAGTTCTAATCTTTTTCCCTTGTTCTCACCTGTTTAGTGGGACCTGGGGCACATGGCCACATATCAGTACACTCCCTCCTTTCCCACTGGGCTCTGCTTTCAATTTTGTTTTTTATTCTTCTTTTAAAATAAGATCTTATGGGAAATTGCACCTTGATTCCCATATACACCCAGAACGTGGTCAACACCCTGTACACAAACACCCTTTCCACTTAAAGGGTAGAACTACGAAACAACCTTGGGGCAAAAATATAAGTTAGTACAAGTCTAGCTTGGCCATGCCTTTGGGACTGCTGTCTGGGAGCTGATATATCATCAACCATCCTCCAAACTGAGAGGCCTCCCAGCTGCAAATACCCCAAACATCATCTAACCAGAGCCCATAGGTCAGCCACCACACTTCCAGCCTTGGATTCTCAGGCTCACGTGGCCACAGGAGACCTTTTAGAAGATCTCTTTATTTCCTAGGAGCCACCCACTCCAGCAGCTGAGTGTGAAACCTGCAGTCAGGCCACATTTCCCATCTGCTGGGTTTATTTCTAGGAAGCTGTGTTCTGGCTGCCAGCCGGGGACAGCAGTTGCCTTGCACTTCCAAACTGCAGAGAGATGCAGACATTCCCAGGGCTTACCAGGGAACAGCAGAGCCTCTGGAGGAAGTGGGCAGAGCAGAAATCCACCCCTCGTATCCCAAGAATGCAAACCCTGATGCATTTCTTCAGCGCCAGCACTCACCCTCTCCCTGCAGCGTCTTTCACTTCAGTGCCAGCAGGTTTTGCTCATTGCTCCTGCTCCAGGAATTACCCCAGTGCAGCCCAGCCCAGGTGCAGCAGGGATGGGGTCAGATGGAGCCTGGAAGTTCCTCTGCAGTCAGCCACCACAGCCTTGGCCTCACCTCACACCCTGACTGCCGTGTTTGTGCGCAGCCTGACAGGGGAGGGCGGGTTTCATCAATGTTTGCATAACCAATTGTGTGCTGTAACTTGGAGATAAAATCCTCCTCTCCACTGCAATTTACAGATTAGATCCTCCTCTAGAGACTGTGCCAAGTCCCAGGGGTCCCAGGGCAGGCTAGCATTCTCTCAAGCCACCCAATTCCAGAAAGCAGCTGACCTGTTCCACTTGGAAGGAGCACACAGCACCAGAGCCAACACTGCATTTCATCAGGGCCCCACCAGCTCTGGGAAAAGAGGTAAAACTGATCCAGTGCCTGCTGTGTGCCAAAGCTGAGAGCCTGGAGACACTCAGTGCAACAGTGCATGGGGCAAAGTACGAATACCTGTTCCCACTGCTATGTGGTGTTATTCCTGATGGGTCCATATGCCAAGAACAGAGTTAGAGATACCACAAGGTCAGGCACTGCCAGACCATCAGGTCTCAGAAGACAGTCACTGGTCAAGTCCAACCTACAGCCAGCCATCAAATCCACCAGCAGTCCTTCAATGCTTCTGCACTGCTCAGAAAGCTCCAGACAGGTCAACTACCAAATCAGCAAGAGAAGTGCCAAAATTCACAGAAATAAGTGCAACTTATGCCCTAGTACCACCCTACCAAAGCTCCATAACTTCCCCACATCACTTCATTCAACAGTGGATGGATCCAGTAGCTACCGGGGAAATGGCGGTGGCCCTTTCTACCTCCCACAGACCCTACATCATCTTGAGGAAGAGAAAACCACACTAAAGAACATGACCGAAATTATTTTTAAAATCAAAACAAATAAACAAAATGTTCAAAACAATCACAAAAATACAAACAAATAAGCAAAAAACATAAATGCACGGAAGTATTCCTTGTTTTTACAAAAATTTGAGGCATCGTCTTTAAAAATCTAGTTTTTCTGCAAAGGCTGAGACGTTTTTTATCAACTCTACCACATCAAGAATTTCATCTACAAAAAGAGGTGGTATAAGCTTCCAGATAAAACATTTGATGGAGGCGTTTTTTCTTTTCTGAACAATATTTCTTAAGTTATTTTCAGGTTTTCGAAACCAGGTAACTTAACAATGGCTTCAATTTCAGTTTTCAGATCCCTGAAACGCACTGGAACTGCTGCTGCTTTTGAAGTCTTATACCTGGGGGAGGGTGGGGGGAATATTACCTTGTTGTAATTTCAGAGGTATTCAGAGAGGTTCAGAACAGCACGTGCCTCTTAGCAAGGCCGCTTATTCTTCTTACACCAGACACTTGACAGGAATGAGCCTAAGGAAGTCCAAGCAGCAGCAGTACAAAAGAAAAATGATAAAGATCATTAGGAAGCTGTGTATTTTGGTGCATTCCCTGTAGTTCCGTGGTCAGGAAATTGCACAAAGGAAAGGATGAGAGCACCAGTGAGATCAGGCATTTGCACATCTTCCCAGCTTTGCTCCTTACATTCACACCCCAAGTCCAAACCCATTACACACATCACTTTGAAGGCAGGTTCCCTATGATTTTTACCATGGAAGGAACAGCTCTACCTTTCTAACCAGCAGGTCAGGAGCCTCCCAGCTCCAGGAACTCATTTCCACACCATCCTGCAGGGGATGGGGAGATGTCTCCTATGTCTATGTGTGTGTCTGTGTGTGGAGCTCCTGTGGCTGTCAAATGACTCCGACTCCAGATGAATGCACATCAAAACACATCTTCAGCCACACCCAGGTCTTCAGGCCCAACTCAGCAGAAAAGAAAAGAGAATTTACAGCAAAAATCTAAGTAAAATATTTAATATTTTTGGCCAAAGCATTGTCCAGCAGTCACACTGAGCTAGTATTTTTCTATTAAAGCAGGATTTTCACATGCAAGCACTTGCCACGGTCTCGAGTTTGTGTCAGCTTCCAGTTTCTTTTCCACCCTCTATCAGCTTGGCCAGGAAACCCAAAGTAATCAAATCCTTTGGTGCCCTTCCATTTGACAGCCTCCTCTTCCCCCAACATTCAGAAATGCTGAGGGGGGAGGTATTTTGAGTTGCACCAAAGGCATAGCTGGAAATGCCAAGCGAAAAAATGCTGTAATTTTGATGTGTAATGTACAAAGACCTTTGCTTTGGGAGATGTTTCAAAATTAAACACAGTGGCCAGGCTAACTCATAACTGTTTATTGTAAATCACTCAAGAGTTTACACATCATTAATGGCAAAATAACACTTTTAGAACACCTGCTGGATGAAAGACAGAATAAAGACAACTCTTTTATATTATATGGCATCATTTGAAAAACAAGAAACAGAACAAAAAAGAAACCTTTTTTTTTTTTCCCCCACTTTTGCATCTTTCCTGAAAATATCTGGGCCTGAGTCTCAGTTATCTTGAGATCCCTGCCTTGCCCAGGGCGTGGGGCTGTGTAGCTGGGAAACAGGCACTCCCTCTCCGAGGGGCAAGGCAGTGACCATCTTTATAAATGAAAATCATGCCCTCTATCTTCAAAAGTGCTCCAGTGCTGACAGTACAAAGCCTCTCTTCTGCACTGGCTAACATCTAACACAAAGGGCTATATGTCCCATTAAATCCACATGCCTTTTTTTTAGAGTTTTTTCCTTTTTTTTTTCCCTTTTTTTTTCTTTTTTTTTTTAATATTTTTTTGGTCAAGCAAGGCAACTGTTAAAATTCAGAAGCTACATAACTGTCTTTATATTTTGCTCAGAAACCAATGGATGTTGCATGCAGCTGAAATATTAGTATAGGCTCTGACTTAGATAAAGGTCAGTTTTCTAAGACCCACTAGTCAAAGACAGAAAAAGAAATTAAGAGGCCTCTTGTGCAAAAATAGCTGAAATATGCATGCATCGATGGCCATAACTGATTAGAATATGACTTAGGTCTCCAAACATTGAAACCGAAGCTTTATTTGGCTTAAGACATGGTTGAGCTCTATACATTTACAATCACAATGTATACATGACAACAAAGGAACCATCTCCATATAACATCAGTTGGTATTTTGGCCTGTATAAAGACTAATCTTCAACACAAAAGCCTGCTCAGCAATAAATGGTTTTCATACTTAGCAAAGACAGCAGTGCACTGGGCTGGCTAACAGGGCTAACAAAAAGAAGAAAGCAGGTTTCCAAACTAACATCTAACTAAACTGAGGGTGATCTTCCCCCTTGGACATACTGTTTTTCATCAGTGGTGTTACTGTCCTTTCCATGAGTATGCAGCTGACACAGCACACTGGGCCCTGCCCCATCCCCCCGAAAGATGCGCCTCAAAACCTTACTGGATTAGCAGTAGGAACAAAAATCCCTCCTAACTGCACTTGGAAAGGACAGTTAGTTCCTTCAACCTGCCAACATTTACCAGGAACTAGCAAATTACAACAAATCTCAGACATGAACTACAGTGACTAAAATCAAATCTCTCTCCTGCTTAACTGCACTATTAAATAATATATAACATTTTTACACTTAATAGTCTTAAGTTTGGACATAAGACAGCTAATAAGGAAAGAAAAAAAAAAAGCTGTAGCTGAATCAATTCCTAATTGCGGGAACTGATTCAGCCCAGCTGATCTGAAACAAAAAAAAATTATTTTACCCAGAGGTAACTCCACCACAGGCACGGGGTTGCGCGCACACAGCCAGGCAGCCACGCGGACGGCAGCGAAGCGCCGCTCCTCAGGCACTGCCATCCCCAGTCCTTTCCTTGCGAGCCTGGATCATCTCCTTCGGAGCCTGCTTGCGGTCAGTGACCAACCCCAGCCAAAACATGAAGTCAATGAACCAGGTGGTGGGGTTGAACTTCAGGCCCAGCTCACTGGCTGAGTAGTCAAAGGGGAAGGTGTGGTGGTAGTTGTGGAAACCCTCACCTGAAAAACAGAGAAGGAGTTTAAAAGCCCACATGGCTGGCTGGCTGGCACTTTAGTCAGCAAAGGAACACACTCAGGCAGGACATGCCAATATCCCTTTCCTAAGTCTTGCATCTAGTGGAGGTTATGCTCCACCCCAGACCTCTGGGGCAGACCCAAACCAGACTCCATTTCAGTGCTCCAGGCTTTCCTCCCCCGTAGGAAGGGGCATGTCCCACGCCTTATGCTCAGAGAAGAAAACCAGAAGTGCTTCAAGAGGGGAGACACGCAACTGATAGTGAGCACACTTCTGCTGCACTACCTGCTGAGCAGAGCTTGTTGCCGGGTGCTAACACCTCCCTTCCCAGAGACCACATGGTATTATTTCAACGTGGGCACCATCAGCAGGACAAGACTGCCTTCCTCTAGGATGCACAAGCTCCAGCCTCTTCCAGACCGTGGCTCCAAGCGGTGTCCACCTGCAGGCACCCAGAGTCCCGACCAGGGCGAAACAGGAAGGGCCATCACTCTGGGCAGGCAGGGCTGTGCCCAGGGCTGCAGCACTCACCAATGGCTCCCAGGGTGACCAGGGTGTTCTGCCTGGGGTTGATGTTCTTGTCGTAGGGGCGGTTGCCGTACATGTGGGCGGCACTGTTGACCAGCCAGGTGACGTTCAGGGAGATGGTGTACCGCAGGATGGAGGCCAGGAAGTAGGCGTTCCACAGGCTCTCGCCCCACAGGTACCACGGCACGACGGTGGGGATCACGAAGCACATCAGCACAACTGAGCTCTTGTAATACCTGCGGGAGTTGCAGGGTGAGAAGGGAAAAAGGAATGCAAAGTAAGGCCCGTCTTGTTGGTCGCCCCATGACAGGTTTAAAACAGATCCCCGCTTTTGTGGAGTTTTCTGGAAGGGATGAGGAAAAACAGACTTTGGATTTATTAAACAGTTATTAAAACCTTGCATTCCCTGAAACTCTTTCGGATAGGAAGAACTGTCATTTTTATTTGACAAAAACAAACAAACAGTTTTCAATTAAAACCCACAGAGGACTGGAAAAATGTTAATATTAGCAGTATTTTTTCAAAGAAGTTTTCATGAACACAGTTCTCATCTCTAACACACGAGCTATCTTTGATCATCTTGTTCATGAAATAAATCAACCTCTTGCCTTGCAAGTTCCTTGCTTGATGTATGTTGTTGTTGTTTGGAAGTTGTGCCTCACATCTTGAGCTCCAGAAAGAGACCTGCAGCTCTACAGCAACACCAGCCATGGTGAAGAGAAGCATTCCTCAGCTTTCTCATAGAACTCAATCCTCACTTACCTGAACTAAGGCCCTCCAAGCAAACGAGTTCCCTTTCTTTGCTCCACCAGAGATAACAATTTCCCACTCCTATGACTGACTTCTGATAAGGTTTGCAAACCTCATCAGTTCAAGGATTTAAGTAGAGGTGGAGGAGAAAAATATGTTCCAGTCCAGAAAACTCCTTCAAAGTTCAAAGCCTCTATCACTCTGGGGAAATAGAACAAAATATGAAAACAGCTTATCAGGCACCAATTAAAACTATCCTGCAAGATGGAAGAAGCCCAGACCAAAGTCTTTGATGAGGACATGAAATCTTCCTTCTGAACAAGCAGCAGAGTACATTGTCTCCTTTAGGTTGAGACATCCACCTTGGAGTGAGAAACCTCCTTACCTGGAGTACAGGGTAACCAATGCCTCAACACATGCCTGGGGAACACTGCTGCTTTCACCACACAAAAGCTTTGCCATGGAGATACTTCACCTGTGAGCTCCTCTCTCACGCCACTTGCAGGATTACTGCTCCCTTATTCACAGAGGGTAGGTTTTGCTGTCAGTCGTGCCTGGAGCAGTACTGTGATTTCAGCTGAAGTGATGTGGTTTTAAACTGACTGAGTGGCGCCTTGTCCACAACTCAGCAGCACCACTAAATTCAGCAAAGCTAACAATTTGGCCTTAAAACAAAACATGACAAGAAGGATTTATTACGATTCTTAGTGATCTGGCCTGCTAGTTTTTCCATGTTGTCAAAAAAAAAACCCAACACATCAACCTTGTAGAAAGGAGAAACTGAGATTCTGGGTAAAGGACAAAGTCCTAAATCCAAATCCAGAGCAATGGCATTTGCTAAGACAACTTTCCTGCAGTTTCCACAGTTCCTCAATAAACAACCTTTGCAGCACCACCCAAGCAGTAGAGCCTGCTTCTTGTGGGATGCTGTTGTCTTGGAAAAGGTAATACTCAAGAGGAGCTGCAGCAAACTGTAAGGGAGCTGTTGCAAAAAGGCACTGCCAACTGAGGAACCAGTAAAACCATACATGGAGGGAAGTATTCCTCATTCCTGGAAGATTTCCATTACAAGATTATTTTTTTTGCCTTAGAGAAATCTGTGCTCTAGCAAAAAAAAAAACCAACCCTAATTTTTAGACTTGACTGCTCCCCTCACTCAGAAAACACACAGAAATGGCCTTAAGCAGTTTTCCAAAGTGCCTGGATTAAATGCTTGCAAGCAGAAAGTCTTCTTGTGCCTAAAACTCAGGTACTCACATAGAGCATAAAGGATGTTGCTCAATTCCCACCTCTCAGAGTGTGTAGCAAACTGAGCTAGGACTGTGCTAATTCCCAAGTGAGATAATTAATCCTGTATAGAATGGAAGTCTTGGGAGAGGTGACACTTGGCCTGCACTGGCCCAGGGGTGCCAAAGATGACTTTGCAGACTGAAATGTGCACTTCTGTGTTAAGGCAATTAGTGATCACAGAGTTTGCTCCTGTGATCAAAGAGGAAGGCCAGGATCTGAACAACTTCTGCCACAGCTGTTTTCATAACCAGCCCCGGCTTTTTGGGAAAGCAGAGGCACAAGGACAGGACTCGCTGCTTGTGCCACAGAGCCTGTGAGAACAATCAGCAAGTGTCAGCCACATGGGAAAAGTGGGGGCCAGAGAAAAGGCATCCCAGCACCTGCAGTCAAGGTGGCAGGGACGTTTCGGGGAAGAAAAGGGCAAGAGGAAAACAAAGCGTGAGCCACAACCAGACCAGCAGGCGGGAGGATCTCCTCACGCCCACCTCACACTTACTTTCTTTGGAACCTGACGACAGGGTCATCCAGCAGGTCAGTGAAATCCAGCTTCCTGCCCTTCTCGATGACGTCGCGGTGCTTGCGCACGAAGAGCCAGCCGATGTGGGAGAAGAAGAAGCCCCGGCGGGCATTGTGCGGGTCCGCGTCCGTCTCCGAGTACTTGTGGTGCACGCGGTGGTCTCGGCTCCACTCGTAGATGTCATTCTGCACAAAAACCATGGTGGGGTGAGAGGAGGGAGCCCAAGCGTTACCACACCCAGTCCTCCCACACACAGTAACAGGAGCAAGCCCCTCTCTGGTGCGCCTCAAAAAAGGTTGTTGACTAAAACTCCCACCCTTGCAGCCAGCCAGCTCATCACACCGCTCCTGTCAGTCCCGAGATGGAATGGGACCTGATCTGGGAACTGGTGACACAGACTGGACAAGTCTCAGGGCTGGAAATGGCTGTTAGAGCCTCCTGGGAGTTACTACCATCAGTCTGCCCTGGGTGTCTGAGGATGGGCTGCAGCAACTGGGTACATACATGTTTACATTGTTATTTTAAGACTGTGCTATGGGGAACCTTGTATATTTATTTTCAGGGGACTACTGTACAGAGGCTCTCAGTTCTGGCATCCTCTTTCTCAGCTGGTTGCAGCTGGTGCCCTCCAGGCACAAACACAGGGCTGAAAATGGGACAGAGCTTGTAGATCACTACAACTACTGTAGTGAACAATGCGACACTGAAATGTCTTATGGCTGTAAATGGAATCATGCAGACTGCAGGGAGGAAGGGATGGAGCACAGTTTCACACTTGGATCCATAAAGAGAGACTTTCTGAGTTCACTCAGAAAGTGATTTCAGTCTTCCAGTTTGCTCTGCAGGATGCCCTGGCTGGATGCACTGGACTAAACTGGTGGCTTTTGCAGTGGTGCTGAGCTATTAGTTCAGGGCATTGGAAGCACATTCAGCAGTTGCAAACCTCAGGCCACACACTCATCTACGAATTTGAACTGCTCAACACCAGCGCATGGAAATGTCAGTTAATGCCCAGATGCACAGGAGCATGAACTTTAATCAGAGAATTCTTAGCAGAGGTTGCTATTTCCATCTCTGCACAGTCAGAAATACCCAAGGAAGGAAAGGTTTGGGTTACTTTTAGCAACAGCACCTACAACCACCAACCACAGCAGCTTTGCTCGCAGTAGAATTGAGAAAACTGTTTGCAGTGTTTCTGAAGCAAGAACGGGACACCACCCATCTGGGCGTTGAATATACCACAGGACACAGCAAAAACAGGATAATGAAACAGCAGAAATCATTGCTATTTCTTTCAGCTATCAAGTTTGAAAGAAAGCACTGAGGGGACTCTGTGAACAACTGCAAAGAGCAGCTAAAGAATGCAGCTCAAACGGCCCCATGTCCAATTTCAGCTTTGCAAAAATGCTCTCTGCCTGCAAGAGCACACCAGGGACAAGTGAGGAACAAGAGCCTTGGAAAGATCTCAGCTCCACTGCATTCAGTTATGCTCAGCCCTTTGCTGTTGTCATGTAGTGAACACAGTGATGTGGAAGTGGGAGTGGGCTGGGGATGAGTGGGATATTTTTCTGCAGCACTGATGCATCTAAGCCACGGAGAGGAGGCAGCAAAGATCAGCTCCTTGCCAGTGCTACAGTGCGTTGCACCTTAACTATCTCCCTTCATGAGAAAACAAAGTAAACTCCAAAAAAGCAAATGAAGTCACCCAAGTCCTCAGAGATAACAAGAGATAACCTCTACCTTCCTACATAGAAATCAAAAGCAATGAAAACCTCTACACTGCTTTAAGTGGCTTCAGTGGGAATATCCATGACTGGAAAACGTCAACATTAAGTAATTTAAAAATAAAACAGGGTTATACAAGAAGCACACTTAGAAAAGGTCTTCTTTCTTAACCAGAAATAATTTTTCAAGTGAGGCTATTGATCAGTTTGTCACAAGAGCACTTGATAAAGTCATTTGTGGGACAGCAGATAACCAGGAAAAGCAATGATACTGTGAGAAATTAACTTGGCTTTTCATGCCACAGCAAACGCCTGCAGAGCTGGCAAAAAACCCCCATGATTCCCCAGATGAAAGGGTTAGGAAGCTGTGAAACAACTGAATTGCATCTAATTAAAAACCACAAAGGCTAAGAGGAAATAAAGGCCTGAGGCCAGAATTGTTGACAATAAATACACCAAGAACTGGAGCACAGCATGTGTAAATATTCTCCGAGCGTATTATTAGCAACCATTTTTCAAGAACACATCACTTTTTGATCGAGTTTCATGTAAACACAGGGGTGAAATCCCTTCCGAAGCAGAGAGCAACAGCATCATGCTGTGACAGTGTTGCAGCCATGAGGTTTCATTAGCAGGTCCCTTAACCAACCTGCAGGCTGAAATGTGCCAATAGGCTGGGCTGTGTGACCATCTCTGTGTGCTCACACAGATTCCCACACCACCCCTCCTGCTGTGTACAAATGCACCCAGCACAAACACAGATTGTGCCACAGAGATGACACCAGCACAGCCCAGCTGAGTGTTGGAACTTAAATGCTAGGAGGTTGGTAAGCCAGGTATTACCTATATCTGAAACAGACAAGTGACAGCAAGAAGCACAGTCTTTCAAAATTATGACAGCTTCACTCTAGATGGAGAGAAGAAACACAGCTCAGCACACTCCAATCATAAAAAAATCCAGAGGGCAGAAGTGGCTGCATCTGATGGTATTCCAGACGAGGTACAGCATGTCACAGTCCAGGCAGCATCAAGCTAAAACTCTACAGCAGAGTTTGCTTCCCCTGTCCTTCAAGAATTCTGAGTATTGCCTCCTCTTTTAGCATCCAGGGATGCTGTATGCATCTCCAGTGCTACCTCTTCCTCCCACAGCCAACGTGAAGGAGATGGACCTGAAAACTCATCACTCACTGTCTGTTTGTGGTGGTGAAAACAGCCTTTACAGGCAATGGATGTCATGGTAATTAAGAGCGGGCTTCAGATTTAGAGTGGGTAATTTGGCCTTTCATCTTGTTCCTGATATGAAGGGCACAAAGGTGGCTTGAAGCTACTTTGAAGTACTTCCCTGCCTCAGAATCCCACCATGTCCTCAGACAAAAAGCAGTGACGAGGCCAATGCAGCTGAGAGCAAAATCCATAGCAACAGGGGAGCAGAATGCAATGAAATCCCTATGTGCAGGCTCGCTGCAAACAGCTCTACACATTCATTTAAATTACTTGTG
This sequence comes from Regulus satrapa, assembly GCA_013396955.1. NCBI lineage: Eukaryota > Metazoa > Chordata > Aves > Passeriformes > Regulidae > Regulus > Regulus satrapa. The sequence continues at coordinate 137,488 of VWZN01002297.1, read as the reverse complement.
AAAGACAAGATCAGTTGTGTAGCTGGGAGACAGTACCAGGGGCTTCTCAAAACTCAAAACAGTTGTTAAACACACTGAGCAAAGGGCTTGTAAAGCTCTGCAAGGAACCAAGCAGCAGATGGAAAATGGTCCAGAATAAAGAAAGGCTATAGTCAAAATGGACACATTTCCATTTTCAAGCAAAAGCATTGTGCTCTGTGATGTGTAGAGAGGCTAACTAATTAATTCTTTCCACCTTAAAAAAGAAAAAATCAAAGATGATAAATGAGCAGTACAGAGGTAGATAAAGGGACTCCTTTCATTCTCTGTCAAGGCAAATGAACAAAAAGTCAACCAACCAGACTGAAAGGAAAAAGATGAAAACTCAGGGCACAACACATACATGGTACTCAGAGCCACAAGGGGTTAAGGCAGCCAAGCTCAATAAGTTTAATTTTAGTACAAGTAAGTTTAATTTTAGTGCAGGTTCCTATCTCTCTCTGTACCAGCCAGAGGAGGAACCAAATTCACACTGAGAAGATCCTGGTTCAGGGCTAACTCCTACAACCAGCTGGGTGTTACACAAGTGTTTCTACGGTCTAGGACTGCCTACCAGCAAGTACAGCGCTAGTAACACACTTCTTCACAAACGTATTTGAATTTGGCTGGTGAAAAACGCTGCATAAAACAGAGATAAATTAAGATTGTGAAGGGATGCCTGCTCTGCTTTCTGAGCACAAGTGCCTGGATGAACAGACTCTTGGTTACACAGACACATTTGCATCACGTTGGCCCTTATAAAAGACAACTTACAATGGAAGTGTGGGGCCTGACCTGTGCCACAGATCAGTTTCTGGGGTGCTGAGCCTCTGATCTGGTCACGTTCAGCTTGGTCCTTATGTAATTATTGCTTCTGGTCTGCCTAGTGCCCATTGTTATGTGGGTGGTGAGAGGGGCTCTGTATCCCCTGAACCAGCAGAATGTGTTACAGCAAATAAAGGTCTTTCTGTCGTTCTGCCAGGGTTTTTTTTTTTTCTTTCTTTTGCAGTCTCTAAACTGAGGGGATCCCTGCACAGCAGAGAGAGCTGCCTGGAGGCCAAGAATGTGAACAAGCAACACAAGCTCACCTGGAAAGCCATGGAGTTAGCTGCAGCCAGAAAGATCCTCAAAGGCAGCTTGGCTTTGTAGGAACGGTGGCTCCACAGGCGATGTGCACCAGCTGTCACACCCAGAGCCGTCATCAGGAAACAGAAATACGCTGAAAGACACAAAACCAAAACACAGGCGTGTGCCACAGAGCCAGCTGACATTATTTGTGCTCTCTTCGGTGTGAAGATGCTCCTTGCCCTGCCTGCAGGGTCCCTCAGGAGAAGAGGATGGGCAGACAGGAGGTGAGATTCTCGACCCACCTCTGCCTCAGACTCTTTTCTAAAGAGGATAGGCCTATTTTGCAAGTGTAAAAGTAAAATGAGAGCAGATTCAAACATAAAAGAATATTACAGGACAACTTCAAATCAATTTATGCCATCTGCAGCAATGTGTTGTTTAGCCAGTTATTTATGTCTGCCACTCTACACAGAAAGATATGTTTTGGTTAAAACAGCCTGTTTCAAATACCTAAAGAGAGTTACCAGAACAAATAGGGAAAATGAGATCCTCAAAAAGGGGTTTTGTACTTGCGTCTGCACAAGAGTCTGTCCACCAGGGAACCCTGTTAGACAGGTAGTGGCTTTGACAGGAATTCACAGTCTGCTCTTCCCAGTATGTAATGTAAAACATTTGTCTTTGCAAAAAGGAAACAAATGTATACGTAGGTGTGTGTCTACTGTGTCCCTCTATCAACTCCCAGCTCACAGTGCTTGAAACTGCAGCATCTGAGAGAAAATAGAATGAAAAGATATTTGGGAAAATAACAGCAACCATATTCCATGTTGGCTGCCACCCCTGTGGACTGAAGAAGCAAATAGACTTTTTCCACTCTGCTGGTGGATCCATCAAAAACAGATGTACCCAAACTGCTTGCCATTATGTCCATGGCCAAAATCCCTGTCATCTCCTGTACAGCAAACCAAAGCCTTTCTCACAAGATGCAGCAGACAGCTGGAGTCGGAATGGTCCCAGGAAAGATGATGGCTCTCTAAAACCTGTTTTGGGTGCCATCACTGAAGAGACAATTCTGATTTTCCACAGGCTGGGTGCTCATGTTATTCCTAGAAAAGGCTCATTTGTTCAGTTATGCCCAGTGCACTGAAGTTTGTAATGAAATTAAAATCTCTACTTACCTGAAGAGAGGTACTGAAATGAACTAAAATCATGCATTCTCACTGCACATTATCTACAGATTTTGCTGAATCTACAGATTACTTTCAGATCAGTAAAAATGCTGACACCACAATTCCTCACACTCCAGTTTCCACTGCAGAGTTGCAGTTATTGCATATGCCTTGTTAGAGCAGGGATTTGGGCTTCTATAAAATCAGGATTTGGACTTCTATAAAATATATCCTACCATTTGCTGTGTGTGATGTTGAGCTGTGCAGAAACATCACTAAATAAAGCCTTCCAAATCACTCAAACTGTAATTTGAGTAATTGTAACTGTAATTGTGGGCACAGATCTGTGACACAGAGAATACTGACATTATCCAGCTAACATACAATATTAAGAGTCCTGAATCATTACAAGGACATATTTTCTGTGGGTTTTATGACTGGTTAACCTCCTGCTAGTCATGGGCTGAAATCTCCCATCTTCAGCAGTTTTTTTGCTTCCTTAAAGCACAAGGGGGCTGTTCTCCCACTTCAAAGCAACAAATCATTTAATTGACCAAGTGCTTCTCAAGGACACCGATCCATCTTAATCATGAATGACTGCTTAAAACGAGGATGAAAGATAAAGGGGTAAAATGAGAGGTATGTGACATGAGGGTTGATTTCACTTCCCTTTTCTGCCCAGTGTAAGAAGGAGGCTTCCTGGTAGGTAACAGACCTTATGGAATATCTGCACTGAACGCAACCAGGGACAACCCTCTCTGGCCTTTTCCAGCCCCAGCCCACTTCTGCAGTGCTCAAGTGACAAGGAAACAGCTGGGGCTTATACCCACGCACCATGCCTATTTTTTGGCTTTGCAGAGGAGGAATCATAAGAGCAGAAATGTTCCTAATATAATCCCAAGGGCTGAAACATCCCCAGAAACAAACAAACAAAATTACTCAGGAGGTTCAGTGTCAGAGCAAAAACAAATCTCGTCAGACAAATGCACTGCTTGGTGATAGCAAGTTTAGTGATTCTTACAGCAATTAAGGTGCCTGAAAATAATATTTGGCCACTAATTCCCTAAGTATAAATAGCCAAGATAACAAGTATTTGCCATGTAAGGAATAGGTCTTAAGCTCTCTTTGCAGAATAAATTAGGATCTCAAACCAAAACTCAGGCTAACAACCATTTGATTACATATTAATCATGCACAGCTACAGTACCTCTATTAAAAAAAAAAAAAAAAAAAAAGCCACTGCTTGCTTACCTGTCCCATTTTTGGGGATAGGAGTGTGTGTAGGGGGTGAACACAGAAGGATTGCAATGTGGAGCAAAGCAGCCAGTTAATAGCAAGTCCTCCTTATACTGAAAACACCCTCTTTGAAATGTAGCTAAACAGGTCTCCTAGGTAATAAAGAGTAAACAGTATTTATTGCAGAAAAAAGGGGAAAAATAAAGCCACAAAAAAGTACCAATTAACAACCCAGAATTCAAACAATTCATGATATATTTCTTTTTAATTTAGTGGGAGAGCTAATGTACAAAGAGGAAACTGGTAAAATAGCCAGGTGTGTCCTCTGCATGTTCTGCTAAGGTCTGACAGAAGCATTTCCAACCACCTCACTCGATAGAGCCCAGCATAAGTAAAATGATTCAGAACTGGAGCAGAGGGAGAACCACTTAAAAGAGAGAACAAAGAGGAAGAGGGGGAAGAGAAAACAGCAAGTAAACCTGTGCAAAAGGACAAAAGAGAGACCCAGTGCACAGGGAGAGGATGCAGGAGAGACAAGACACACCAGGTTAAAGTAATGTGCAGGCAGGGAGCTGGTGGGTTGCTAGGCTTCCAATACACTGTGCCTGTGCACAGATGCTATTTATGGGAACATGCCAGAATCAATAGGCAGAAGATTTTTATTCAACATTCTTATTAATGACCTGAAACAAAGGCAAACAGCATACTAATCACAACAGTGGGTGATGCTATATTTGGAGCAGCAGTGAGAGAGCTAAGAAAACACGGAAGGATCCATGCAGAAACAGGGAAAGAAAGGCTCAAAGTAAAGACAAAGCAAAGCAATGTGGTTTGGGGAGAGGTAATTGGAGACAGGGGGCTGTGATGAGGATGAGAAGCTTGGGGAAGCAGGAGCCTGAAAGGAGGATCACCAACAATTCATAAAATATTCCCAGTGAGCCATATGGTAAGGCAGCAAGACATCAGTGTGATTTTGAACAGCAGGCACAGAGGTATCATCTCACTGTCAGACAGAAGCAATGAAAACTACACCAGGCAAATAATTAAAAAATGGATGGGAAATCAACAACATCAAACATTTGAGCCACCTTTTTCAGAACAGCTCATTATGCCCATGGCTGGATTTCCAGGAAAGATTTACTAAGCCCAGTGCCAAACTCTTTTGAAAATCTCAGTATCCAGGGAACTGGGTTCTTATGAAGATATGGAGAGATGTTGCCACAGTCTGTATCTATTTCACAGACATCAGGAAATCATTCTCTGACCTTAGTGGTTGCTTAAATTGGAGCAGATCTTACCCCCCAACATTTCAATTCTGTTTTATGCTAAATATCAAAATTAGAACCTCTTCTGTTTCTGAAAGCTGTGACCACATTAGAAAGATAGGCATTTATTGTTTGTGAATCCAGAACATTACAGATTGATTTAGACTTTTATCTCATTACTAAAAAAAAAACCCAAATCAACCAAAAGAAGATGCTCAACAAACACTGGGTTCACTCTGCATATCTGAACAGACAATTCTGGCTCCTGAAAGTGAGGAGATGACTGCACATCCTTGTTCAGCACAGATGACAAGGAGACACTGTGGGATAGCAACTATCCACACATTACCAATATCAAACATAACCCAGTTAGATGGAGCAAATCACAATTATCTCAGAGGGATGATACATCAGACAGCAAAATAGGAGCAGTGAAACGAAATCAACTGCACGTTCACAACAGCGCTGCTGTCAACACACAAACCATCTTTAAAACAGGATAATGCCATACAGTTGTTCCCATGGGGTGGCAGCACACAGAGCCTGGCACCAGTTCACACCCAGTAGCTCTGATCCCTGTGTGTGGATGGCACAGACAGGAGGGATAGCAGGGCCAGGAGCAGGACAGGGAATCAGCCCTTGCCAATCTCACTGCCAGCATCTCCCTCCCATGTGGCTCCCAGTCCCTTCACAGGGACTTGGACACTGCATTCCACCACAGCAAGGTGGCTGCTCTCAACCTGCCACATGCCTGGAGAGCCATCATCCTCACAGTTTGTTCCCTGTGAGTTGTTCCAAACACAGATCCCACCACAGCCCTATTTTCCCAACACACTTGGGGACTGGGCAACTTCTGTAAACCTTTTTTGCATGCAAGGAACTTTTTTCTGGTCCTGGAGCAGACTCGGTTTTAAGTCAAGTGATGACACATCTCACATCAGCCAGGACTGGGGTGTATTACATCAATGCCAGCAAGCAGGGCAGAAACTCCCAGTCTCTCCAGTACCGACAACCGGGAAAAACATGAAGGGGAAAGTGCTCACTCCTTCAGACAAGACAGATGATAGGCCTGGTGAGATCAGAGCAGCGGCTCACCTAGCCCCATACCTGCTTCTAACAAGGGTAAGGGGAGTTGCTATGCAGAGGAGATTGAATTCAAGAAGAAGTAAAAAATAAATTTAAAAGGGAAAAAAAAAGTCATCAGAGGCCAGCTGTTGTTGCACTAGCACTGCCTGCACACTTCGAGAGGTGTGGACTTCAAGATGTGACATTTTGCACAAAGAATATGTGAAAACTAACTACCAAGGCAGGTAATTACTGGAGGCTGCCCCAGAGTTGTTATCACACTTGCTCTGACCAGGAGAGTGACACACCTTGGGTCAGGATAGCCACCAAGGGTCAGGGCCTTGGTTTTATGTCTTGTTCTGAGTACATCGGCCACATATTTACTCCTGTGCTGGCTGCTGCCAACCCCCTGATGCAAAGGTCTGCTCACAACCAACCTGCAGCATTATTTTGTGTGTGCTCAGGGAGCTGCTCCTTCAGTGGTGTCTTCACCCTCCATTTGCTATTTTGGAAAAACCTTAGCTCTCTTCTACTGCCATCTTTTTGGGGACAGCTTCAGAAGCACACAGCACTCTGATCCGATGGAGGTCCCACTGCTGGGTCATGACATTCCCAACATCGTTTAGCCTAGAAGGTCTGACAAATTCCCACGCCCAGCATGAAGTTACATTCAGAAAAGGCTTGTGCATTTTTACAAACACAAACTGAGTCTTCCAGCAGATCAAGGATCAGGAGGCGAGATCCCATGGATACAGGAGAGAGTAATTTCCTCAGACATGAATTCTAATCACATTAATGGCAAAGACAGCACATCTTTTGCTTGAGGAATTAAAATTAACAAATGCAAGGGCTGTGCTTCCCCTGTTGATATCTGTTACCTCTTCAACAAGAGAGCAGCTGGAGACAGCTGACCTTAAAATGCTGTCCATGATGAAGACATCTCGTGACATGACACCATTTGGTGGAAATTCTCTCTCCACAGTAGCCAGCAAAGTCTCAAGGAAGCTGCCGAGAAATTTTCATTTTAGCACAGGCAATTTTTTCTCCCCTGTATATAAAAGGATATCACAGCTTGACTCGTTTGTATTTTAAAAAACCACCAAAACTATTTGGGGATTAAAAATTACAGGAATGGACATGAAACTTTTGTCCATTTCCATGCCAGCTTGTTCTGTGCTTATTCAATTGGATAAAAATTGCTTGTTAGGGAATTTTACTAACCAAATGAATCAAACCCAGAGTTTTCCTTTATGCTGCAAGAACTGGATGAGACATACAAGCAGCAAATTGCTCAAGCACAAACATGCAAAGCTGACTGCCATAAATACATAACACTCCGGTAACTTCCAGTCTTCCTTTTTACAGATGTATTACACCTGCATATCCTGTATCTGCCTTCTTCTCCTCATTTGTGGAGTTTTTGCTATTATTCAGTGGCAGATTTTGGATTATTATGACCAAACCAGGGAAAGTACTTCCAGTAGTGCCAAATGGTGCCTTACTTCATTCCCACTGAAGTTCAGGGCAGCCCTGCCACCCATTTCAGTAGCTGCACCATGCCTGGTCTCTTCTGAACTCCTAAGAGATCCTCCACTTCGCTACACACCCAGACAGAGGTAGAAGATTTTCTTCTGATCCAACATCAGGGCTCAGAACAGGTATGCAGCCAGTAATTCTGTGGTGCCTCTTATTCTCTTTTATGCTTTCATTAGATAATGTTGTGCTTGGGGATCCATTTTCTTAAAATGCCATGTCTGCCCTCAGAATGGAAAGTTTTCCTACCCCAAAATCAGGCCAGCAGTCTTTCCAAACCCCTCAGTTAAAAATGCTGGTTGATGTCATGCACTGCACCCGTGGGATGGTCAGGGTCAACACGCAGCATTCTTAGATGTAGATTAGATATCAAGTCCCCAGTACACATCTCTACTGCTAAACTCCAGGGAAATCTTGGAGATCTCTTCCTCCACAGCAAAGAGATACCAGGGAGCAGTAACATATCTTTTAACGTGCAGCATCCTACTAAAAAAGCCTTATTTCGTGACCTGGAACTACATTTATTAGGGAGGAAGAAATTTTCACCTTAGTCCCTAAATTGCTGCCAAGAAGCGATGTTGAATTAGTGCTCTGGCCCTGGGGTGTCTGGGAAGGAAACAGCGCTCTGCTAGCCAACCCTCTGCTCAGTGAGCCCTGCTAACTATCAAAGGCTGGCATCAAAAGCTCCTTGGGCTGGATTCAAGCGAACAAATGGGAATTAAAAAGCACTGGCGTGCAGCAGCACCAATTCCCTGGGCCGCCCACCATACAGGTCATGCCAGCTCTCACAGGGAGCTGTGCTTTCCTGTGGAGACCAAACATGTGAAACCTCAGGCCAGAAAATTTCATCTAAAATTAGATCTACACATCCTCTGAGCTACTCTAAATTGAGCCAAGAGAGACAGAGATAAGACAAAGTACATCAAAGGCAAAGGGGAAGCGGAGTTTCAGAGCTGCAGAGAAGATGATTTCTGATTATGCCCTGCTCCTGTCCCTCTTTACCATGGTGGAGTTCCAGAAGAAGCCATCTATCACATCCCCTTGGCCCTGCCATCACCAGCTCATGAAATCCAGCCTGCCTCTGCCTGGATGCACATGCCTGCATGTGCATTTTCAGGAACATTCCCCAGAGCCAGCACTTTTGGCTGAGTATAAAAAAGACTTTATTCTGGTTGGAGTATCAGAAATGTTCATATTGACAACTGCAGCCAATGTGACATACATCAAGCCAATAGAGCAGTGGAAATCGTGGCTGACAGCAATTATTCCAGCTAGAATCCCCTAGGAAGGAAATACAGATTCCCTGAACTCACCAGCAACTGAAGATTGCCTTAAGATGTCAAACAGCTTACATATATTTTTAGATCAAAAGGGAAGGCTGGAAGATGCTTTGGCTTCTCTGAAATTTTTGATGCTTATGTGTGTAGCCTGTCTCAGCTCAGCTGGGTCCTGCGTCATCACAAAAGCACGGGCAGATTCCACTTCTCTCCCAGTGACCTCACTGCTGTCCTCAATCCGCACACTGACTCGGGCTCTGGTGGGTTTAAAGTGCTCTAGAAATGCCAAGACAGAATAAATGCCAATTTTACCTCTTTTTTTTCAGTGACAGAGTTAAGAAATAGCATGGTTAAGCCATTAGCACAGCACACCAGAGCCTTGTGTTCAGCAGACAGCTCTGCCCTGAAGAAGAAGGTTTAGTTATTGTTTATTTATTGTTTAGCATCCTTGTCCAAAAAGGGACAAAGCCAAAGCTTACCCTGTGCAGAACTAGGTACATGACAGGCCAGTGCCCTGTTCTGACCCAGTGCCCTCCCCATGACCATCAAAGCAGAGATCTGATGGGTTTGACTTTTCAGGACTCCACAGCCCAGATGATGTACCCTTCTGGATCACTGCACCTTGCCTAGATGCTTTGTGCCTGCTCCACTTGTATGCTACCTGCTGCTACACCTTTTCCTCCCCCTTCCAAAACCAAACAGAGCTCAGAGCAAAACCTCCGTTTCAGAGGTTGCAAGAAATGGTCTCTTCCAGCTTTCTCTCCTGGCAGTTTTAGCCTCAGAGCTCAGCTATAAGTACTAAACCTCATTAAAATTAGAAGGCACAAGCCCCCTGCACCCACCAGGTCAGTTAGCCAGAGCTGTCAGATTGGAGGATGGTGCCAGGGCAGAGGAGACTTTATGTGTGGGCAGGTTGATGCTCCCCAGGGGCACTCACCAGGTGATTGCTCCCCACTCTCCTCCAGTGACTCCTCACTGTGTCCCTGGGGCACAAACAGCCCTGCCCCAGCCCAGCTCTGCTCCTCCAGTGAGCTCTAGCACTCAGAATATCATCTGAGGCACCACTGCCCAAAAATGTCTTGAGAAAGATCCTCCAGAAATCCCCATCCCCTGCTGTTGAGGCCTCTGCACAAGAGTTGGCAGGCACATGATTCCCCACGCCAGCATCACAAACAGCCTTCCCCTGTTTCACATCAGCTTTGCTTTACTTAGCACAGTAATTGCTAATGTTTCACTCTCCACTGGGGCAGCACATTTTATTGTTAGCCTACATGGTAAAAATAAAATCTCATTACAAGAAATTGCTTAGATTCAATTATAACATCAGTGTTAGTTACAAGTGCAACTGTGACCGCAGGGAGGGTAGGTGGAGTGGCAGAGATGAAGAACCACACTAAATTCAATGCAGTAAGCCCCTTGAGACTTCTCCTGCAGAGAAGTCCATCCTGACTCATCTGTTGAAACTTCTCAGAGCCTGTATTCTGCCATCCCCACCTGCACATGTAACCAAAGATAAAAATCTAGAGCCAGAAATCCCTGATGACTCCCCAGAGCTGCCTGCACCAGCTCAGGGACTGGTGGACCATGGCTAAAGAAAGCACTTTATGCTTTTGTGGCCTTTTGTGTGTTTGCCACAGACAGCTCTGGGGGTGCCAACAAACCTTCCCTTCAAGGGGCTGCTTCAGGGGGATGCCTCTCCCAAGCCCATGATGTCAGGGAACAGCCCAAACGCCCACAATCCTGCCCAATTCAGGCTGGGATTTCTACCTTTTCTGGATCCAGCTGTCATCTCTGTCCTCATCACACAGATCAAAGGGAAAGAATGCTTGAGGTTCTTGAGGCTTGCCTGGAGCACAGGTCAGAGCAGCCCAGCAGTGCTTTGTGTTGGGTGAACATCCCAATGTCAAGCACGCTCACTCATTCATCCCCACTGCAGGAATTCTTCAGGAGTGCCTTGAACCCACCCCTGAGAGGAACAGGACCAAAGGACCATCACATACATCCAGGGCTCAGCACACACTCAGAATTTTCCCCCCATTCCTTTGCCAACCACGTGATGTGCAGTACACAGGACAGAGGGAAACAACACAGGAGCACCACCAATGCGCTGAGGATAAAATCAGGATAAGGAACAAAAACACATGCTGGCAGCTGAACATTGTGACAGACAAGACCTTAAGGAACCCCCTCCAGAAGCAGTTAAGACAAGAGAGGAGTGAACATCGTGGAAGAGAAAACATCCAACAGGAAAGAGCGTCCTCAACAGGAGATCACCTCAGAGCAGGATTCTGGAACGGACCCAGGAGCACTTGTGTGACTGTATCCATCCATACCTATTCCATGAGCAGGCTGCCCAGAGATGTGGTGGAGTCTCTATTCCTGGGTGGATTTAAAAGATGTGTGGTTGTGGTGCTTAGGGACACGGTTTAGTGGTGGACTTGCCAGTGTAGGCTAATGGTTGGTTTTGATGATCTTAGAGGTCTTTTCCAACCCAAGTGATTCTGTGATGCTGTTCTGTCTGTGCATGATGTGAGGGTGTGTTCCCAGTTTTACCATGGACACAGAGCTCAAAACATTCCCAGACGTGTTACAGCCACCCCCAGATCCAGGGCTCATGGCATTTTTCAGGAGAGAAACACTGTTTGAGAAAAGACTTTGTTCTTCTCAGAGATTATGGGAGTCCAGTTCTTGATGCCAGGAGGGAAGGAACAAGCCAACAATTTGGCTATTAAGAGTGACAGCTGTATAACAAGCTCGATTTGCTTTCAAATGGGTCAGGGGAGGAAAAGCCAGTCCAAAACTTCTCTGGAGACAAGCAGGGCTACTCCCCTGTGCAGATGTGCACCTCAGAGATGCAATTAACATTTGGATGCTCCACCTCTTCTCCACTCATCATCTAGTGGACGAGCTGCTGTCCTGAAAAGTCACCTGAGCATGACCACTGTCCAGGCCACAGAGGAGCCTAACCACTCTCCAGAGCGGCAGCAGGAATGACAGAGACATTTCCATCAAATGTCTCCATTTCACTGGCTGTGAAACAAGAGACAGTATTTCCACTCTCCTTCATTCACACAGGTACCAAGGGGAACTCCCCTGGAGCTAGGATTTCTTTTATTTACAGCTATCTGCGCAGAGTTTCCTACGCCCGTGCATAGAAATGGTTTGGGACTAAAACCAGTTAATAACCAGAAAGCCAGCAGGTGGCACTCAAGAATATGCAGGAACTCTGGAATCATGCAGGACCAATAAAACTTGCGTCTGCAGTGCACAACAGCAACCTGTGCCTCATTGTATAGGTGTGCCACCTATCAGCAGCCCAAGAAAGAGGCGATAACCCAAAGCGGTAAGACCACAATTGCTTTAATCTCTTTTACTGAAGGGATCCTAGGCAAGCTCCAGACTCTTGCCTGGGAGCAGCTTGCCTTCAGCAGGGGTGCAGCTGGGCAGCACCGCTGCTCCGTCTGCGCTCCCAGGCAGCCGGCGCTCGTGCAAGCTGAGGATAAGCATGGCACAGGGCCCGCCATGGTGAACAGGAACAATCTGGCGCTCTCAGGAGCGCTAAAACATCTCCTAAGCGCTGCTAAAACAACAGCAACAAGCCTCCCCTTCTCATATGAGCACCACTAGGGCAAGGCCATCCTCCTTCCCAACCCCAGGCTCTGGCAAGGCACAGCAGTGTGTGACATCCACTCCTCCCTCAGGCAGCTCTGCCAAACACATTCAGGTGATTTGGGATTTCTGGGTGGCCGTGCTTGCACACGTTTTTAAAGTTGTTTCAGCAGCCTGAAATGAAAGGTAGTAAAGCAGGTAAACAGCTTAATCTCTTTTGTGGTGACTCTACTGCCTAAAATTAATTTGGCTACTTCAAGTGCTTCCTCACAAGCCCTCTGTGAAGACTAAAAAAGCACCTTTTTCCAAACAAAATCTGAGAACAATCGTGATTCCCCCAGATGAAGCCTTTAAGAAGTTATCATGAGCCCACCAGAAGAAACTGTGAGCAGCTGTTAGCATTGGGCCCTGCAGTGAAACATGCTGGTACTTCCTTCTGTACAAGGATTTCAGAGTTTTTAAATTTGCTTTCCTAAATCAAACAGATAAACCTCACTGAGACAGCCACAGGGTGGACGTGGCTGGAGCAAGGAGGTTCCTGGTTAAGAAGCATCACTTAATGGCACTTGACTGTCATAGGGGATAAGCTTTGCAAAGAGTTTCCTCCCAGGTGACTTCTGGAAGGTAGTGCAGCATGTCCAGCCCAAAAGAGGACATCACGAGCCACAGCCCCAGCTGGCCACAAGCACCCCTTTGCACAAGTTCATTCTTGGGAAATCCGCATGCTTGGCCCAGCGAGCTGCTCCCACCCTGCTTCAGTTCCTCCTGGGAGCCTGGAGAGAATTCAAGCCTCCAAGGTGGTGCTGAGCACCAGAGGGAAGGCAGCAGGGTCTTCTGCACCAAGCCACAAGTCAGGCTGGCAAAGAGCAAGGCAAGAGAGCTCCCAGTGAGCCTGGGCAGGCACAGCAGGGGACATTCCAAATCCGCTCGGCCGGTTCCATGGCCGTCCCACGGACACAGCCCGGGGCTGCGCGGTGCCTCACACACACCGTCTGCTGCCTCTCGGGTCAAGGCAGCTCCCAGCTCATGGAAAATTTTGACATGAGTGATTTCGTTGTTTTTGTTCAGCTTGGACTGAAATCAAATTCCACAGAGACACTGGGATGGCCCTGAAAGCCTATGTTTTAACCAGCTTATCTGCACATCCTTTGAAAGATAACCCAATTCCCGGCTCTGCACCAATTCACATCCCCAGTTCTGCACCACCCAGAGTGCTGTTTGGGAGCCCTTGTGCAGCCCCAGCTCCACGTGTGCGGGAAGCTGCAGCGTGGGCCTCAAGGTGCTGGTGCGGGAGGCGACGGGAACAGAGGAGCTCAGATAATCCTGAGTAAACAACCAGCTGAGCCTTCCTTGGCAGCGCTTTCCCATTGTCTATTATGTACAGCTGGACAAATGTCAATAAATTACCAATGGAAATGAGCCCTGCCGAGCAGGCAGCTTGGCTTGAGCAGCTGTTTTCGAGGTGGCACAGTGGCATTTCAGCTCCACTTTGCAATCGGTGCTGCATCAGCTGCCTCCGGGGGTGGGAAGGGAGGGAGGAGAGCAAGCCCTGCACAGAGGGAGGGTTTGTACCCGGCCTCCCCCAGGGGAGAACACAAGGAGAGGTGGATGTCTTGGGGGAGGGAGAAGGTAAGAAGCCAAGCAGGCAGTGGTGAGTCATGGGAAGCTGCCGGCTTCCTACCAGACACCACGAAGGTCACAGCCAGCACTGGCATCCCACTCCCAGCACACTTGTTCCTGCAGCTTATCCATGGGGGAGATGTGGTGGGGAACACGGAGCGGAGCAATGCAAGGGGTTGCACAGGATCACTGGAAAGCTTCCTGAGTCGCAGGAAAGCTTGGGAAGAGGAAGAAAACCACGGAGGAAGCATGGAAGGCTGCAGCTCATCCATCTGTGCCCTTCAGCGTACACGCATCCCTGCACTACCTGACACTACTCTCATACCCGGCATCCAAGTTTGCCAGCGTGCCAGCCCTGCTCCAAAGGCTGGCTGGCAGCCAGCGCCCACAGAAAGGCAGTCTCACAGCTGATCTGCACAGGGAAGGAGATGTGGAGAACTGGGGAGGGAGAGGGACACGTCGGGTTGACACTTTTTCCTTCCAACACAACTTCACCGGTTGGCTCCTTCCACACTGAAGCGAGGTGGGTTTGTCAACTTAAGCAACAGCCACCCTCTTTTATCTACCCTGAGTCGCTCAGAGGGACCTAAGAAACAGGTCATCAGCGTGACAGCAAGCTAATTTGTCCGTCATAATCGGCAGGAGAGTGTGTGTTTTCACGTTGCTCAGCACCTCTGAGGGGAGCATGCAGTGTCCAGGACAGCTGGAGCCAGCAGACTCACTCCCTGCTGTGGAGCCCCTGTAAAAACCACCCACCACACTCCTGTAAAAGCTCTGTGGTCTGCTCTAGGGTGGCTGTTAAAAATAACGATGTCAAGAAATGAGAGGCTCTCCGTTTCAGAAGGAGAGGCATTAAGCTGCAAAGTCATTGAGAACTGTTTATTATTTAGCGTCTGTTTGATCTCCACCAGGAAAAAATACCTCAGAGGATGGAGGGCTGAATTGGTAATTCTGTCCTTTGCCTCCAGCCTCAGGGATTTTTGTAATTAAGCACAGTGAAATCAGAGATGATTCCAAATTGTCTTCTTGGAAAGGCAAAACAGAAAAAGAAAGCCCACCTGCCTGCACACAACAGGACCTAAAAGTGTTGAAAGCGGACCACAGGCTGTGCGTTCCAGCCACACGGCTCCCACAGGCTCTCCTGGTCTCCCAGATCACCAAGCTGTGGCCAAGATAAACTATGAAATCAGCCTGAACACAACCAGGAACAGGGAGGCAAGAGGAGTAGTGCTTACAGAAGGAAACTATGCAAAACACAACACCCCACAAACCCCTTCTGGTGATGAGCAAGCCGGGTGACGGATTGTGCAAACCAGGCTGCCAATCAAACGCAGGTGCCCTCCAGGGACCCAGAAACTGAGAATGGTAACTGATGGAAAGATTAATTCCCCAACTGCAAGCAGCACTGGTGGTGATTTCTGGGGGTTGAGTATCAAAAGCTCAGCCTGTGAAAGAGATTTAGGACTTCTCCAAACAGAAGGAATAAGCCGGACTTCTAATGCATTTAGCTGGGGCTTTTCAAGAGTCACCTCGACAGTAATGATGGCAGCCCAACAACCTAAATTCCATGTCTCCGAGTTTCTGCAGCAGAGACCCTTCTTTCTTTGGTATAATAGAATCCCAGGCTGTTATATTCTCCACTCACCTCAAAGCAGGTTATTTATCGGAGAAATTGCATCAGCTGTAAGCAGCACTCAAGTTTTTGGCCTCTTGGCCACTGAGATTTATATGAATCGATATACACTTCTGCCTGCTAAACAGTGATGCTGACATTCACCATCTATTTGCTCTCACAAACCCTGACAAGCCTTGCACAGCACTGCAGTGCTTCTATATAGCATTTTCTCCCAGCCTTTCCTTTTCCTCTGTGGAGAAAAGAGGACCTCACCACTGCAGGATCGAAGAAAAGATGCTATATTTCATATTCTCTTCCTCAGACCGAATCTTTGGCTTTTCAAGGCTAGCGGGACAGATGCTGCAAGCCATCTCCCCTCAGAAAGCACAGCCTGGCTTATCGTCTCTGTGCCAGCACCTTATAGCTCTTACTCGACTTTCACATCTCCCCTAATGAAAATTTGTATCACCTTCCCCACAAAACAAACGACGAGCTGATTTTCTACTCCGAACCGGAGCAGAAAACCGTGGGTGTTCCGAAAGTAACACGGTGAAACAGCAAAGGGACGGCCAGCGCGTCCTCCCTCAGACCTTTAAACCCAAACATCAGCGCTTGACTGGGCTCTTTTAACTTAAAAAAAAACCTGAAAAAAAAAAAAAATGTAACCGGAGGGAGAGCGCCTCCCGTTTCTACAGCAACCGAGGGCCCGGCGCTGGCAATGGCATCCCGGGAGCGGCCGGGGGGGGTGGATGGCTGGGAACAAAGGCCACCGCGCCGGTAAGCAGGGGACAGAGACGGGGAAACCGAGACG
>VWZN01002297.1:75198-120140 GCA_013396955.1 Regulus satrapa | reverse complement strand
AAGAATTAGAGCTGTTGGGTTCCTCCCCCGCACCATAATTGTGTTCACTTTAGAGTCAGTCCATTAGTTAACAATAAAGCCTTTCACAACATAGCACAATATTGAGAGGAATTCACTGCTAAAAAGTGGTGTAATGTCCTAAGCCATGTCAAAGCAGACATCCCAGCCTAGTCACATCCCAAAAATCTCCCGAAAGGTCTATTCTTCATTTGTGGGGATCAGGCATGGGCAAGAGGCAAACACAAACAAATTGCTTTGTCAGATTTCCAGCTAATTTGAGTCACTGATGAACACATCTGTGAAGGTTCCCTCTGTGAGCCTTTGAACATGATACTGTGAGTTTCATGCCCCACATTTATCTCTAGTTCCCAGCAGTTTGCTTACAGAGTAGCCAATGCAGCAGGGAAAGCAGATGAACAAAGATGTCATGAAAAATATTCTGCTGTGGCCACAGGTCCTCTGGGTGTAGGGAGTGCTGGTGCTTAGGGTGACACTGTTGGGTTATTTCTGTGAAGGAGAAGTCCTTGTGTCCCTCTCCAGGTGAAGCTGGCTGCATGCAGAGAAAGCTTGGCAAGTGCAGCAGCAAAACTGTAAAGGGGGATATTGTGTGGAACCCTGCCCAGATGGCTCCAGAGCAGTCCCTAATGCTCTTGGAGTTGCTGGTCCCAATGGAGGAGCAGAGGAAGCCCAAGGCAGACCAAAGTATCCCCTTTGAGAACGTTGTTGTTCCTCATGAGTGGAGCCCATCACTATTCCCTGATCCCAGAAACCACTGCTTGGCCAGTGGCAACTCAGTGACAGCATCAGCATTTGTCCCGGGATCACTGCAGTGGTTGTGGGAAGCAGCATATTTTGGGACATGATGCTGTGAAAACATCTACTCTCTTGAATAAAGGTACCTTGCTACATACATCATAATATCAGGACTGCATGTCACAGAGAGAAAAAATGACCTTCAAATTAATGCCTTGCTAGTACCCAGAAATGCAAAGAAAAGATTTTGCAAGTCTGAATCCTATTTCCCTTGGTGAAAAAATAATACTGGAAAACATTCAGTGAGGCAGAATTGCCTAGAGAAAAAAACCTGTGGAGCTGCAACCAAAACAGCAACAGAGTTAAAAGGAGATTTTCTCAACAAACATTCCTGAGTTCATATTTTTAAAAGCAAAGGATATGCAAGTCTGGAAGGAAAAAAATAAAAAATTAAAAAAAGCTTGAGTGTAGTTCAGAGATCTAGAAACAACTTGGTTTTGTCTCCTGTACCCAATGGTGAATGTAGATGTGCTGAAAATGAGAAGTCAAGGCAGTGTTTTGAGAGGAAGGTGACAGCCTCCCTCTTGTCTGCTCATCTTGCCTTTGCTGGCAGTCCCAGCTAGATTTTCTGTTGTCATGCTTGTCCCTCTGCTCACTGAGTTTGTCCTCCACTGCTGCAACAATGCCTTTTCTGTGCAGGTAAAAGGGGCACCTGGCATTGAGCTGTGGTCCAGGGGACCTGCCCGTAGTTCTTGTTCCTGTCTCGTGCACCGACTCCAAATGATTTCACTGTGTGCTCTGCCTCACGCAGCTCTCTCTCAAATCTCACTGCTGGCTGAGAGGGCTGGACTACAGACTCAAAGCCACTCCCAGGGAGCAGGCTAGAATGTGATTGCCCATGAAAAGCCTGCCTTTCTGAGCCTGGCTGAAATGCTGCACCAGGTTGCTAAACACACCCCACAAGAGATCCCACATCACTCAGCCTCGCCACTGACAGAGGGCTCATCTGCACCGAGGTGTGAAATGCTGTCCTGGACACCAGCCTGGGAATACCTCACTGGCAGATTCCCACTGCTGATGGGGTCAGCTGTCACAAAGATACTTCTGTGTTGCTGGGAGGAAGGAGGTTATAGGTTACTCTGCCCACACAACTGTCAGACAACCAACACCAGAGCAAAGGACAAAGACCTAAATCTTGTGGAGCTTCCTATTCCAGCAGAAAACAACATGGACTTGCAGGCGTTCAGGGTTCAGCATTGCTGCTGGAGTTAGGTACTGCCCCTTAGACAAAGCCTGCTTTCTTTTCTCACTTTGCAGGGTGAAACGCTGGGGAATCCACTCCCACCTGCAAATGGCCCCTGCCTGTTGTGTTCTGTGTGCCAGTGCATGCAGGGGCAGCAGCAGCTTGTCAGGTTGATGCCTGTGCCATCCAAAATCTTTGCTGCCAAGGCCTAGAGGGTCTCTGCCTGGCTGTGGTGAGTCAGGCTGGGATGGTTCTCTGGAGTTGAGGCTGTGAATGGCCTGAAAGTCTTTGTATCTTCACATTTTTTATTATCACAAAGATTTCACAAACAGCAAAAACTGACCCCTAATGTTGCATAGCTCCAGAATTTATTTGTCCTTCTCCAGTTACTTGACCATACAATTTTCTGCCTGCAGAAAGGCACCCAAAGGAGTTCAGAGGGAGGCTTTTGCCAGGGTTTGAGAGTGGTGTGGCAGGGGGAGGCAGGCAGACACCAGCTCACCTCCATCCCAGGAGAGTCTCTGCACTGCACTGGCCTCGACTCCTAATGGGCTTGGGCCCAGAGAGTGTGGCCTAATGAGTGATATTGCTACAAAGCACATTAGTCTGCTGAGCTAATTAATTGCTAACTACACCTCCCGAGGCAAGTGAATCAGCAGAGAGTATATCATTAAACCCAAGATTGTTTGTAATATATTTAAAACATTCTTCTAGAATTCTCTGCCCAGAAGAAAGAGAGAGGGCAGAGATGATGGAAGGTGGTAAATGGTTTGTGTGAACATTGAGTATCATTTTAATTGTACTCAGTCCTGCCTGCTACCATCACATTTCAGTGCAGAGCTTTTAAACACGTTGTCAACAGTGGCTCTTTTTCTTTCTTTTCTTTTCTTTTCTTTTCTTTTCTTTTCTTTTCTTTTCTTTTCTTTTCTTTTCTTTTTTTTTTTTTTTTTTTTTTTTTTTTTTCTTTTCTTTTCTTTTCTTTTCTTTTCTTTTCTTTTCTTTTCTTTTCTTTTCTTTTCTTTTCTTTTTTTTTCTTTTCTTTTCTTTTCTTTTTTTTCCTTTTCTTTTCTTTTCTTTTTCCCATGAAAAATAATGACCCCCTAACCATTGTTCAAATGAACACTTTAAGTAAAGAAGGAAACAAAGCTTTAAACATCAGAGGGACAAGGGTTATGTGATCAATTTTGTGGATTGAAATGCTTCTGGTGTACCTGGCAAAGAATTTGAGCAACAATTTCTCAAGAAGCCTTCTCTGTGCTGTCCAGGCAGGCATGGACTTATTGGGTGAGGCCAGCTGCAGCTGCCTTTTTAGAATGCTTTGTAATAAATCCCCTCTTAATTACATGCTCTTCTGGATAACTTGCAGCTCTACAGCTCAGAGGAATTTTAATCAGTTCAGCCTCTTTTGGGTGAGGATTGCATTAAATGTATCCTTAAAAACATGCTGACTGGCCATTTGGTGATATATCTGTTTGATCTGCAGGATCGCCAGAGGAAACATGGCAATGATCAGCCCAGCATGTACAGCAAGTCAAGGCTGGGAGATTACCCGTTTAAGGCAGGACGTGCTGAAACTGTTCCTGGTATCAGTACAGCATTTATTACATTCCTCAGTATCCTCTGAACGAGGCTTTGGCCCTTGTTCAAGGCTGAGCGGCTCAGCTCAGCACCAGGCACCTCAACAGGACACTCAGCATTCCCTGCAGGGGAGGTGCTGTCAGTTGGTGGCAGATGCTTGGCTGCATTTCCCTTTAGCTTTGAGCCGTGCCTGGCTCTACACCTGCTGCTCTATCTTTGCAATGGATGCTTCAGAACAATGAACACTTCGGGGTGTGGAGCCATGTGGGATCGCAGGTAGTGGGGAGGGGAGGCCGGGAAGGGAAATACCTGACTCAGGATCTGCTTTGTTTCCCCTCTCAGGCATAACGGGGTCCCCAGCCAGGCTGATGACACAGCGGGGTTGGTGCTGCTGAAGCCAAGTACCAGCACGGTGGGGAAGGTGAGGATGAAGCTGAGGGCAGCCTGCACAACTGTGGGGAGTGGTGCCGCTGCTCGGAATGCTTCTCAAAACATGCCTTCTGCTCTCCATAGCTTCTGGGGAAACAGCTCTGGCAGCAAGACCCCTGTCCCTTGTTTCTCATTAGCCCAGTCAGCCTAGCACATGCTTCGTTCTGGGCAGAGAAAACATGGTTACTATGTAGTAAATCCACATTCCCCACCTTTATGTTTGAGAACTGCCTGATCCAGAAGGCACAACACAGGAAAAATCTGATGTAAACTCTGCTCAGGCTAGAAAGGCACTACTAGCAGCAATTAAAAACAATCTACAACATTCAACCCTAATGCTGACCTTGGACCTCTGCCAGCAAAGCCAAGGTAAATCCATTAGAGAGCTTTAAAGCACAAGAAAGGTTTTCACTCAAATGCTTAATTTGGATGTCCTGCTTGCAGCCAGGCCTCTCTGCAGTGCTGCTGCTGCTACATCTCCACCTATTTCTAGCAAATAGGACACAACTGCATTAACTCTGCCCTTTCCTGCTGGCCCTTTTGCTCGGATGGTGACTGCTGAAGAAGCAAGGTACCTCCTCATGTCAGCTGCCATCAGACAGCACCTATGCTGCTCAGAATACATCCTTGAATTGCCTTCCATCCCTTCTTATAATTCTGCAGCCTTGGGTGGCTGCAAAGAGGAGCAGCTTGCTTGGTGTTATAAAGGTACAAATCCCTTCTCACACAGTGAGAGCAAAATTAGGCTATTTGGGGCCAAATTATTTTACCAGAATAACTTGGCAGAGTGTCACTGCCTTCTGTAAATGAAGATGGCCGTTTGCATTTATCCCATCAGATGGGTGGCTAATTGCTTGGCGTTCCTTGTAGATATGAACAGACGGCAGCATCACTGATAATTCATCTCAGCTGCTCTCAGGAGAGAAGGAACAGATTTGTGCATCCACTCCTGTTATGCACTCAGGCAGTGCAGTTTTTCTGTCCTGAGCTCCTGGCAATGGCTGAGGTGGAAGACAGCTTTCCTTTGAGCAAGGAGAGAGTCTCCAGGCCATGGTGCATCCTCAGGGTACTCTTAGGGTACTACCACCTCAAAACCCCTCCTCGTTTCCCTCTTATCTAGTGGTCTCATTTTTGACCATTTCTATTTCCAGATCAAACCTAGACCTGGCCAGCTACATTTGTTCTCATACAACACTGCTCTCTAGTTTCAATCAACCTGATTCCCTTGTGTTCTTCACAAGGGGAACAAGCAAAATTTATTTAATTTCCTCCCGTTAAATAAACTCTTCAGTCCTGTCCCTGGCATGTGTGCCCTGCTGAGTCCCTTCTCATTTGGCATCCTCTTTGACATGGATGCAAGTCCATGAAGGTTTGCTTTATTAAACATTGCTTAGCTTTTACAAAGCCGTATCTTACACGGGAAATATTCACAGCTGATTACTCTCACATCCTGCTGCTCTTGTTCCCAACTTAAGTTTCCAATTTATAGCAGTGCACCTATTGGAGGGCATGCCCTTCTGCTACCAGCATCAGTGTCCCAATGGTGACTGCCAGAAATACCCAGCTTCCCAAAATATGAACCATGTGCCTGTCCTTCACAAGCGCCAGTACATGCCACCACCCCTGCTCCAAGTCCAGAACTCCCAAAAATGTGCAGAGAGAACATACGCAAGGCAAGCTCCTGAATTCCTCTACCATCACCTCCTATCTGCTGCTTTGGCCTGAAGCAGATTGCTTTTTGTTCTCCTTGTTGAGCACTGCATCACAGAAAGCACAGGCCAGACCAGCACAGCTGCTTTTCACCCTCTTAAGAGTTTTAAAAATTTTATTCCTGTTTACCTTTGAATGTGTTCTTTATTTTAAAACTTATTTTCTACCTTGAATCAAGATAGAAAGGTGCTGAATACACAGCTCTAAGTACACTTAAACAAAAATACTTGTAACGCTGCTTAGAAACCTATAACCTAGAACAAAATACTTACTCCAATTGTTGTTTAAACTCCTGAAATAAGGTAACTCCAAGCTGAAGCCTTGTGTTCACCAATTTTAAAAGCTTATGAAGTAAGAAAATGCTGGAAAGAAATAAAACTAGTTCACCTAACAAATCTGTTTGAAGTCGCAGAAGTCAGCAGGGATTTACATTGTGATTATTTCTTGCAGTATGCACTGCCAAATCTGCATTCCACAAGCACTGATATTTTAGGTTGTTTTCAGGTAAAACTGCGTCTTTTGTTTCCCAAACCCAGACATTTCTTCCAACTGCTTATCTTTGTGTTCTACACGTACCTTTTAGTGATATAAAGAGGAAAAACAAAAGTATTCACATGCCCAGGACACAACAGAAAGCAGCCCCACGGTAACTCCAGTTCAAAATCTCTCCACCGCACTTCATGAAGACAAATTTTAATAAATTTACATTTATTGAAAATATCACATTAGCTTTTATTTTGCTTGTTTGCCCCAGTGCACAATTAAGCTATTTAACATGTAAATTGTAATAACAGAACTGCAGGCAGCTTCATAAAATGAAAGACCAAATACACCTGTAACATGATCAGACCGTTTTTAATCTGGTGGATAAGGAACAGTGGGGTGGAAGGGAATAATCTGTTTTAGGGTCCAATATATAACCTATCTTGTTGTTTCAACACATACATCTGTTATTAAAAGCCACTGTTTAGCAGTGTAACATGCACCTAAAAATTGACAACGTGGGACATCATCCATTAAATATACTATTTGTAGATGAGAATCATTAGGGATGGGAAAAGGATTAAAATAAGAAGCACCAGGGCTCCACAGCCCTTCTAGAACAAAGTACTTTGCAGGGACAGTGTAATGCCATTTGTCAGCTCTACTGCGCCATGTTGTGAGGACGAGCATTTGGTCCATTTCCTGCATGTCTGCCGTAGAAATGCACTTCTTTGGGAAAGCAACCACCAGGGCTTTGCAGGGGCAGGGCTACCTCACACCCCCAGCTTATTGGCCTGGGTGAGTACAACCTTGAGGACTGGCATGAAAGCAGAGGTCTCGCTGAAGTTGCTGGTGCTGACGATGTGTGTGTGGATGTTCAGTCCCTCCTGGTAGTTGCGGGTTTCGATGCTCTTCACGATGTTGTGCAGGCCACTAATGATGGTTGGAGAGAGCTGCAAGGAAGGCAGGCAAGGCAGGTCAGCACAAAGGAAAAACTAGGAAAAGATAAATTCCGAGTCTGATGCTTGGTCCTCAGGGGGTGCAACACTCTGCTCCTTTCTTTGGAGTGCACCACACTGGGAACAGTCACTGGGAAGTCCAACAATAGACTTCAATCAGAATGGACCTTTCTCTGCAGTACTGCTATGCCCTGCAAGCCCCTGGATGCAATTCCCTGGGGTGGGAGACCTGCTGCGACAGACTCTTGGCACCAGAAAAACCTACTGAGCTTTTATGCCTTTGGGTAAGGTTAATTGCTCAGCAAGCGTGGCCTGACAACAAGAGGATTACATCACTCTTATCTTAAGGTACTAAGATATTTACATACAGTCCTTTACTCTGCCAAAGCCTCCTGGAAGGCTTTGGAAAAATTACCAGATCTTCAAAAGTACTTGCACATCTGCCTCACAGTGAAGTCAGTGAGCCTCCAACATCCAAGTCTCCTGGGTTCTGTTCTGACCCCAGGCTGTGTGTCTCAGTTCCTGCCTGAAGCACAGAAACAGTGCCTGCTGCAAGAAGCTCTGCTCCTTGCCTCAGCACAGCACCATAAAACTCATGACGTGACCTCAAAACAGCACTGCAAAGTCTGCACAGGCATGGGGGGGGCAAGCACAGTAACTGGCTGTTTTCCAGAAACCCATGCAAATTTCCAATAAATGGATTTGAAGCACACTTCTAAAGAAAAAATGAACACCTGCTACATAGTGCAGAAATAGTATTGCACCAACGAAGCCAATGGCCATCCGTGATTGAGGGGTGGGGGGAAGTAAAACAGAACTTACTGTCTGTTCCCTAAGTTTGTCATACAGAAACTCCAGGCGCTTGTTTGCATCATCCAGTTTCCTCTTGGTTTGCTGCAAGACAAATAAATGCATCAAAGCACGGCAATTTTAAAAACCTCAGACCAAATCTGATATCATTACAAAAAAGTCCATGCAGCAGATGAAACTCCTAACATATCATATGGATTCTTTGTTCTGTACTCTTCTCCCCTGATTTTGGCAGGAAAAAACACATAAACTGTAGTTCTCCACATGTAAATGCCTCAGAAAATAGCAAACTCTAGAGGCGCACCCCAAAAGCCACTGGTCATTTGCAAACCCCACTGGCACAGCTGATAAAAGTGACAGAATTCTGAGTTGCAGCACAATTTTTTTTTTCTATGGCTCACTGAAAAAGCATAATGAGAATTGGATAAAATTCTTACTGGTATGAAATATCTGGCAACATTAGAGAGAGCTTAAGGGCACATTCAGATTCTCCAGTTCTAAGTGTGTACAACTCAGTCATCGTTTATTGCAAATCCAAATTATATTTTTTCCTCATGTGATTAGTAAAGCCAGCAGTCTCTCTATGATTTTAATGTCAACAGAAAAACTAATAGCCTAACCCAGTCTGTCCTTACAGACACTTTGTGCTTCCATAACTTTTATAAAGTAAATCTCCCAGTGATGTGCCTGGAATTATTTTGCCAACAAAGACTCTTAAAATAACCCCAGTACATTTCACCTGGAGCTGCAGCTGCTAGAGAAATGAATTTTTATCCACTCTTTTTCTTTTTCTTAAACAACATTTAAAATGGTAGATTTTACTCCAGAGTAATAAAACAGTAATAAAGCATCAAAGTTATAACTGCAGGAGAACAAAAAAGCTGCTGGTCAACAGCAGCAGAAGTGGCATCAGTGCAACAAGAGCAATGGAATTTCCTCCTACATCAGTTTGTGCATCCATCTATTTTCACTTAGGGTAACTGCCCTTTTCCCTGGTAATTGGAAACATTTATCTGGATTAAATAATTGCCTGTGTAAAATAAAGCCTGTGGGAATGCTCTAGCTCAAGGGTTAAGACCAACTGCTAGCTGCTTGCTGTGCTAGAAATTAAGGAAAGCTGTTCAGATGGCATAAAGGAGAGAACACAGCACATGGATCTTGGGCCACATGCAGAAAACTCTTCAGCAGCAGTTATGTCATCAAGGAACTGAGATATCTAAGGAAGAAGTACTCCAGAGGAGCAGGTAAGAAACCCCCAGTTCTTCTGGACTGCCTAACTCTCAGATGCATGACCACAGAACATTTGTTTTGAAACCCATGAAAAGGTGCACATGCATTTTTCATTTTACAGATGGTCAGCTAAGACAGAGAGGAATAAATTGTGTCTAGGAAACAGCAAGACATCTCTCCAGCCAAAGCAATTAGGTGGAAGTGCAAACTCGTTGTTCTCCTTGCTCTTTAGTTCCTGTTCCCATTTGCCTTTTAGAATGCAATAGCTGAGCAGTGCCTGTATTTGCTCTGACAACAACTGATGTGTACAGTCAGGGTGGAGTCTCTTGTCTCTGTGGGCTGAAACACTTTCACTGCCTAAGAAAATCAGAGTGACTTAACAAGAAGCAAGCAAAATGTGTTGGCAGAACAGAAAAGCAATCCCCAGGTGCAGATATGAGTGGAATGCTTTTGCTTTCTTTGTCTGTCTGGGGGAAGGGGCACTTAGGGGAAGAAAAGGTCAAAGGAAATGCAGAACACATGATATATACAAAAAAAACACATACACACACTGCACTCTACAGCCTTTAAATAAAGAATTTTGAGCAACTGAGTGATACTGAACCAACAAAAGCATGAGTCTGTGCTGCTGACCAAGCAAATTCAGTGCACAAAGCCCTCTGCATGCCACTGGCACCACCTTTTAGCGTGGGGCAGGCATGAGCTGAAGAGTCAGCATCTGGCCTTTGTGGGGGCATGTTATTTACTGGCCATCAGAGATAAATGAGAAGCTTCGGGAGAGATAGCTCATTTACAAGGTACTGGCTGCCATGGGAAATGTTTTTCCTATCCAGCTCCAGTGGTTGTGTTAAAGCTGTTAACCTTCCCTTTCCCAGGTAGCTGTTGTTTCCCTTTGAAACGAGTTTGTTACCAGAAATCACCAGTCACAGAAATCACGTACGGGATCGGAGGCAGACAGCAGGCACCTCTGGATGAGAGCTTCAAACGTGGTCTTCAGAATAAGGTGCTCCTCCGGGATGGGCTTCTTGGTGATTTTCTCTGTTGGCAGTGCCTGCATGTGCTGAGCAACAGAGAACAGATGAGGCTTTTCCAGGTCACTCTGCCCACATGTTGTTTTCAGCTAAACCGAGGGGCATTGCTACCTAGCTTGGCACAACTCCTATTTCTTCCCTGTGGGTGTGTGGAGGTGACTCTACCAGCACCTGCTGTTGCTCCCTCTGGGAAGCTGTGAAAGTTGCAGAAGGAAGCAGCTTGTTGGACCGTACTGACTAGGGGATTAGTGCCATCTAGGTGGAGATTACAGTAGCAAAATGTCAGCACAGTGCAAAGCCTAGAAACTCCACAGTATATTTTGCAGCGACAAGAACAACCTGGACAACAGAATCCTGCCTGGCAGGCTCTAGTGAGGGACAAACAAACCCATGCTACGTTACCTGGATGGCATTGCCAATAGGTGCCCCTGGGGCCCCCTCTGTGCTGGGTTTGGAAACAGTAGGTGGCATGATGGATGGCCCCAGGGGCTGGGAAGCAGGCTGGAAGCCACCCTGCAGCACCATCTGCCCTGCAGGGAGGTGTGGAGGCTGGAAGCTGGGTGCACTGCTGGGCGGTGCTGGAGCCTGAGGCTGCTGCATCTGAGACTGTGGATCTGCCAGCGGGTTCATGATGGGAGAGGTGATGGGCACTGGGGGCAGGAAGTTGTCAGGGACCTGAGGAAAAAAGCAGGTCATTTATGTTGGTGTGGTTGCTGCAGGCACAGCACAACACCCAGCTCATACAGACTGCCCAAACCACAGTAACTGGGAGCGCTGGATAGAGAAATGACAGGGGCAGACAACACAGAAATTCTGGCTGCACAGTAAGAAGTGCCTTGAGGCAGCCCAGCCCACCCCAGGCCACAAGAGCTGAGTCCTGCCACCTCTAATCAGAGCCACTTTCCCTCCAAACCAGAGGTCTGTCACACCAGCACTATTAGAAGAGAAAACTAACCCACACCTACATCTATTCTTACTATTGGGTCATTATATTTAGACTTTTGTGTCTCACTTTCAAGGGTGTATTTTTGTCCATGCAGTACGTAGGTCACAGCCAGCAACATGCCCCAGTAAAGCTTCTGAAAGCCTTTCCAGCTTCTGGCACACAGGTCTGCAATAAGGCAGATTACCAGGGCATTTCAAATTCATCCTTGGGCATCTGCCAGTCTTTACACAGGGGTGTTTCACAAACATTTGGTAGAGGGAAGAGACAACAAAATGAGCTACACATCATGCAGGAATCAAAACAACAGAAAGGGCTTCCATGGGAATGTGCACATTTCTCTGGGTGCGCGTGGAAAAAAAAAAGGTAAGATTACAGAACCCTGAATGAATGATGCTAGAATTAAGCTAGTGGTTTGGGACAGCAAAAAAAATTCCCAGTCTAGCAAACAAGTCAATTATAGAAGAAATGAATCACAGCAATAAACTTCTGAGTGGTGAATATGTTCTTAGGTTAGGAGGAAAACAGGTGAAAATTATGGCTTGAAATGCCAGACATCTCCTCTGATTTATAATAGTTAATGTAGTGAGTCATTTTATAATATCCTAAACCACCTCTCAGACAGTGGACAGAAGAGAAATGAACATAGAAACACAACTGACAGATTTGCTAAATACCCAACAAACACATTCCTCATTTAGATGAAGCCAACCCGCAAGCCTTGGCCATGGCAGAAATTCTGGCTGTGACACACACACACACACACAGACAGAGAAATAGCAAAAACTCCGTGTGCAGAAGGCTGCTTCTTGAGCTCTCTGCTCCAGCAGTTATTCTGACACTAAGAGCTCTCTATCCAGCCTCCAAAAGGTTCTTCACCTTGAACTGCAGAGACCAAAGGGTAAGGAAGACTTCTGCCCTTGCCTTCCCCCAGACCTTATCTTGGCCGCTCTAATGTTTTGCTCTCCCCACACTTTACATGCTCCAGACTAACTCTTGCTTCCCAGGGTCAGAGAATGTGGATAACACTGACTGCTGTGGAGATACTCCAGGCTACAGCAGCACCAGGGGATGAAAAAAGCTCACTCTGCTCCATGCCAAGTGCTCCCAGTTATCCTGCCCTGCTGCAATTTAAATCCATTTTGCAAAACTACATTATCTCCATCACAGAAATTGTCTTACTCTCAACAGATCTCTCAGGGTCAGACCCTTAATCAGGATAAATTGCTTTCAGCTCCAGCAACGTCAATAATCTATAACAATTTGCACAGCCTCCTCATTTTGCCTAAGTATCATCTCCTGCAAAATTCTGCTGCTTTACTGTAGATGAAAACAGTCAGAAGTATTTGTTTCAAGCCACGAACAATGTAGTTATTAACCACAACTTCAGCAAAACCCCACCACCTCTTTAGAGGCTTAGATATTTTGAGAGGCATAATACATATTAGAGACAGAAAGGCCATTTCTGCTCATGAGATGCAGTTTTTTGTTTGCTGCTAACCCTTCTCTCCTCTTCTCCTACCAACAGGTTTCCCAGGAGCAGCCTAAACTATTGTTTTTCAATTGACAAGCACTAGTTGTGTTGAGGTAGGGCTTCCTAGAGTACCTTCTTCTTCTTGGCAGCTCTGTTGAGGGTGGGAGGGTCATTCCAGCCATTCTGAGGCCCTGAGACAGAAAGAAAACAGAGACCGTAAGTGCCTGGGAGGAGAGCAGTGATGCCTTCTTAAGCTCAGCTGGGCCAAATCCATGCCATGGCTCTACTGGCAGAGCCTGCCTTGACCTGACTGCTCCTCTGCCCTTCCCTGAGGGCCAGAACATCTCCTGTGCCAGCCAGAGCTTCCCAACATCCCTGCCTGGGATTCGGGCTCCGTGCCCACTGCACAAGGTTTGGGATCTTCACCAACTGCTCTCAAGTTAGTAACATAATAATTAACTTTTTCTTCTCTTGCAGGAAAAAGGAGCTTTGAGCAGACAGGCCTTTGAAGAGGGCCTACCATGCCCAGAAAAGCTCTGGTACACAGACGCTGTATGTGAAGAGGGCTTATCCAAAACATTTGTACATTAAGTTCCCCAGCAACAACACACAAAACACCACACAAAAACAAGAGGCATAAGAGGCCTGAAGCATTTCAGGCCAGGTTCACCCAGTCACCTTGGAAACACAAAAGAGCCATAAACCCAGCTTTCCCCTGCCAGCTATAGCATGGATTTGGGTACTTTGTATCCCCAAACCAGAGCAGAGCTGCTTGAGCAGGGTGGAAAAATCTGGCTTTCTGTAGGGATGATTTGTTTCAAACTGGAAGCGCAGAGGATGTCTGAGCAGATTCACTCCAGGTGCTGCTCTGCACCAAACCTTCTGCTCTCCCAAGAAAGCAAGCCCCCTGCAGCTGTGAGATTTGCAACCCAAAGCTCCCATTAGTGCATTAGGAAGCGCTGCCCACCTCCTCACGGAGCACATGGGATTGGGCCCACCGCATTACAGAGTAATCAGGATTTATTGCACAAAGCCACAAAAAGCCAACAAAACCAAATCCCTGCTCAATGGACTTTTTCACCACAGTGTTTTTCACTTAGCAGAGGATGAATTTACCTTAGACAGCACAGGGTAACATTACTGCAGAATTTGCTCAATTTATCTGAAATTTCATTTGCTCCCAGGCTTTTGTCAAGCAAGTTCCACATCCAGAGCATGTTAAAGGGGGTAAATGAAAAACCATTTAAATCCCCTTTCACATCTGCTTTCTCTTTAACCAAAGGCAGTGCCATCTCCCGGCAGCCTCCTCTATTCCTCCCTATCCAGAAAACCCCAGAGTATTTCAGATACAGGGAGCCTAACTGATAGGAGTGGCATGTTAAGAAAATCTCCCATACTGTTAACTGCTGTTAATTTTCTGGAATAATTTGCATTTAAAAAAGGGAAAATATTTTAAAATTATTTGTTTCTGTGGTTAAAAACTCCAGATATATTGTTATTGGTTTCAATTAAGGAATTAAAAATCCATTTGATTAAAGTCTAATTGGCAAACAGCATCACACAATGTTGTCAGAAGAACATTTGCATAATTGATGTCCATTCAATTAAGTTCATGTAGTGGCTGTAATTATTTTCAGGTTAGGTGGTACCTAGTTCACCTGCGAAGGGAGAGGCCTGGTCTTGAGTTGGTAGACTTTCTGCAGACAAAATGCAAAGATAACTAAAAAAAAATTTTTCTTCAAAAATAATAAAGCAGTTGGTCTTTAATTTTTGACCAGCAATTTAGCTTCACAACATGCATCAGCAGAAAACCACCACCTAACCTAATTACAATGCTAGCTTGGAGACAAGTAATTTGTTCAACCTCCCCCCATGGAATTGCTTTTGTCCACCTTCCCCCCCAAAACAAGCCTGTTGCTCTTCCATGCAGTAAATCATTGTTTCTAGTTGTTTATAGGAAACATGGCAGCATTGTGGCCCTTTTTCTTATCTCGCCTGGTGTTCTCATTTTCTATACCAGTGCAGCTGACAGACCATTGTTCTTAGCCACAATCTTCTCAATACCATTTTACCATTCCAGAAAGCTTTTCAAGAGATGCTTGAAGTACCTGACCTTAAGGTGTATCTCCCAAGTATTTTCTCAAACCAAGGCACACTCTCAACTGCATGCAGCCCAGCAATAGGAATATGCTCACACATCAACTTCACACTCATACAAAAAGACACATTGCCTGCTCAGTCTGAGCAACAAACCCAAATGGCAGAAGGTAGACAACAAAGCCCTCACCATTCCAAAGAGGAAAGGAGCTTTGAGAATGAGATAATTCCTGTCCCTGGGGTTGGCCTGCTCATACTTCTGGTGCAAGCCCTTCCTTTAGCTCAGTGTTGGTCTACTGAATTTTCAAACAAGAGTCAAGGTGCTGAAAATTAGAACTCCATTGAAACTAGATTCTAATATTTATCACAAGACAAAGTGAGAGGGGTTGAAAATAAAATGAAGTGTGGGCTTTTCTTTCTTACAGAAGCTTCAAGAACAGCTTAACATACTGATGTTATGTGCCTTTGCAAAAAACCAGAAAGTATTTACAGAACTCTTCCTTTTTACATGCATCTTTAAATCCAAGCCAGTTCAAAGGTCAGGTACTTTTCAAGAGTTCAGGTTTGAGGTATTTTTTCCTTCCTCCCGCCTTTAAATGAGTCACAACTGCAAAGTGAAGCATGATGTTCCCACATAAGATCATCACTGCACAAAGCACACCACTTCATTGCCAGGATTGTCAGCATCACTGCACCAGAACACTTGGAGTTACAGGTGAGATCTACTTCTGGCTGCTCAGTGGTTCTACAGGATCTCATGCCAAGGCATCCCCCAACTAGGCAGTGCTCAGAAAATGTGTTGGTGGTTAAGCATATAAAGCATGTAGACTGTCACTGATGTGCTTAGAAAACAAGGCTTTTTTTCATGCTTGTTGGTATGCTTTCTGAAAGGTGTAATCTAAACAGTGGAACAGAACAGAGTGTGCTCTTCAGACACGCTTTATCTTTTTTTCATAGTTCTCCAGCTGCCATCATCACTTGTGTATATACATGAGCCATCCTGGGCTCAGCACCTCACCATGCCCTGTGGTCCACCTCTGCACTTCAGCCTAAGGCTGCAGAAATCAGAGAGGATGCCTAAGTTTGGGTTCCTGATGGTCTGACACTTTGTACTGGCTACCCTGCTCACCCCAGCTGCTGAGAAAAACAGAAGCAACACTGACAGTTCCCAGAAAGTTTGATAAAAAGTCTAATATGAACAACTTTTAACTCTGAAAAGAGCTTTACCCACTCTGAGCATGCCATATGGACTATGTCACCTCACTGTTCCTTCCATTTATTTGGAGGTGCAGAAGCTATGCTGTCTGTATTATAATGTGCTGCTTGACATCCCAGGCCTAGAACCCTATCCAACACCTCTCCCTCCATCCAATTTAATAATTCCTCTGGCTTAGAGATTCAAGTTTGACATGTCCTGTAAAGTGGGGTCAGGAGAGATCACAGTACAGCGCCTCCAAAAAAATCTGGCTGCATGGTGGATAGTAAAGGCCTTTTCTCCCCTTGCAACTCTGGCAGTCCTACACCAGTCCTATTTTTTAACATAGCAAAAGACCACTTTTCCCCCAAACACAAGGGGGTATGTGAGCTGCCAGCCTCAAGGACACCAACAGGAGTACCTACTCATAAGATTCATGCTGCCAAAGGCAAAATGCCTTTTCTGCACTGTATCACCCCTAAAAGACTTTTAAAATAAGAGAGGGAATTACAGTGGGCACATTAGGGTCTGTCAGCAGAGCAGACATCCCCAAAACGTCCCTCAAGTCGTGCTCAGTATTCCCTGCACTCTCTGCTTCCCAGATCTGCTCCTTGACTCTTCATCTGGGCCACCTGGATATGAAGGACGTTCATGAGCAGATTCAGAAAAGGACTGCTGATTCTTCCTGCACTGTCTGACATGCAAAGCTGCTGTTTCACAGGCTGCTAAGTGAAGGGACAGGTTTGTTATGGCAGGCGAGGTCACTGTCCCACAGCAGTGACACACAGGCAGTCACAAGCAGACATGGAGCCACACCTCAGTGACTGCTCTTTCACCAAGCATGCTCCAACATGCTCCTAAGTGTCAGCCACACACATGCTTTTAATTGACATTCAGGGAAGAGACATGTAAAAGCATTTCTAAATCACTTCTGATTATCTTCTAAGGCTTTCACAGCCTCAGTAAATCCCATCTCAGTAAGAGGTTAGGGACAAACTAACGAAAGAGAGCTGATGCCAAGGGAAATGTTGCTTGAATTAAATATGCTGCCAATCCCGGGCTTAGAAGGCTGCTCAAGAACCAGGAACATGGACAAATCACATCTGCAAAATCATTCAGCGAGAAGAACCGGGATCATCTTGTCTGCAGCGATTAGGAGAAGTTGCTCATTTTTGTACTCTCCAGTCACAGTGTGGGCTCTGACACCAATGTTAATATTGAGCCACGATCCATCCATGGCTTACAACAGCCTCATGACAAGCCTGCTGTAGCATCCTGTCTTGAGCAAGACAAAAGCTTTGTGACTGTGGCAAGGCGTGGCTCACCAGAGAAAGGTGACTGCTCATGCTACTGAGTGCACCAACATAGCCCTATGCACAGGGGTGATGACGTGGTTTAGAAATGCTTCGAACTGATCTCTACGCAAAAGCAAACATTTTACAGAGCATTCACAAGGAAAAAAAAAGTGCATAACTTGAACTGAGTGGGTGAAAACCAAAGCCCTCCCTCCTCCCTCCCTGCCCAAGCGCAGACCTGTTCTCTGGGATGCAGGAAGATCACTGGTTGCAGGCAGAGTACCTGTTGGTCCAGTAGGTAATGCATAAGCCACAGAAGTTGCTGGAGGTCCTGGCCTGCCATGCTGAAAGGATGTGCCAGAAGGAGGAACAGGGAAGGAAGAGACGGGATTCAGGCTCGCTGGGGAAGGTTGAGGCTGCCCAGGGTACAGCGGGGAGGGCATGGAGTGAGCAGGGGCAGAAGGCAGGTAGGAAGGGGTGGTGTTAGGGGCAGGGCTGGGGTAAGAGGCTGAAGCAGAGGCAGCAATAGGCTGCTGAGGCTGATAGAGAGCTGGTCCCCCTGTTCCAGAGGAGTACTGCTGTGTGGCCTGATACGCTACAAATAGGGAGAAAACAGAGTCAGTCAGTGAGTACATAACAGAGCAGCAAGTTTCATCTGCCTCTGCTTCCTTCTTCACTTGACTCTCCTCTCTTCATCCCCCTAACCCCCCCAAAACCAATTCCCTGCCCAGCCAAATCCTGGTTCCCACAACTCTGCCTGCACCTGCAGGACTGCTCAAATCCCCAGCCTGTCACTGGGAGCAGGGAGGCAGAGGATGGGCTTAGCTCCAAGGATTGCTGCTCTCCCAAACACACCCTCCAGCCCAGAGCCACCATGCTGCTTGGGGTGGGACAGGGACACATGGACACTGCTGTCTTCTGGACCTCTGCAGTCCTCACAGGGGCTCTCAGAGAAAGGAAAGCCCTGTGCCAGGTTTTCACAAAGGAAAAACTTAGGTCAAGGAAATTAACAGAGACTGGAAGGGAATGTAAGCTCACAGCCTTTCACTGTGGGCCCTGCAGCCTAATTTCACTGCCTCTGCCCATCTATGGCCATTTTTCCTCCCTCATGCCAGTACTTTCAGGTCCTGCTTTGAGTTAGGGCTCTGCCCCCTTCTTCACTCACCTCTACTACTGCCCTCATTTCCTCTCCCATTTCCATGGAGCCCCAGTGAGAAATGGATGACTCAGCTGCACACAGATGAGCTGAGTAGGCCTGTGCTGCTTTCCCAGGAGTTTTTGACCCTAGCACAACCCTGGGCAAGGCCAGCTGAGGAGTGAGTCTGAGAGCTGTGGACAGACACCTCAGCAGAGGAGGAATGTTTGACAGAGGGTGTCTGCAGCCCAGACTCCACCAAGAAATGACAACCCTCAGGTGTGACCTCACCTCTCTCTCCACCCCACAAGAACTGTGGGACTGGCTTGGTCTGAACACTCCCAACCACAAGGAGGGGACTGATTGTCCCTGAGCTAGTGCTGGGCCAACTGGGTGGGAGGCAGAAGGGGAAGCTGCTGTTACTCACTCTGTGGGTACGCTGGTCGCGTTCCTGCTTGTGAGTACATGCTGTAGTTGGAAGATGTGGCTTGCTGTGGTGGTATGCTGGGGCCAACAGCACCTGGCATAATAAACCCTGGAGGAGGTGGGTTTTCCCCCTGTCAAAAAAAGATTACAGGAAAAATGGTTGGGAGAGACAGGATTTAACCAGTAACGGTAATGCAGTGCTGAAGCACAACTGCAGCAAAATGATCAGTTCATGTTTCGAGGCCTGAAACCACATTCCCTGGAAGAAGGGAATCACCAGCACAGGGGCAGTGCCTTAGGGTGCCCAGCACAGCACCAAAAGCACAGCTGGATGTGCAGTGCCTTCAGCAGCAAGCAGAGCAGCACACACCTGCCTGCACAAGGAAGAGCTCCCTGCCAGTGCTGCCTGGGGTTCAGGCAGCCAGAGAGCACCCTGCCACCTTTCAACTAAACTTAAATGGTAACTCTGAAGCTTGTAATCTCCATGGTAAACGGGGAAAGGGAAAAATCATACTTCAAATATTCCAGTATGGGGCAAGGGTTGGGGAGACTCAGGTCACACTGAGCTCCCACTCAAGACTTTCCAGTGCCGCTCATCTAGGCATGGGTGAAAAAACAAAGAGATGCAGAGGAGTAAAACCAGAGCACACATGGGAGCTGCTCCTTCCATCTATCTGTATCAGACTGTGCCAAGCACAGAGACTACACCAGGGGACATTTTGGGGTGGAGCAGAGGCTCAGAGAGGAATAATGAAGGTTATACCTGTGTGTCAGAGGGACAGCCTGCAGGAGGATGGCTGGGAAGGGCAGTAGGAGTTTTGTTACTCCAGGTAGTGACAGTAGGGGCAATTCTAACCTGAATCGAACAAAGAAATACCAATCATGGAAAACAAAACAATAAAAAAGTCTAAAGGGTTTCACAAAACAAGATGCAAAGAAGTGAATGCAAGAAGGTTTGCATGCTGGCACTTGTAACAGCAATAAAATCTCAGAGGAAGAAGGGAATTGCATTCAAGACAGACAAAAATCACTGTGCACTGGAGCCAAAGTGTACTGCAGAGTGAGGAGGAAGCACAGTGGAGTTGCAGCTGCAATAAGCTGTGGAGCAAGTGCAGTGTTATGTGTGCCAGTCAGCCAGGTCTCCATCTTCCATCACATTTTCCTACTGCAGAAGCCCCCCCTGCCACTGGTCCGTGACAGCAAGCACCACTAACCACTTCAAGCCCCAGGTTTCCATGTTAAATTCAAACATATGCTTCACAAAAAATTAGTCTGTTTAAACTGAGCTTCAGATGAATTAAAAAAGGATAAAATATAATTTAAATAGGTTAAAAACTGATATTCAGCTCTTGCACATGCACAAATACACATCTTAGTGATAATTGCTTCCCAGCCAGTGTTCCATAGCTCCTTTCCTCCATCTTCCCTCTTTGCCACTCCAAACGGCTTCAACTCCATACAACCACTCCTACCTTTCTGATGGGACCAGAAATCAAGAATTACCTGTGCCTGTGACATTCCTCAGCAAGGAGTAGGCATGCTGCCCAATGGCAGGACAGGTGGCTGGGGTTCAAGGATATAAGCAAAGGGAAAGCTGTGACCCTACAGCCCGGGCTGGCTCAGCTGGCTTCGATCTATCTGTCTCTAACCCCATGCAGTGCTAAGCTAATGGTGCAGTCAGCTTCACAACAGGCACTGCTAATGCCTGCATAACTCATCACCAGATTATCTAAAAGACTTTTTCACCCCTTTTCACAACTGGTTTATTCAGATGAAAAAGAGGGTTCAACAAAGCTATGCTGAAAGGATTCCAAGTGTTAGGAACATGTTCATATTTGGGACAGCAGTTAAACAAAAGCTGCCTCACGCTTCAACAAGTCCTACATACATACTTTCTTACAAAGAAGTCAAACAAAGCAAGTATTCTAAGACTCAAATATGTTCTTTCTCTCCATTCTGGTTCATCAGAGCCTTTCTGACACCTGTCTCCTTCAAGCCCTTCCTGCTGAGGGGTGAACTCCCTGAAAAGCCAGCAACATAGGGGGTTGTAACTCCCAGTGAACTCATGGGGTAGTGATCCACCCAGCCATTAATTAATGGGCAGGGTTTAGCAAAATAATTGCTTGAGGCATTCCAGAAACAGTGGATTTAAAAAAAGCATTGCTCATCTAGAGCCAAACAGGAAACACACAGCTTTGCTTCTCAAGGCAATTCATTGGTTACAAGGAAGAAGGCCAAAGACAAGACAGCCTTGATTATTAATGATGATGCATTTAAAATCATATGCAATGGGGTTAGCAAGGTAAATCCTGGATGAAGGCTTTGTCCCTTCTGAAATCTACCTTGCTAACACCCTGGAGAGAAGGCAGAGGCACACACTACAGCTGATATGGAGAACGCCCAACTTCCCTCCCCTGCCCAACCTTTCATCCCTTATTTCTTTCTGCCCTGGTTTTTCTGGCAGGCAGTGCTTGGGGACAGCACAGACAAGAGATACCTCTGCTTGTGCCAATCTCTGTGTAAGGAGAGCCCTAACACAGCTCTGCTATCAGAAAAGCCCAGCTCAGAGCACCTTTAGAGGAGGGACAGATGAGCTGCAGTGCTGTGCTGGGGGATTAGAGACCTGGCAGTGTTCTTTAAGCACACACACAGCCAGGGCTGCCCAACACACCACACTGCCCTGATTGTGTGTTCTGCAGCAGTGTCATCCTCAGGTTAGAGGTAAAACCAGAGACTTTTCCTCCCCCATTTCTCCTCCTCCCTGCACAACTCCATTATTAGTCTCAAACTCACCAGGTCTTTCTTGCAGCACAGCTCACTCTCAGCCTCCCCACCAGCCCATGCCCCCTTATACCTGGCTGGAAAGGTGTTTTCAAGCAGGCTGTATCCACAGCTGCAGAAAAGTGCTCTCACTTCGCTACTGCCACTGCTCTTCAACTTCTGTGGGCAAAATCAGAGCTAGGGGTGGGAATAACCCACCCCAGAGGAGGCTGGTGAGCAGCATGAACAGGCCCCAAGGCCTGCAGGGATGGGACAACCCTGTCAGGGGCTGTGAGAGGAAGCACAGAGAACTCATACAGTCCTCTTGGCACTGAAGCCCATTTTCTAACAAAGGGGAGGGGAAACACCTAATCCTCAGAAGAGGGCTACTTGACAAGGTGTTTAAAAGATGTTTCCAGATGAGGAGTAAAGGAGGCATCTGCACTGATTGAAAGGAAGCACCAATGACTTTCACCACAAGGCTCTCAGTAGGAGTTTGTCACACAGCCTCAGATCAAAAGAAAGGAAAAAAATTATTACATCCACCGCTCTGCAGAACTCAAGCACCACGACCCTCCCTTATTGCCAAAGCCCACTTACCTGCTGGTAATACTGTTGGGCTGGAGCCTGGGGCGGCTGCATCCGTCCAGCCACAGGGCCAGCTCGCCCTTTGGCCACGGGCTCTCTCTCATAGGGTCCCTTGAGGCCATCCTGTCCCACTGGGAGCTCCCCTTGGGCTCTGCAGAGCCTGTCCCGTAGCTGCACGATGTTTGGCTGCGGTCAGAAAAGGACAGTGAAGGGAGCTGAAATGCACTGCCTGGCATCCAATGCATCACACCAAGGGGCTGAGCGGCCACTCACTGATGATTTCTCCCAGAAGCCAGCTCTGCTTTATTTCATTGGAATAAGTCTTTTCTGCATGAGAAAAAGTCATTGAACTGCCTTACCAGTACCTCCCTCCTTCCCAAACCAGCCTGTCTACAAATATCAGCTGATGGAAGATGGGAAGTCAGAAGAGAATAACCAAGGTAATGCAATTTCATTTTCCATGTCTGGCTTGCAGGAGGGACACCTTTTGGCAGTCACTGGCTGCAGGCACAAGGGTATGAAACCAAGAGAGAGTAGAAGTCTGTGCACATCTGCCAGCTCAGCAGGGCCAGTGCAGGGTGAGAAGAACAGCCTGACTGTCACATTCCAAGGTGCACGTCAAGTGGCAGTCCTGATACCCAACTGCACCATGCAGAGACCCCTGCTTGAAGCACACCTGCTCACAGCAGAGAGGGAGCAAAGAGCCTGAAGGCCCCATACCTGGTTGGTGTTGGCAGGGAGGAAGGTGAGTGCTGCAGCCAGGCTCCCCTGAGCAGCCAGGAGGTTGGCATACTGGCTCATCTTCTTGGCCAGAAGGGCGCCCATGGCGTTCGGGTCCGCAGCCTGCGTGAGCTGCACAGCTTTGCGCAGGATCACAACCTTCTCTATTAAATCCTGAAAGACCAGGAGGGGAAAAATCACAAGTGAGAACAACAAAGTGAAGTAGGTCCTGGCTGAAGACTGTCCCTGGCAGGACGCCTCTCACTTAATGGGGAGCCCAAGCCAAGTGAAGGTTTCCTGAACAGCCACAGCTGCACCAAAGGCACATCTGTTCCCAGAGGATGGAACAGCAACCACCCACCAAGCAGCTTTTAACAGCAGTGCCAGCAGTCAGTTCAAAAGAACTGCTTTTATTTAAACAGGATTTCAGGGTCCTATCAGCACTGAGCATGTCCTCTGAGTGGATGCTTTCATAAAATTATCTGGTGACAGCCTCAGAGCAAACAGACAACATCACACCTGTCACCACTACTAGTGCTCTGCTGCTGCACATTCTTTTACAGGATTTTGCAAGTCAGCTCTTATCCCCCTTAAAAGGATCTAAAAACTCTCTTCAAAGAGTTGTCCATAGTTTTCTGGTTGTTACAGCAAAATGGTTTTCCTGATATTCACCAGAAATACTCTATATCATGCCTTTCTTGCACATCCCCCAACAACAGAGCTGGTCTTGGTTGGGTTTCCTTCTAGTCCTAAATCATAGGAACATTTTTTGTTCAGTTTTCTTATGTTTTCCTTACTGTATTTATACTGAAGGATACTACAAAGTATTCATTTGCCAAAATTAAAGCCCTTTTTAAAACCTTACAGGAGATTTAATGAGAGTGTACCACAGAAAAAGATTTCAACCATACATTGCTAATAAAGATTGTTTTCTAACCATTTATTTTTCCCTACAAATCAGCACTTCAAAAAAGGCAAGTGAAAAAACACCAGAAACCGACAGCTTCTATTGCCACTATCATAGTAAACAAGCCACCTAATGAGGACTTCAACAATATTTTCCAATTTTACTGCCTGAGAGAATAAAGCTATGCAACCAAAATGCAAATCCAAACTGAAAGTAAAACTTTAAATAAAGCCCTCAAAATCAAATTATTTTGATAATTCAGAGTTAATGACATGAAGCAAAACTCAGATACACATCAGTTCCTTCAATTAACTAAACAAGAGTCTCACAGCATCATCAAGTAAGTGCTTTCTATAGTTGGTTCTTCAAAGGCTTTAAACAGATGGAAGAAACTAACACTGTATTAAAAGATAAATTATTCCATTACTGCCTCATTCCACTCATCAAACCTATTCCCTCAAGATATCGGTTATAAGCAATGTATTGCACTGCTGGAAACCAAACTTTGTATGTCCAAACCCTACAGAAAACTCTCATGAGAGCCTTCCTACAACTGTCTCTCCAGATTTAAATCTAATTCTATTGATTTCTTCTCCTGAAGTTCCAAAAGTAGAAAAGTCCAAGTATCTCCTAACCACAAAAGATGCAAGCACTGAAAGACCCCTCTTTACAAAACATTAAGTACTACAATTATTTTACACAAGAACTGTATTAGCACCACTACCCAAAGAACAAGCACAAGGGCCACTGTACTCCCCAACACATTTTCCAGTATCATATTTATGTGTTATCTTTCCAGAAAGGAAAGGCTTGCATCCTGATGTACATCAGACAGCAAAGCTCTACACTGGATAATTTGATTTAAGAGCCAAATGATTGCAGTCTTATTTCCAACATCGTTCTTAAAAGAATTACCCACCTGAAGGGACAAGGGGCTGTTTCCATCCTGAACTTTGGTCCAACAAGCAACAAGTTTATCCACATTGCCAGCACAAATGTAACAAAGGCAAGCTTGCGTCTGCAGAATGCTGTCCCCCTCATTCTCCAGCCTGCTACCCAGGAGATCTACATGAAATAAAGGAAGATGTTGGTAAATCACATTGAGTATTCCCTTCCCACCACTGCTGAAGCCGGAGAAGCAACTGGCCAAGGAAGTGTGAGCAAAGCCATGACACTGCTCGGGAATTATCCAGTCTGTGAAGTGTCCTCACCGCAAAGGGCTGTAAACTCGTCTGGCCTGGCATAAGTGAGCACAGCAGCCAATGCCTCTCTCCAATTCTGCAGGTCACAAGACTCCACAATCTCTTTCCAGTTCTTTGTTACAACTGCAGTGATGAGCTAGAGCGGGAGAGAGACCAAAGTTAGGACCTTGTTAGGATTCCCACTGTAAAATACACAGGATAATTTGGATCTCTTCCAGGGTACTCATCCCCACTGTATCCAGTGTCATGACAGGTACTGCATTGCAGTTCAGTAGCTGCACAAGAGCACATCTTACTTATAAAGGAAAAAACAAGCTCAGAGAACACACGGAGGCCAATTATTCTTGCTACAAAATGTGCAAAGAAAAGAATACACAAATCTCCACAAACTGTTGCAAATGGTTTTCAGCACTATTTTTGCAGACAAGGATAACCTAAAAAGTATTTAGCTATAAAGTCTTCTACACAATGCCCAGGGAGATTTATTAGTTTTGTTAAATTGTTTAATTCAGCTTTAAGCTCTTGGTCTCAAGCTAACTTGAGTGGGGCAGTTGAAAAGGGTGAATAAGGAAAGCAGCGAGCTGGCAGCAATCCCAACCTGAGCTGACTGTAGTATCCCTACCCTCCACCCACCCACCCAGCCCACTTTGCACAGCCCTCAGAATAAAATTCCAGTTTCTTCCTTTTAAAACTCTTCCTCCAGTTATTATATTTTGGACAAAAGACAGACTTGGAAGCTGTGCTGCTCCTTAGTGAACAAAGCCCTCCTCATGCCAAGACTTCAAGCTCAGAAACAGCTGAACAAGCAGTATGTGAGCAGTTTGGGACCAGAAAAGAAAAAAACACACCTGAACAACAAATGCAACATCCTAACTACAAGGTCAATGTTTGCCTGTCAGCATAGGCACAGATAACTGGTCAGCTCTTCATAAAAACACCTTTTCCCAAAGGACAAACTGTAGTGAAAAAATTCCTCTAAAAGCTGCCACCCTTGCTAAACCAATTGTTCTTTTAAAGCCACTTCTGTTTCAACCTCCTGTCACTACTTTCTCATATTGGTAATAAAAAATAAAGATTTCCACAAGCAG
Organism: Regulus satrapa; assembly: GCA_013396955.1. NCBI lineage: Eukaryota > Metazoa > Chordata > Aves > Passeriformes > Regulidae > Regulus > Regulus satrapa. The sequence goes on along the minus strand of VWZN01002297.1, from coordinate 94,084 downwards.
CATCAGCAACCCCTAGCACTGCAAAAAGCTAAAAATAACAAATAACCAGCTGGCCATAATATGCTGTCTCCTAGACAAAGGGTGATTAATCTACCCTGGGCATACTTTGCTCTCTCTTCTGTGTATGCAGTAAAACAAAGCATCAGCAAAATCTGTGAAGACTGATCATGGGGCAGAAATCAATAATGCTGCTGGCCCTGAGCATGGGTCACGTGTGAAAAATGTGACAGAACAGCAGACTGAAATGTGCCCTGCTTAAGGTATTTGTCTTTATTGTTGAGAATCTACTAGTGTATATGCAACTCAGAGACACTGGAGATGGGATAAAGAACACTCTTGTGTACTGATATTCAGGTGGTGTGCCTCCTCTCCTCTTACCAATGCATTAAAAAAAGAGCAACAGAAATCCTGTCGCTCTGAGATCTTACCGACTTGAACACTTACTAACACCTGCCAGAAATAAACCAATACAACAGCAAGAAAACTGCTTAAGGTGAAAAAGGGACTTGCCAAAGGCATATGAGCACATTACTTCTGACCTGAAAACACATACCCTGGTAATTTTGCTCCGCATCTTGGCGAAGTACTTCTCCTGTGTCCGGGAGAGCAGCTCCTGCCCGCCGGCGATGGCCAGGATGATGGCATCGGCCATGCGGTTGTCGTGCAGGCACAGATCCACTGCACTTTCAAAGTTCCCTGTCAGCAGAGCCTGTGTGATCAGCCCATCCACATCTGAAACAAGACAGGGGTGCACTTCCAAACGCTGCCACAAAAGCCACAGGGAGATGCAGCGGCAGGTGACACTGTCTGAATGTACAACGCTGGCACGGCTGCCTACAAACCAGCCCGCTCCCAGCCAGGTACTTACAGGGGTGCTCACCTGCGCCTCCAGCCTCAAACACACATGGGTACAGCCATGGCACAGGGACACTGCCAAGCATTACTTATGACAGAGCAGGTTCCTAGAGGTCTAAATGGCCCCCAAAACAACTACCTGAATAATGGCAGAGATAGTCAAACCTCGACAGGGGTCAGTGGCTTCCGCATTACTGGAATCCCCTGGGAGTTTCTGTATCAACAGCACTTCATGCCTGACCAAGCGTGACCAAGCTGAAAAGCTTCTTTTATATCAGACATCACTCAGAGCAGCTGCATGTCAGCAATGGGATACACAAGTGCTGTATAACTTCCTTCCTTCCTTAAAAAAGTTGTATTTTCAAGTACCTCGAGACTGTGTGAGAATGCAGTTAAAGACAAGTAACTACAACCCTTCACAATCTGTGCAGAATTTACCTTCCCACTGGAACACCACTATTAACATCAGTACTTAAAAATAACAGCACAAGACAATGAAATCAATATCAAGGGTTTTTTGTACCTCCACTAACAGAAATATTAAATGTTGTTTTCGCAGATCCCGAATCTTCAGCTTCTTTTTGATTGTCCTTCAGCACCTAAGAGAAAGGAAAAGCATAATTTCTGAGATTATGTAAACACTTAGAAGATATACACATTTTAAAACCAGATGGCTCTTGCATTGCAAGTTAAATTTAGAACTTCAGACTCTCAGTCAGCTCAGAGACCATTAACTTAGAAGGCAAAGTTATCCCTGTGTGCCAGTTTGGGCAGCGGAAAAGTTACTTTTCTTCAGAGTATCCAGGTATGGGGCTGTGTGATTTGTCCTGAAAACAGTGTTGACAATACAGAGGTGTTGTTGCTTGGTGCACAGCACCAAGTTTCTACTTCTCCTACTGCACCCCCAGTGGGGAGGCATGGAATGCATGGGCAGTTGGGATGAGACACAACCACGACAGCTGACCCCCAAGTGACTCCAGGGATATTCCAGGACATATGCTGAGCACGATGTTATAATATAAAGCTGGAGGAAGAAGAAAGAGGAGGATGTTTGCAGTGATGGCATTTCTCTCCCCGATTCACATGTGACAGAGCTCAGCTTTCTTAGGGATGAAAACCTGCCTGCTCATGGGAAGCAGTGAATTAATTCCTTGTTTTTCTGCTTTACCAATTAAACTTCCTTTATCTCACAAGTACCAGCAGCCAGACACCTGGATCCTGGGTACCAACTTGCATCTGTACCCACACAACACCCTCTGAGCAAAGCTACAGCTACAATGAGAAAATCATAATCCTTTTCTTTCCTTCTCTGTCAGCTTCAACTCCTACCAAGAACAGTCTACCATTAATGTTACCTAGGTTCCACTCTGCTCCACTTCAAATTTCAGCTCATCCTTGAAACCCTCTGCACTAGACATACACCCCAATTTAATTAAGCAATTTACATATGAACACAAGCTTAATTTTCAACACACAAGTCCAACCTAGCACTCAGCACAGGATTGCTCACTAGACAGAGGCTGCTTTTTTTATAAAGCTCCTCTGGAATTAAGACAGAGACCACTTTATGGGAGTACTTGGGATTTCAAACAAAACATTTCAATAATAAAAAGCAGTATCAAAAGGGAAGTGTCTCTTCACCATCAATTTTCACAGCACAGGCTAAGCGGAGTGCAGAACCTGACCCACAAACCGCCTCCTCTGTGACACGCCATTGCTCCAGTCCATGAAGGGAGGTCAGGAACACCCTGCTTGTTCAGCTACATTGAAGGACAGAGGAGACCAAAGAGATTCATTTCGATGGGGAAGCAAGTTTGAAACAAGCCTTACGTTTGGTTTGTGAAAAGGACACAGCACCTGAAAAATTACTTTGTTGTCAGCTAACACCAGATGTGTGTTTGGTATCAGTTGAGAACAGGTATCAGTCACAATATTGGTTGTGACTACCAGAGGAATAATGTGCCTATCCAGCTACTCTATGTATGTAACAGCATGCCCTGATGCATCACCACTGGCTTCAGGCCAGGCTCACAAATATTTAGGTAGGCTAAGGTCATGTTTGGCTGTGAATTCTCTCCTAGAAGAGAAATTTGTTATGAGACATCCAATATTTTCATGACTGAATACAGCAAAACCCTTACCCTGTCAGACACGTCTGCCACTACAGAGCCTAAAGAATTAACAAGCAATCAAGCACCCAACCCAAGGAGAGCATTTTGATTTTAGTGTCTTTAACAGGCTGCTTGTTATGTGGAGACAAGTGCACCATCCCAACATGCATGAGCCTTAAACCACTGTCCCCATCTCCACAGACAGCTGCAGACAGGCACCAAGCACAGGAATCCCAGCTACCACCTCAAATTCTAATCCAAAAGGGAGACTGAGGGTTAGGGGAAGAATGAAGTTGGCCTGTTCACACAGCAGTACACTATTTTCAGTGCTAATGACACCTCACAAGGCAGAGGCTGGGTGTCCTTAGTGTTAGAGACCTGTCTGCATAGGTAAAACACAAGGCTGAAAACAACGCTGTTCAAACAGTATAGGATCTCAAATGCTGACAAGGTTGAGTACAAATTGCCTGCAATAAACCTGGCTGAACATACTGCCTGAAGCAGATGAAAGAAAATCTCAACAGGAATCGAGCTTTACCATTATAAATAATTTTCTGTATTTTTGTATATTCTCAGCAGCAGAAAAAGCCAACAAAATGAAATGCTGTTAAAAGGGACAAAATAAATACAAGGGAGTTTGGAAGAGTTAGTCTAGAGGGTAACAGATACCTCTCCCAAGAACTGTTCCTCGGTAGTCTGGCCTTCATCCCCCTCGTTTGGCACAGATCCATCAGATTCTGCAGGAGCCTTCAGCAGAAAGAAAATGCCATAAAAATCCACCAGCAAAAGAGGCAGAAATACTTTGCATTGCAGAGTACTGTCACCTTTCCACCATGCAACAGTTAGAACCAGACGGAACATCACAGAAATGCACTGGCAACATATGCCTGAGCATCACAAACAGGGCAGAGGCCCTGTATCCTTGTGCTCTGTCATGACACAGTACCTTGTGCTGTTTCCATCTCAGCTGCCTCAAAACATGCAACAAAAGCTTTTTTTCCCCATGAGGCAGCTGCAGATGACTCTGAACTATCTGTGGCACAAAAGCACTGCGGTCCTGCCACTCAGGCACTCGGGCCACTGCAATCACAGTGGGCAGTGCCTCTCTTGCAGGAAAAGCTGTAGGAGCACACTCTCTGTCCTGCTTTCTTTAAAGCCTGATGAAGGTGATGTTCTTGAAATCAGGCAGCAAGGCTCTGCCCTACCTCACTCACAGGCAGCACAAAGTGCCACAGTGGGCAAGGCACGGGCAGGAGCAAGGAGAGGTGGAAGGACACCAATGAGACCCCATATTAAAACCTGTGACTGACAGCTCTTCATTGGAAAAGGAGGGGAAAAGCTGAGTGGAAGAGAAATGTGTTTCTTTTAACAATAATACCTTCATCCTACTGAATGTAGGAATTGCCACATGCTGGATTATTTGTGACTTACTTTGGAACAGCTATCAAGTGGGAAGAAAAATTATTCCTACTTTACAAATCACCATGGCATTACAAAACTAACCACAGAGTTACATACATGTGTTTGCTTACCTCTCCCAAGACACCATCTGCAAGACCTTCTTTATTCAGAGCAGATGTGATCTAAAAAACAAATACTTAAATAAGTACCCTTTTAAAGAGGTACCAAATTCTCAGATTGCAAAACTGGCACAGGTAGCTACTACATTGCTTGCACGAAAGTTAGCATGAAATTAAACATTTTAACATAAAACTACAGCCATTTCCTTTTCCAGCCTGGTGATGGATTTACTGCTAGGATCCCTGCACACCAAGCTCTGATGGAAACAACAGCTGCCCTATGCCTTTAAGCCTTTAATTGTTAACTGAAGAGCCTCAAACCTCACTAGAGCTGCTGGAAACCACAGGAATAAAAGCAGTATCAGAACATGAAGGACAAAACCCTCTGTCTGCTCTGGTCAGGGAAAATAAAGCACCGACAATCCCTGTGGAACAGAGAGCCTGTCAGGAAGCTGTGGGTTCAAGCACATCAGGGACTTGGCTGTGGGCTAGGATTTTCCAAGGTAAAAAAAGAGTTAAAATACTCAGCTTCTACTGCTTTGCAAAGCAAATTGTGATTCCGTATTCAATTAGGGCTCTCAAAACCAGACATTTTATGTATAGAGTTTCTGTACTATTTCAGCATCAGGGTGCCTGGGTTTCACATTGCTCCTAAAATTATCTGCTGCTTTTTGCATTGTAGGCTCTATTTTACCCTTGTAGGCTGGTTTGTGTAAAGAGCTGAGCTCAAATTGCTGGAGACACTTTTCTCTTTCTTTTTTAATCACTGGTTTACAATAAAAAAGAGAAATATGGGACTTGGCTTGCATGAGAATAACAGGTTTTGAGAATATAACCCATCCCTTCCTGCATTCTTAACAGCTTATTACAAGAAGCCGAAATCTGTAATTTCTGTTTTCACTTTCCTAATGCTACCAATAATAGGAAAACCAAGTTGTGATTTAGTGAGCTTTCCATCTGGGTATCATAAACTTCCAGATGATCTGTAGTATGCTGCTTTTTGACACTGAAAAAAACATGGACTAAAATTCTATGTGGAAACAGGACCTTGTAGCTCCTCTCATCTGTTTCCTAAACACTGAAATAATGGGATAGGCCCAGCATTCCAGGCCAGCCAGTTCAGCTGCGCCCGTTTTCCCAGCTCCTGCCCATGCACAGGGCATATCACACCCAGAGCAAAAGCAAGCAGTGGGCTTTAATCTCATGAGGACACTCAGCAGAACCACTACTAAATTTCAACAGGATTTTCTAATTGAGAGTTGCTTTTCAAAAACAGGATTACCCTTGCTGTGCTTGCCTTTGCACAAGTATTTAGAAGCTGAGGACAAACTGTTATCAAAACCATGATTTTTTTCTCCATCATCAGATTAATTTTGCTCTGAAGGACATACAAGTTGTGAGCACAATGACACTTTAAAGGAGCTAATCTTTGAAAATAAAACATTAGTTGGATATAATGAAAATGAGCCAAATGTTAAAATCCACTGAAACAGAACTGAAGAAATACTAGATAGCTCCTGGGCAGACAACTGAAAACAACTGAGCCAAAAGGCACAGCAGGTAACTCCCTGTAACACTGAGTAAAAATCTCCCAACTGGGAAGAAAGGCCCATAATGATGAGCAAACTGCCTCCTGGCAATCCAAATTTTGCTTTTCCAAGTGTAACTACATTTGACCTTTGGGCTTCTTTTTTTGTTTTTCTTTCAAAAATGAATGATGTCTCCCACAAACAAAAAGACTATCCCAGTCTTTTTGAGTTAATAGTTTTCCAGGTTTTCCTAGTTAATGAAACCTGCTTACCCAGAAAGCCTAAAAGCAGATCCCATTCCACAATGCTTGTGTGGAAGGATGTGACATAGCAAAATTACATGAATAGAACAAGTCAATAAATATCAAAGCTTCTTCAGGAGTGAGAATTTCACATCAACAATGGACAGTCAGATACAGACACACTGAAGTCTGCTGCCTGCTTTGACATTTCCACTGAACATCCATATTGCAAGAAGATACAACTAATGAAAAACACCAACAGAGCAAACTGCTTTCTTTAAGAACTCTGAAATTACTCCAAAGTTATTTATCTCACATATTGCACATTTACCTTCTTCTTCAGATCATCCTTCCTGTATCCTAAGAGCTCGAGGTATTTGACACGTGAATCTTCTTCGAAGTTCACCTTTAAAACAATTAAAGTTGATATTGCAATTCACAATTTCTCATTTTCTCCCTCACTGCATGAGCAACCCACTGAAATTCAGTGAATTAGTAGAAACCAATAGACTGAATGTAATAAAGAGAAATGCAAAAGTCTTCAGCGACTTGGGCACCTGAGCAGGTAGGCAAGGCTTCCATCTGGTTATTGTAAATGAACAATCAGTTTACCTGCTTCCCTTGGAAACCTCTAAATGCTTGGAGTAAGCAGTGAAAAGCTCATCTAAAGCTATCATCCTTCTGACCAACTCTCTGTACAGATATGGGCTGACGGGGAATATCAAAACCCACGGGATACCCTCACCCACACCTCTGCTTTGCCATGACTCCTCACAAACCCCACACACACCCCAGTCCCTGAGGACCCTCCCTCTTCTGGTGGGCCCCTCCAGTGGGGCATTATTCCCACAGCCTGCAGCTTTTGGTTCCCAGCACCTCTTCTGCTAAATGTGCAGAAGGAACCACGTCCTGGTTTTCCCAGTCCGTGGGGAACTCCTGAAGGGCTGTCACCCTGTTACCTTTAAGAAGGCCCACACATTCCTCTCAAAGTCAGCCAGGGCCATGTCGATTTTCTTCTGGCAGTAGCTGACAAAGCCCTCAGACTGCACAGCCTCCTGCAGCTGGTTTGAGCGGGCCAGGAACTCCTTCTCTGTGACAACCTGGCTGACATACACGTGGGGATGCTGCTGCTGCTGCTCCATGCCCGGCTGCTGTGGAGACTTGGAATTCTCAAACGTCACCAGCTTGCCTCCAAACTGCAATCGAAGCACACATGCAGCATGTGAAAACACAAGTATATAGCAGGGGAGCTATATAATACACTAAAATGTATATGACTATTGTCCAATAACTGAACACTCCTGACATCTTGTTATTTGTTTCCCCCCACCCCATATTTCTATGCAAGCAAGGAACTTGTTGGATAAGTAGGTTAATGGGATTTAGAAGTACAGCCATTCCTGTTCCTGTTTTTACTCTCAGACAAAAGACAGACCAGAAACTGAGAGCTAAAGCTATGGGTCTATACAGTTCCCAGCATCAGTGGGGTATCTCATGATATTGCAATGCAATTGCCAAAGAAACCTATGCATCATTAAGTAAATGCTCAAGCATGATGTCTGCCCTGCTCTTGCCAGGCTGCTTAGCAGCTGAAACTCTACTGAGAGATGGGCAGGAAGACAGTAAGTTGTGGCAACATTTGAAGAAGTAAAATCAACACAAGAAAATAATTAGCAGGGGCTTATGATATTATTTCATTCTATAGCTCAAAGTTAATTTACACAGGCCAGTCCAGTAAAACCTGCATTAGAAAAAAAGCAAAAGCCTAGCCAGGGAAAGGACTGACACCTGGCTCTTAGGAAACCAGGACAAATAAGGGAATAAACAACATCATAAAATGACACATCAGTCAGTGGCTAGGCAACATCACTCCTCTTTCACAGGAGAAAATTGCATTTAATTTGTGCATCAGATCATGAATAAGCAGACATACGATGCTGAAAGTTGAGAATTATTGCAGCAGAGAAATCAAATTCAAATGGACAGGCTAAAATCTCCAGAGGTTCCCAAATAAATGGCTTGCAGTTTTAAAAAATAAGCCAAAAGTGGAGCCAAGGAGCAGATGACTGCAAAAAGCAGAGCGTAGCATCCCCTCAGCTGGCCCTTCTGCAGATCAACCAGCCATGGAGAAACCCAGCCTCGTGCTGCTACGGGGCAACTCCTGCTACCTTGATCAAAGCTAACCTGAGTATTCTCCACCACACTGACTCACACGAGTGCAGTTTGAAGCTATGAAGTCTCAGATACTTGCTCAGCTTGGTCTCATTCCCACCTCCCATTCCCCTCAATGTGTATTTATTTACTCCAAAAGCAAGCACTGCACAGAAACAAAAGTGAGACCCTGATGCCAAAACACAAACAAATGTCTCTCAGCAACCTTTATTTTCCCCAAGCTTTTGCTGTCCCCAGTGCCCTGTCTGGAAGCTACTCCGGGCATCTCCCACTATGATGACAAACAGGAAGATCTCCCAAGGTGGAGCACCACACTGAACTCCCCCCTTCCTAAGGAGTTTAGCAAGGGCCAGCACTATCTCCCCACCTGTCTGGCCACCCCTGCCCATCCCTGTCTCCTCCTTACCGAGAAGGATGCTCCCATGGGTCTCCGGATCCACTTGGGTGGTTTCTTCAGAGGCAACACCACACTCTGTGGGGCAGTCTGCTGGGGAAGCTGCAGGGGAGGCAGGGGCTGGCCCGTGCCAAATGGATCGAGGTTCCCAAAAGATGAGGAGAGCTTTGATAACAAGAGGGGGAAAAAAAACCAAAACAGTGAGAGAAGTGACATTTCTCTAATAAACTAAACATTTATTGTTTAGTTTAGTGACACTCCTGCAAGCAGGGCTGCAGACAGCCACTGAAGACTTCCTGTATTTTGTTTCCCCCTCCCTTTCTGTGTCTATTCTTAACTGAACAGTTTTCAACACCTGGTCAACTTGCTTCTGCCTCAAGCCATCGGTGCTGCCGCCCATGATGGAGTAGACGCTGATGCGCCCGTCGAAGGAGGCCGCAGACAGCACAGCAGGGTTCCTCGGGCACCACTGGATATCAAAGCACCACTGGGTGTTGGTGGGCAGCTCGTACAGCACCTGGGAGCAAAACCAAGCCCAACAGATCAGAGCTTTCACAGAGCATCCTGCCCAATAGCAACAATCTTCCCGAGTGCCCTGAGACTGGTGTGCCCTTCCTGGTCCGCAGCAGCCTCCACATCACCATACACACTAACAGTGGGCAAACCCTGATGATCTCCAAACAGCAGATTATCACACACCACTGCTTCACCTCTTTCTCATCCCACTACATCTTCTGTTTAATCCACACAGGACAAATGATGCAGGTGGGATATGCCTGTGCTGTCCTGCCGTGAGCTGTTGATGTCGACGCTAGCTTATTCAGAGCTGATGTAGGTATCCCCACACACCACATGGAAGAAGTCTGTTTTCACAGGAAAACTGAAAACCTGCACCCTGGGCAGACAGCCTCTTGTGCTCTGGAACAGACAAGCCTCCCTTACAGCAGACGTTTAACTGTAAACCAAGAGCAACTCAAAGAACAAAATGCTAGCTGTCAGCAAAATGCTGTCTCCCAAGGAACTGATTTTTATTTTTAATAAAAAGATGCACCATGATTCAACCACATGTAAAAGGATCCAGCTCAGATAATTCATCTAACACCATATAGCTTTTGCACGTTTGGGTCAATGCCTGAATTTTAGAAACACTTCTCATTCCACAGCTATTGCTCACTGGAGGCAAGGAGCCCTCCAGCATGTCTGAAGCCTTTCTCCCTGTGTAAGAACAAACACTGTCTGAAAAAGAGATCTGCATTCTCTTTGAAAAGTATCTCCAAGCCCAAAAGGGTGGGGTGGGAACACGTTTGAGTGCCTCTCACTGATATGCCATTACTATGCTAACCTACAAAAACCCTCTTGTCTGGAAAAAGTTCTTAGAGAAAGAAAAAGGCAATTGCAATAATGACCCAGCCACACTGGACCCAAAACAAAAGACTAGGAAGCATATACTTAATTTAACTGGAGCCATTACCATCTCTTATAATGAACAGGGACATCACTCTCAGTAAGAGAGAAGCTGCAAGGACAAACGTCTAATATTGACAATACCAGGAAGGAATCCTGCACCACCACAACAAGCTCAGAGACACATATAGCAAACAGGGTAAGGAGCAACATCCCACAGAAGCATCATTCCTAGGACTACAAGCACAGGAACATGTGCTTTGCATATGCCACCTCTAAACAGACTTTTTTGGGTGTTTTAAAGTGGTGTGCATACAATACCTCGCCTGTGTTAGGGTTGGAGCAGAGAATTTTAGCATCCTTCCCACAGCTAAGCAGCAGCTCTGGATCTGCCATACTCCAAGCAATGGCCAATATACCCCTGCATGAAAAGCCACAATAAAAAAAAAGCTTAATGTAAATGCAAAATGGTGATAAATAAATCATATTTACATGTTCAGCATCCCATGTCAAAATGCTCTCTCCAGCCCTTCCTCTTACAGGAGGATGAATTTTTCAATGTTATCAGCCCTTGTTTAAAAAATAAATGTTTTCTATTTTCTGCATAAAAAGGTATAAAGATGCAGCCATTGTATCTGAAAATTAAACACAATAGTCATATGGGAGAACCTGGGCATTAGTAACAGTATGGTTTGTTTGCTCGCAGTCACTTATACCACTGTGCAAACCCATAGGTAAGGTCAGGGACTAGGAAGTTTTTCAGCTTTTTATTAGAAAGACACTCAACTCACCAGAACCCACTGGCAGCAGTTTTGGTAGAAGCCACAACACTGTTCTCCCTTCTTAAATCAAACATTGCATTCAAGCAATAAGAAAAGTTTCACCAACAACGGAGGAGGGACAAGAATTCAACAAAATCATCCACTATAACCAAAACACACCTGGTGTGACTTTCCAGAACACGAAGTGGTGAGGAGGCAAATCTTAGGTCCCACATCTGAATAACAGGCAGCCTGTCGTCCTCTGAGGCCAAAACCATCTGGGTGGCAACTTCAGGGTGCCACGCCAAACCTGAGCAGTGCATCTGAGGGGTGACATTGGGCCAAAGCATCACATAAATGAGCAGCACTCAAGGAAAAAGAAAACTAGACCAGGTATGCCTGTGTGCTGGGCAGAACACCACTGCAAGGGAATCCGCAGCTCTGCTTCCAGGCATTATTTCTGACTGCATCCAGACTGGGATATTCTCCTTATTCCCATGACTCGGGAGACTTGCACTTAAGTTTCCCTTAAGGTTCTCTCAGAGAGATTGCACTGCGCTGACTATCTTCACAGTCCTGTTTTAATGTGAGAAAACACTAGAGCTCACCATATAAACATTTCTCTCTACTATTTTTATTGCTATTTTAATAAAAGCCAACATTAGGCAAAGGTTATTGTCATGAGGACAATGCCTCACATGATGAAGACAGCTTACTGTGCTGCTGTTATGTCAGGCAACAAACACAGAAAACACTGAAAGTTATACAGTTTACCAAGATAATACAGTGCAGAAAGAGCTACTTCACAACCAACCACTTCTAAGTTTCATTTTTAACTCTTGCTGTATCTCTGGAATTTGTTATAGCAATATTCTATTTAAAATAATACAAAATTATACAAATGTCACTCTCCACAAGTTGTAACAGGCTCTTTTCGACATTTAGACTACCTAAAGGGGTGGCATGGTGGTTATAGCTACAGGAGGCAGCACCTCTGTAACCTGTTCAATGCCACACTTCTCTGCAGCAAAATCAATAAAAATCTTTCTTTGGTAGCCCCAAACAGATCAGTAAGTGCTCTCCCAAAATTCAATCATCACTCTGACAAGACATCTGAGTGCCTTGCCTTGCTTCAGTCTGTATCTGGCTATTTTAATTCACGGTGCTGACAATCCCTCTTGCATAAATAAACCCAAGAGCAAGCTGGGCCAGGCACCAGTATCTCTGCCACAGGAGAACGGTCCCTACACCTCTCTGCGCCCCAGCAGCTGCAGGAATGAACTCACCCTGTTGTTGTGGTCACTGACTTTGATGATGGGCTCGTTCTTCCTGAGATCCCACACGGTGGCTCGGCCACTGGGGCTGGCGGATGCCAGGATGTGCTGGACTTGCCTGTTCCATGCAATGCAGCTGATGTCCTCCAGAGGCTGCCGCGCACACACACACACAAAAACCAGCCTGTCACAACAGCCCGACACACTGGAGACTCAAACCTCGCTATTTTCAGGACTTGCTAAGTGAGAAATCTGCATAGAGAGTGGCCTGTGTACGGGGTGTGCTCTGGCTTCCTTTCTACACATGCTGTAGTGCAGCAAAACACCTGAAAACACTGATTGACAAGCTGCTAGGATTTCTCTGTGAAGTTATTTTCTGCTTGACAGTACGACACATTAGTTCTTAAAACAAGACTAAGTAAAATTGTCTTCAAGAACAGAAAATTGCTCCATGAAATTATAACCAGACATATTAACTGCTCTTTTGTCTTGGACTATTACATTTTTATTTGGAAAAAAAAAAAAAAAAAAAAAAGTTTGCTTGAAGAAGTTCCATGAGGTTTTCTTATTCCCACCCCCGTGCTTATTTTCAGACCAAAAATTAAAAAGCAGTATTAACCCAGTATTATTTTGCTATTATTTCTAGCTGTTAGTATGTATATGGACTAAAAGATATCCCAGCCTAAGAAATCGCTATTAGACATCAAAAGTCTTTTACAAGGATCTCTAAGATAAGCATCCTCTCAAATGACTACATGTTAATAAATGACTTGAACTAAACAAAACAACCAAACCGCACTGAGTTTAAAGTAAAAATCTTTAAATTCAAGATTACTTCTCCTCCCATTTGCACGCTTTTTTGTCTCCAAATTATCATGCAGTAATAAACCCATTTTCCAGTAATCATGAACTTCTGTGGAAGTTCGTAACAGCAACAGAAGTGTACTTGCATTGAAGCAACTTCCTCCTATTCTTCCATTTCCTTCACAAGGCAAAAAGTACAAAAGACTATTGTTTTGCCCCACAGATCATCTTTAAACGGCTAAACACTGGACCTCAATTGAGTATAGCAATTAAACTACTCTCTGAAACCCACCAAGGTAACTGCAAAACCTACTGCCTCATCATCTGACTTCTCAGTAGCTGCTTTTTACCCTTCTCCTTCTCTGTGTACCTTCACCATCTTCAGATTCATGCATGAAGTGAAACATGCAGAGGAAAGACTAAATGACATCTAACGGTTATGAAACTTGAAAAGGAGTGTAACCTGAGAGACTCTGCTGTTGCTTGATGAAATGGAACATCTCTCAAAGACTGAAGGGACACTACTGCTTTCCCTGGCCGATTACAACTTCCTAACAAAGAACTGCCACATCAAGACACGGCTGGCTTGTGCAGCAAACCAAAACTGTGTGTCTGCTGTGGATAAAGAAGACAGCACATCCAGGGCTGCTGCAGGGGAAGCAGAGCACACCACGCATTGCATGGACCCGTGCACACTTGCACTTAAGAGGCACAGCCAGGACACTGCTCTCCAGGGGCTACGAAGGCAGCAGCAGCATCCAGTGACCCTTGGAGACAGTGACTACCCAAGCTCGACTTCAAGAGGCTTTCCCCCCTCTATGCCCTTGAGATTACTTTAAAGCTGCAAATTTCAATCAGCTCTCACTTAACTACCATGCATCTTTTTCATGAGTCTACTCTGGAGAATTTAATAAACACACATCTGGTACCTGTGTCTTCACTCCTGGTGTCATTGGTGTAGCAAAGTTGTTCAAGTCCCAGATATAGATTTCAGACTCATTAGCACCAGAGGCCACCAGATTAGTCTGTAAGAAACATTAATAGACATGAAGAGTATTTTCAGCACCAGCTTTCCCAGTCTTAGCTGCTGGGAGGCAACAGATCTGCAGGACTACTGTCAGCTCAGGATACAGTAAAAGATGCAGGGAAAATAGTGCCAGGGCAGAGGAGGAAGCAGTGCTGCAGTTATGGCCACCACAGAGCTTTGCTCTGGACGGTGCAGCATTCCTGCCCTGCCCACAGTGAGTGCAGCCATCCAGAGCACGCCTGCACCTGGGATACCAAAGTCCAGGCAGGGCAACATGAGCCAAGGTCACCAAGTGCCCTTTGGCCACATTTTGTGGCTGATGACAGGCAAGTCCTGAGTTCATAACAGGCAGAAATGGACAGGAAGCAACTCAGAGAGGACACAATGAACACAGTACAGCCTTGCTGGAGGCAAGTGTAAGGGGACAGAAGTATTATTTAGGAAACAAATCCAACTCAATCCTCACACAGCTGGTGGCAACAAGGAAAACCAACACACTGTATCTAGAAGGAAGTAAATGCTCACTGGTGATGTGGGAAGGACTGCTGGCTTTGAGAGCCCTTCTGCTAAAGGGGCCACACGGTTGTTCTTCCTTGTAGTCTTCTTTTTCCAAACAACAGTACCTAGAGGCCTTGAGGGTGGATCCTACCCAATCCCCAAAGGAGATACTTGAAAACTGATCTCACTGGAAACGTGAATGAGAGCATGCAATTGCTTCCTGTGTAACTGACACAACGCACAGAGGCTAAGAGAAGAGACTGACTAAAAACTCCCTGAAGAGCACCTCTACTTGACTCATAAACAGAGCTAAACAGATCAACTAAATTGACAGGGTAAACTGATGAGGGGAAGGAACAAAGCAGACACCCCAGGTACTTTCATTCCCCATCCTGAAATACCAATAATGGGACAAGTTTTTCCTGCTAAATACAGACACTCAAACATCAACTACAGTTCATGCTTTTCAGAGGAGGGGAAGCAGCAGAAACATCTGAGGTCATAAGTTAGGACAGGCCACTCCTCTATTGGTAGTATGTTAAGAGGAACAGCAGAAAAACCAACCTGGAACATGTTGACATCGAGCGCTCTCACTGGTCCCGTGTGCTTGTCTTTCTGGGCTATTATTACCTCAGCCTCTCCATCTATGATTTTGGCTGAGTCATACAGAATGACATTTCCATTTTCACCCCCAGCAATCAGGACTCCAGACACTCTGTCCCCTGAGGTCATGCTGTGGGGGCCCCAGATCAGCTTGTGGTACCTGTAAGACACAGAGGGCTCCAGAGTCTAAGAACCATCCACCACCAGCTCCTGTTCTTGCCCACCCCAGCTGAAGTCAGACAGAAGCATTACCTGCATTTCTCCCTAGGGAGAAGTCTCTACACAAGCCCTTCCACCAGGAGGACATGCCCCAGTTCTGCTCATTAACAAGAGGCACAACATGCACAGCCAGCAAACTGATAACATCTCCAAACTCCTGGCTGCAAAATCAGGTAAGTGCTCCCCAGCCACAACAGGAGTAAGCAAATTAAGGGCTGTAAGCCCATCCAGCCAAAGCCTGGAGAAAAACTTCTGCTACCTGTGAGCAGCTTCATACAGGAGAAGTAACAGGCAAAACTAGGAAAATTCCATATCCTTTTCCACATCTGTGATTTTGGATGTGCAAGTGTTTTGTTTGCCATACCTGGCACTCAGCAAGTTTAGTCAACATCACAGACACATGTCTTGGACCGCAGCCTATTTTCAGGCTAACTCAAGAGGAATCAAACATACTTCCAGAAATTAAGAACACTGTTGTGTCCATCTGTAAGTATCCAAATTCCCTTCACCTCAATTAAATACTTGCATAAGTACAACAGCATTCTTGTGCACTTAGGCATGCAAAGAATGAATATGTTCTACACAAAACGACACAGCCACCTATCAGCTCTTATGCAAGCAGGAAGCAAACCAACATTGACTGGAAGGTGGCAATGAGACACCTTGGCATTCACCATAATATTGCTCATCTCTATGTTACCTCCAGGCAATCTTCAAGCAATTTATTTAAATCACAGCAACTTTAGCATGGTGAGATAGACACTGCAGAAAGCTACCCAGAGCATATGCTGGGTGAAAAATACCGTAAGAGCCAAGTGTTCAGGCTCCCAGTGTTGAGATTACAGCAAGGGTTCACCAAAGAATGATGCTACAAATGGAAACTGGTCTGTGTTATCAGACAGACCCATTCCTGGGTGTGATATTTATGCTTCTGCACCTAACTATGCAAGCTTACGAGAAATGAAGCGACTGACTGAGTTGTCCAGGGGTCACCAACAAGACTGAACTTGACTTAAAACAACCCAAAGTGAAGGCAGGAAACAGTGAGGAACAAAACCCAAAAATTAACTGTGCAATTATTTTTCTCTTGCCCTTTACTCTTTCTGAGATAAAGTATGGTTTCATAAAAGCAGTGCAAAACTTTCCTTGGAGGGCAATTAAGGATTTATCTTTTGTGGGTCTAATCACCTGGACATTTTCATTTGCTGCAAACCAAAAAGCAGCCTGACGTATACACTGCTATCTAATCTTTCATTAGAAACAAACAAACAACCCTCAACCTCCTTTATAATGCACATTCTGGGGCAAAGTCAAATTCTTGTGGTGTTGCTGGTCAAGGGAGGTACTTTTCAAGGAGCACTATAAGGAGTGCTTCCAGAAACCCAGTAAGCAAACAAGCAAGTCTTGAAGAATGTCAGTCACAGTTAAAACAAGGTAGAACAACAAAACTCAAAGATCCAACACTGCCTCCTACTCTCAGCAGGTAAGTAGGATATGTTGACATCAGCTCTGCTCACAGAGCAGGGAATTTAAAAAGGGACTCTGGCTGTTTGAGCTCTGCCAGAGAGCTGCTACGAGTGCTGCTGGGATGGAAACTGGATGCTCTGATGCTAACAATATTTGTCTGGACAAGCACGTGGTAAGGAACTAATGGCCAAGCGGAGCTGTGCAGCCAGGAATTTGGCTTCCAAGCTATAGGAACACACACAACATAACTCAAGTTAGTTAAGTTACAGGAGGTCCCCTGAAAATGCCTAAAAACAAACAGGATAGTGCAAAATGAAAAGCTGCCACCACATGTTCACAACTTCACATTTTCTTCTGTTCTCTTGTCAATCTAAGAAGCTTCCTGAGATAAAAGATTCACACATCCATTCAAAAATTTTTTGCTTATGTCAAAGCATGAGGTGCTTGCTTGGAATCTAAGCTCACCGCCCCACAATATCAATTGCACACACTTGCTTTCATCTTTTAGTGCTGAACTTCTGCTTCCTTCCTCAACAAGTGCAAGCAAACCACATGAAGCAGCATTTTCACACGTACTGCGTGTAACAATTCCACGCGCTGTACTTTACTCTTACAACACTGCCTACCTGTGTGAGGAGGAGAATGTGGCACAGCTCTTCATATCCAGTGAAGGGTCTGCTAAGTCCAACTCAAATATTTCTAGAGAAGCACTTGTGCTGAAGGTTGCATCCAGCTGCTGAGCTGATGTACCTGTGAGGAAGCACGTCTGGCAGTGAGAAAGCCAGGATACACAGAGCAGTGACTGCAAATGCAGCACAAGAAGGGGAACAGAAACATCATCCCTCCAAAAAGGATCCTGAGATGGGGTCAGGCTTTTGTTTTTGTTACTTAGATCAAGTTCCACACAACTCTCCTCCCCATGGTTCTCCCTTTGGGTGTTTTTTCCAAAAAGCTTTGGGCAAGCAGGGCTCCCTGATGATGCACAGAACACAATCAAAGTTACAAAGGCACCACGAGTGACTAGTGCTTAGGATCAGGGTCACCTTACCCTGGCAAGAGGAGGAGGATGCTTGCTGTCATGTGCAGAATGCAAAGCATGCCTTTATCAGCACAACGCGGGAACTCCACTCAAAGCCCCACATCATATACCCCACTCCAGCCCTCAGGACACAGAGTAACTCCTACAGCTTTCAATAATGGTCCCTTCATGGCAGCCAGGGCACAAGGCCCGAGGTCTGCTAGCACATGTTCCCAAAAAACTCACCTGTGGCCAGGTAAATGGGGTGCTGCTGGGCAGGGCTCCATGCCTGCATGGCAGTACGGTCTATCTCCTTCAGCTTCATTTTGCTGAAAAGTAACACCAAGAAAGGCGATGCTTAAATGGTGCACGGTGAGACTGCAACACCACGGATTCAGGAGCCGCACAAGGACTTGGCAGAAGCCGCCCTCCAAACAGAAGGGACTGTTTTCCTAAAGATATCCCACCGACAGACACCCAAGCCATCCTCTCCGGAGGACAGCCGGGGGGAGGGGAGGAATAACTCCACTGGCAGAGAAACACTGACACGTAGAGGAAACTGACGGCTGCTGAACATAACACAGGAAAACGTGGGCAAAGCTTCAACAGCTGTGAAAAACCCTCTTCTCACAGCACCAAGGCTGGGAGAGCACCCTACAGCAGCCTTCCTCCCTAACCCACGCAACAGACCGAGCCCCGGGAAGACCCTCCCGAGCCCCTGCCGCCACACACTCCCACCGGCTCATTCCTGGCTCCTATTTCAGCCCCCGAGGGCTCCCCCCCGCCCGGGGCGCACCCCGCGCGGCCAGCGAGACCGCCCCCCTCCCCCCGGTTCCCGACAGGAACCGCAGGAAAAGAGCTGCAAACCAGAGGATTTCGCCGTCCCTGCCCTCACCTCGGCGTCCCCGGCGCTCAGCCGTGCCCGGACCGCTCCAACGTGGCAGCCCCGGCACCGCCTCCCGGCCGCCACCGCCTTCCGGGCGCGCCC
>VWZN01002297.1:29832-74407 GCA_013396955.1 Regulus satrapa | reverse complement strand
CCCCCCGCTTCCCCCCCTCGGTGCGGACGGGTGCCGGGCGCGCTCCCCGCTCCCCTCCCGGGGGCTCTGCCGTGTGCCGTGACCTCCCCTTCCCCCGCCAGGAGCCGCCGGGCGCCGGCCGCAGGAAGAGCAGGACCGGCGGCCGGGCGCTGAAGCAGCCGCTGCCCAGTCCCCCGGCCGGGGACCACAACTACAGCCTGCAGGGACAGCGGGCGGCCGAGCCGCGGCCGCCGCCGGACGCCCCGCGGCAGCAGCAGCAGCAGCAGCAGCAGCAGCAGCAGCAGCAGCAGCAGCAGCAGCAGCAGCAGCAGCAGCAGCAGCAGGCGTCGGCCGCCGGGACATGCGGCCCGGCTCACCGGCGCAGGACCGTGCCGAGCATCCTCAGGGAGCTGGCGGAGAAGCGGCAGCTTTCTGAGGAAATCGTGAGTTTGCTGCAGGCGCAGTTTTCAGGTACTGCTGGGGACGCTTGCTGAGGAAGCGTTCGCTCCCTCGCCCCGGTTTCGTGTTTTTGCTTAACCCGTGCCAAAGAAGAGGCGAGGCACAGTGGGGTCATGGCTGAGCCCTACACTTCACGCCAGACTTTAGGACCGAGTTGTTCCAGAGACCACAGTGTTGCCTCGTGTTCTTGCAGTGCATTTGTGTCATGCACCCCTCTGTTTCCAGCCATTTGTTTGTTTCACTAAAGTTGACCTTTTGTGATTTCTTAAGCAGATTTGCCTCGAGAGTTGCACAGCTGGAGGCAGATGGCAGACTACTCACCAGAAATGCGGCAATTTGCTTGTCTTCTCCATCTCTACCATATTAAGACCTATGACTACCTACGGAAGATCCTTCCCCTCCCTCATCCTTACAGCCTCACAAAGCAAGTTTTGTGTTATTTATTCGAAATAAGTGTAGCAGATCTGTTCTCAAGGTGCTTTGTTACTTCCTTGTACCGTCAGTACTTCCCTTGCCTTCCCACCACTACGATGGGAGAAGAGAAACTCAGACTATGTATGAAGGAAAGCAGGGTTGCCTTCTCTGCCCTGTGTGTCTCAGCCTGATCTGCTGCTCTGGACACGGCTGACCATGTCCTTAGTGGTAAAAAAATGCTGCCTGTTGCTTCATTTTTTCCAGAACCACGTTTCTAATCACATCCTCGTTTTTTCTTTTTTTCCCAGCTGGCTGTCTAATAACGAGGCTGCTGCAGGCTTCAGCGGTGACATTTTTCTCCAGCTTCAGGAAAAGGTGGAGAGAGGGGATGAGGCTTACCGCTACTGCGCCGTGCTGGTGCAGGACGTGTCCCTGCAGAAGCAGCAGGAATGGGACCCACAGACCAGGCAGCTAACGGGCTTTGTTGACTTGGGAGCAGGCAGCCTTGATGCTGATGAAGCTCCGCTGGCATCGGAAGCGGTAACCCTCATGGCAGTCGGCATCTGGAGCCCTTGGACAGCTCCCCTTGGCTATTTCTTGGTGAACAGCACGTCCGGCCGCTTCCTTGCTCAGCTCCTTCGTCAGGCCATCAGTAAGCTGAACAACATTGGGATTGTGGTCCTGGCTGTGACGTCAGGTGCCTCTGCTCGTGGTGCTGACACTGCCAGAGCTTTGGGGATCAGGATGGATCCCAAAAGGATTCAGTGCACTTTCCAGCATCCACCCGGTTCTGCTCACAGAATTGCTTACTTCTTTGACGCTTGTCATGCTCTCCTACTGATAAGGAATGCTCTGCAGTGCTTCCAGAAGGTAGAGTGGCTCGGTGACACCCTGCAGTGGCAGCATGTGGTGGAGCTGGCAGCTTTGCGGGAGCAGAGGGTGTCGGAGCTGTGCAGCCCTGAGTCAGGCAGGGCTGGGAGTAAAGGGAGTTATCACCTGAAGGTCAACCTTGCTACCCTGCTGTTCAGCGAGGGTGTTGCTGAGGCACTGGAGCACCTCCAGACGCTGGGCCTGGCCTCCCTTCAGAACTGCAGCGGGACTGCCAAGTTTGTGCGTCTGATGAGCTCTCTGTGCGATGTATTTTGTGGCAGAGGTCTCTATGGAAGGGAGCCTTTGCTAGCTGGAAATTACACCAAGATAAGCAACCTCTTTGATGAGGCCAAGAGCTGCTTTGTCAACTTAACAGACTCTGTGGGGAGATACATTATTAAGAGCAAACGCAGACTGGGATTTCTGAGCTTCTTGCTCAATGCTGAAAGCCTCAAGTGGCTTTCCTCCAACTACACGTGTCCAGAAGGCACTCCTTCCCACCACTTCCACACACGTGCCTTCAGCCTGGACCCTCTGGAGCAGTTTCTCAGGGCCCTCCAGCATGCCTGTGGCAGCGGTGGCAGCCCCACCTGCGCTGTGTTCCAAGCTGCCTACCACAAACTGCTGGCCGGCTGCAGCCTGGCACCCGGCTCACCACACAGCAATGGCAATGCCAACCCCTGGGATGTATCCCCGTTTCAGAGGAGAGCTCTGACTCTGGGCAGCATTCGTGCTCAGTATCGCCCAGCTCCTGGGAGGGCTCTGGCCCCAGAGTACCCCTGCAGTGCAGGCCTGCTTTTGCCCAGCTCTGCCCTGAGCAATGCGCTGACAGATCTGTCGCTGTACACACAGAGCCTCACCTGCACTGCTGGCTGGGTGGCTGAGCAGTTGGCCTTGCACTTGCAGTGCGAGGCTTGTCTTGCCTCTCTGTTTGAGACAGATGAGAGCAGGCCAAGATGCAGGTCAGTGCTCTATATAGAAAAGTTAGGTGGTGTGAGTCTGCCCTCAGCCAGTGTGCACCACATAACAAGCATTTCAGAACAAGTCCTAAACCGATATGGCAAAGTAGGAGGTGCCAACAAAAATACCAAGCTGTGGCATTTGCCACTAGAACAGAAAGTGTTCCAGGAGCTTCTGGGAGAAAGCTCCCTCTTTCCCACCCTCACACACCATTTATTCGAGGGGGAGCTGAGCATTAACAACCACTACACAGCCTTAATAAAGGAAATAACACGGTGTTACTTAAACATAAGAACAAACCCCGCCCAACACCTGAATTTGAAATACCCTTGCAGAAATCACAAATTGAAGAGACTGAAGGGAAAGCATTTGTTTCCATCACCACTGGGTAGCTGTCAGTCAAACTAAACCCACACATGGTCTAACTGAGTACTCTGTGGATCCAAGGATGACTGTTCTTGCTGAGGCTCAGTGCTGGACAGACCTAGGCAACGCTCGAGAGGAAACAATGCTGGCAAAACCAGTGTTGATAAGCAGTGATGTTTTGGGCCACTGCAAACCACCTAACCAGAATTTTAACTGAGCAAAGCAAGCAGGTTTATCCAATCCCCTGTTCCTTCTAGCAATCCCACAAAGCAGCTATGTAATTCATGAAACTTGCGTGGCAGGTCAGAATGAGCAATGGTTGCTCGAGGTGACTTTGCCTGGCATAGTGGTAGGAGACTCCGCAGTGTCCCTGGAAGTGCTGGGTGGCTTTAGTGCTGCGAGGGCTCTTGCCAGAAGAAAACTGATAGTTTATAGGGTTGCAGGGGAAACACATGCACTGGCACGTAGCAGCCTGGACCCAGATTAGACAACTGGGTGCTACTTTGGGATGTCAGGGCGAAGGTCCCTAAGGCGGCAAGATAAAATGAGGGATGGGTGCGATTTAGTGTCCTGAAACAAAAGCGCTTGAATAAGGAGAAAATAACAAACAGTAGAACGTTTGTTCTACTGAACGTGAGCTCCTTAAGGAGTGTACTAAAAAGGCCAGGGACAGGGAGTTACAGTAGCTTATGTAAGTTAAGGAAGGGGTGGAGTTTGAGGGATGGGTACCATCAAGGAGTGAGGATTAGGAATATGCGAGTAACTGCGACAAATGTAAACCAATAACAACAGGGGAAACAAAGAACCTTCCAGTAACATGAACACAATGATTCCCAGGGGGCAATGCAGGTGATATTTTATTCTTCATAACTAGGGGGGTTTCCCCAATGGCTTAAGCCTTCATCAACCCAAACACTGGTGCTTTGATTTCACCAGAAAGATGTGAAAGCTGAGGGCAAGAAAACTTGCAGAGCTTCTTAATAGAAAAATAAAAAGGAAAAATAAACACGTGAAAAGAATGTCCGCTTTCCAACATGTCTCATCAAACAGCTAAAGATGCTCGTCAAGTCCAGATCCTCTGGATCAGTGCTGAGCCTGTAACCAGACTGTTGTGTCCAGTGGCATCCAGGGGCAGGCAGGAATATAGGAGTGTGCTGCAGCAGGGCAAGCATTTCAGTTCCCATTTCATGGCCCCATCCTCCTAGGGCTGGCCTGTATCTGCAGCCCAGGGAACAAGGCACCCTCCTTTCAAAGTTTCCACTCATCAGTTGAGCCATACTTTGATGCCACCAAGTAGGACATGGCTTTTTCAGTTAGTTCATTTCCATGGCAAGGAAGCTGCCTCCAGTGCTTAGCCTGGAATAGCAAAGTTTGGCAGAACTGCTGCTAGGGGGTTTCCCTTTGCCATGCAGAGGAGGAGTTGCATCCACAGAGATAGAAGGCAACTTATTAGCACAAAAGCTGCTGTTTGGTCACTTTCAAGATCCATGATGGAGCTGGGATGAAAAATGGTGATCTGCCACATCCTAGGGCAGTAATAATATTAAAGGTCCCATTCTGCCTACCCGTGACTTGACAAAATTCTCCCTGGTTGCTTTGGGTTTCCGCTCCTTCCCTTAGTTCTGTTGCACTCAACCTCTCAAGCTCTGCTTTGACAGCAGCAGCACCACAGAAATTCATACAATCACTGCTGGAAGGAACAAACCAGAACCTCTGGGCTTTTTTCCCCCAATCCAAGTATCTATGCAAAAAAAACAAAACACGTTGAAGCCATTACTGTCACAGAGCCACTCCAGCTACAAGAGACTTTGCAGGAAACTATTCCCTCCCCTCTATATGTGATTTTTGGGACAACTGCTGCTGGAATCCCAGTGACAGATGGGTTGCAATCATGTAATGTTGGAACACTTGCATTGCCTCCACCTGCAGCTCTAAGATGAACTGTGCCATGGATTGCTGTGCATGACAGCACTCCAATAACCAAGGGGTATTTATTAATCTCTGATAGCATTTGGTCTCACACTGAAAATCCAAGTCAGTACTTGCATCAGAAGTAGACCTAGAGTTAACAATTTATTTTCATATTTCAGTGACAAACCTTCAGTGTATATTTGTCAGTACTGAAGCAAAGGAGTGCAAAAAAAAATCATATTTACAGAATAGTATAAATGTTTATTTTTTGTGATTTATCTGACTGTTTTATTTGTACAATATAGAAAAGTGTATTCTTTGAATAGGTCTTGTAAATATAAATTTAATTTTCTACTTTTGGATGTAAACAGAACTATAAAATGAACCCTTGCCCCATTCCCAATTAATTTTTATGTAACTGGATGAACTTGACTGTTAATCTTGTCCAGCAGTTTGATGCAAATGGCTAAGGAAGTACAAAAACCAATTAATACACTCTACACCAGGGAGAAGGGAGAGAGAGGAATCCAAGCTTAATATTTGAGAAAGCTTGTTCAAAACAAAATAGAAGAACTAAGAGCATTTGATTGCACCTTCAAAGTCTTTACAAGCAAAATATTCTCCAACAATGCCATCATACATAATTACAACTGTAATCTAAATTTCACAAGTGCTTTTGCACACTGTATATAAATACACATCACAAAAGGTGCAATTTAGAGTAAGACACTGAATATATACAAAATTAACACAGATTGAATTCTAAACAAAAGGCATATTGCAATCTGTTTGAAAAATAACGTAAGTAGGTATTACTTTATTCACTTACACTAATTTACATTTATACAAATCTTACCGGACAAACTATATTAGGTCACTAGAAGGGAACGGAATATCCGCATTATCTACAGGTAAAGTTACTGCACTGATTTTTTAGTAAATCCAAGTCTTAATGAAAAAATGTGGCATTTACCTTAAACGAGAGATGGATTCCCTTTTCAGAGATTTGCACAAACCTTGCTTTTTATGCTCAGGGAAATGTCCTTAGCAGACAGAGCACTTCAGACAGTGACTGGCAGGTCAGACCTGGTCTGTGAGCCCACCACTGCTGCTGGCTGCCTCCCAGGCCCTTCATGCCTCGCAGGCATTTCAAGGAGACACCAGAGAAGGGTCAAGGCACAAGGCTCAGTGCACAGAGCTGGGTGGTGAAGCATCCTCCCACCCTATTGCCTTCACACACACAGGCACATATCTCTGCTGCTGGTGTGCCTAGCCCCCTACCTCTCCCCCGCCTGGCCCTGCTAGAAAACCTGGAGAAGGAGCTCTGCTGCATTTCTCTGTATTTACAGTTTTATACAAGGAATACAAAATCCCTTTTGGAAAAAACATAGCTAGTTCAGGCTGCAGTGAGACAGGTAATAAAAATGGCTGTGATGAAACATGGTTAATGGATGTTCATGATAGGTAAGTAACCCACCAGGTTAATTCTGCAAATTGTTCCACTATCAAAAATGTGATCTGAGATTGCCTGTAACAAATACTGAAAAAAAAAATCCCCTGCCTTAGTCTATACCCAGCTATAGCTGATTGCCCTCCGTTTAGTGTAAAAGGATCTGTGTCTATTTTTGCAGCAATCCTGATTCTGTGCTAGTACTTTCTCTGATCACAGCTCTCACAGTTATTCTAAACAACACTAAGAGAGGCCTTAACACCAAGTAAATTGCCACCATGGAGAGAAGCAGCATCCTGAATACTCACAGCCAGGCTGAACATGATCCCTGCCTGCATTTGCAAGTCGATTCAGATGCACATTGTTATCTCCCATGACTTCAGCTTCTCAGGCCTAAACACTTTTCCAGGGTTACAGCTTGATCCTACAGAACACAGTGGACTGCACAGCCCTACCTCCAGTGAAGGATTAGGATGCTGCAGACCTCTGAAAAACCAAGCTACAGCTGAACAACAGCATCAATCTGCTACACACTTAGGTAACACTATGCTGGGCCAACAGTCTGGCACTGTGGTGTGGCTGCTCTTCCTCATTTCTGAGGACAGGCCACTTAGCCTTCAAATTCCAGCTTAAGCAATACCTGAGCACTCTGCCTCATTCCTATAAGAAATTCCCCATAGTGCCATTCACCTCCTCACTCCTTGGGCCCTACTCCAAAAGCATTCTCCACGACTTGCTCAGTGTTACATCTGCAAGCAACCGCTCTGTATTATTGCCTATGTATCTCACAGTGCTCCGTGCACTAAAGGGACATGCCGTGTCAGGTCCTAAATACAAGTACTACCTTCCATTTAGATGCTTCTCTGATTTCTACGTATTTCCTTTCAGAGTTATCTTGGATACACTGGTACCTCCATATTACAGGCCTGTCAGCAAAAGCATGACCTGGCTGTTGACATCACCTATGTTTTCCTGTATGTACAGTGATGCAAATTCATACACTGTAAATAATATATATTATAATAATTTATATATGCCCTTCAGACAATTATTCTGGGGTAAAGGGGAACTAACTAATTTTTAAGAAACCCAGGGTAAAAGCTGTACATTGGGAAGAAGAACTGACCTTTAGGCGTTGTCTTACGTAGAAGAGGATTTAGCTAAGATTTAAAAGGCTCTACATCTTGTTATAAAAGAATTTCTTGTTTCAATCTTACATGGGTCAATTTACAACAAGCACCAAATTAACAAATATTATTAAATCCTTTATGCTAAACCAAAGTGTCCCTGTGCCTTAAGTGTTCTGTTCAGTCCGCTTCATTGTGGCTCATGTGCACGAGTCAGCAGTTCATGGCACAAGGGTCACCTTTGGACTTCCCTGCAGAGCTGATAACCCTCATCAGACAGCGTCCAAACTCCTCCAGGATCATGCGCTCTGCTGCAGCTTTGGACTTGCCCGTCTTCTCTGCTTGCTCTGCCTGTGCCAGGAGGCATTCACAGGTTGCATCGGCCACCTCCTTGGTGACAAATGTAAAGGGCAGCCTGAAAAAAAGAAACATTCCCTTAGTGTCTGCAAAAACACACAAGGCACCTAACTCCAGGGCCGGAAACCTTTTAGTCCAATGACTGATGAGATTTCATCTGTCCTATTGCTTTAGATAGTGAATAAGCCTCAGTTAACAGCCAAATGCACTGGTGGGTCAGAATCCCTACTGTTCCAGGAACAAAATGCTCCATGCACCTGACTGCTCCCACCTCTACAGCTTACACAGACAAGGCTCAGAGATGACAGGACATACCTGTCACACACATCAAAATTCACTTTAGAAGCAACTCAAAGAGGGTGCAGCAATCACTTACTTCCCACCACCACTGCTGAGTGCTGGTGTTGGCCTTGTCAGCAAGTCTGAGATCTGGGAAGATAACTTTGTCTTCGCAGCAGTCTGCTGCTGGACCCTGACCTCTGCAGCATCTGCTAAATGCATCAATGTCTTCCGCTCCGGGCTTTCTTCAAAATTTTTACAGCCAATGCATTTGCATATGGAAGAACACATGATTTTTGCCTGAAAGAAACAAACAAAACACAAGAAACCTGTTGTTTTACTCCCCTTATGAGAAACCACAACAAAACTGAGATCTCATTTTCATTTCTTACCAATTAACCACTAGAACAAACTCCCAAGTAGTAGGCTTCTCTCTAAATTCTTACCTCAAGTTAAGATGTCTTCCCAGAATGTATAGTTGAATCAAATCATAGAATCATAGAACAAAATGTAAATAAGTTATTTCCCGTCATCCCTTTCTTCATCAACCTCCAGTTTCCAGTGGAATTTAGACAGCTGAGTTTCGAGAAAGGTCAGTCTACACTGTCTCTACGTCCACAGATTGGTCAGTTAGCAGATGAAATAACTTTTGCTTTTGAATTCCACAGACACATTCTATCCCACAGCGTCTGTGGGATGCTGCTTCAACTCCTCCTAGGGAGTTGGTGCAGTAGACTTCTTTACAAAATGGTGCTATTCAGTAAAGAACAAATCCAAGCCTAAGTTCAAAGTTGCTAATTTTTTAAAGTTAAAATAATAGAAGGAACCAATTTTTCCATGTACACGGCTTTTTATGTGCAAACTGCTGGGAGAAGAGGTAACATTATAGGAATGGAAACAAACAGAAGAGAAAACATTATAGCAATACAAGGAAGAGATAAAGCAAATGACAGAGAAGGCACTACACTACAGGGAAAAAGCTACTATTTTTCAAATGAGAATGCTTCATACCTCATAACACTCGCAGTAGTTTTTGAGACATCCCGAGCGTTTACAGTTACACCCTTTGCTGTGCCTCCGATCCGATTCTCCTTCCTTTCCTTTCCCTATTTTGGGCTTGAAGGCTTCAGGATTTCTGTCGAGGCAGGCCTGTCAGTGCAGACCCAAAGGGTCAGTCATTGCATGCAGGGAGCAGAATTTAGAGGAGCAATAAAAGAACTTAAGCCTCGCACATGTGGGAGGAGATCAGGGCATTACACACCCACTCTGCCCCGCTCTGGAGCTTCAGAAAAAAGCAGCTAAATGACTTTGATCCCAGGGGGCAGGGGAAGTGGCCCCTCACCTTTATTGCTTTTTGCCTATCGTTTTCATGGTCCAGGTTGTTATAACAATTTGTGCAGTTGCAGTTATTGCAGAATTCACCGTTTGCAAAACAGTCACAATACCTGAAACAGAAGATGCAGAAGGTATTTGTAAACATGACCATTACAGTGGTGTGTGAGAACTGACTCGCACACTGCAGTAGCAGAAGTTCCTTCTCTGGCACCGATATGGGTAAGGGTCACCCTACGCTCAAATCCACACGGACAGGTGGTACCAGCCACACTGCAGAGACAAAATCCTCTGCAGGTCTAGCTGCTGTCTAAAGATACAGGGGGAACTCAAGGACGCCCAACTGAGCTCAGCACATAGCACAGGTCCCCCAGGCAGCAAGAGAAGCCAAAGAGGCTTTTTCTGAGAGTGACTCTTGGGTCACTCACATATTGAGGGCCAGTCTACTGCAGCCACCTCACAGCCAGCTCCTAACCCAGTCAGTCCAATTCAGCCCTCAGAAGCCCTCACACAGCCAAAACAAAAGGCAAGCAACGGGAGTGACAGTTAACAGGCAAACTAACCCAGCAAGGAGCTATTTTTTTGGTTAGTTTTGCCCTTAAGATGGGATGGAAGAAAAGAAAAGGATTAACAATTGGTACATCTTGAAGGCTTTGAAGCACAAGTAACCAGGGGAAGGATCTGAATGAGGATAAAGCTGACTTTCAGAAGGGACAAATATATGAACAAAAAGCAGCGAAACATGGACAGGGAAAGCCAATCATGTTGCCATGTCTCTTATGTATCTCTGGTGCCTCTCATCAAAAACAACATCTCGCCAATCCACAGACTCACAGACCGGATACATGGAAATATCAAATTCATCCCCAGCTCAAATACAGCTTTAGGCCAAAACAAGCTCTGACATGTTTCAAGGCTTCCAAGACTACCTCCAGCTAACAGCTAAAAACTGCTGATCCACTTCACTTGCTTTTCAAATCCTGCTGGGGGTGTATGGTAATATTTTGGAGCCTAAAACCATTGCTAAACTGGCTTTCTGTGGCTTGTCCAGCCTAACTAACACTACATAAACTAGATTAGGGTTGCCCTAGAGCCCACTGCAACCCTTTATCAGGTTGAATTAATTTTGGAGATTTTGAGCATCTTGAATGCTCCCATACAAGCTAAATCAAAAGCTTTTACAACCTGTAATAGCTCTCCTTTCTTTTTAAAAATTCAGTGGTAGAATAGTCTTGGTTTCAAAAAAAAAAACCAACCAAAAACAAAAAAGAAAACAACAAAACCAGTGTCAGCATCAATCCAGAACATAAAATTGAGTTGACTTTTTTGTAGAATAGGCTATGTGCCTACCTTACGCAAGCATTTGGGGAAAAACTAAGTTTCCCTCCAGACAGAAAAAGGTTTTTTCAGTGAGAAAGCACCTGTTCAAGAGTGAATCAACCATTTGCTCTGCACCAGTGCCCGAACACATAAGATCAGTGATTCACAAGAACAATTTGTTTCCTAACAGCATTCAGAAGGTGCCAAGCGTTCCCAGTGATGCCGTTACTCTTCCAGAATTTCTAGGGCACATTCGGGCAACCAAAACCTAAACCCCTACACACCTAAAATACACTAGGCACTGTGAAGTCAGTCAGGTATGTAAAATATCTGAGAAACAGCTACACATCTTCCTGCTATGCAACAGACAAGCCTAAGACTTGTGTCTCAGTGCCGGAGGAAACTCAGGGCACATCTCCCCATACAGAGGGTGGGGTGCACTAAAAAAAGGACACCCAAGCTCAAGAGTTTAAACACACTTCCTAACTTGGGTTCAGAGTCCATTGTATCACATCCCCTTTGAAGGCCACACCCCTGATTTCCTCTTCATTGTCTAGGATTCAGGGAACCACAGATGAATTTCAGTAACTCCTCCCATGCTTGTCCCAAAAATATCAATAAACTGACTTTGCCTCAAGGTGAAGAAACTCTCCTCAGCTCCAAATGCTTTTGTGTCAAATTCTTACAAACACATGGAATGGAACAGCAAAATTATCACATGGATAAGCAAGAGCAGATCAGTGAAGAATCACCTGTCTATTCAATCCTTTAATAAAATACACACAGCCTGATTTTTCTGAAGTATTTGATGCAGCATGGTATTACTGATGTACTTGACCCAAACACAGTAAATGCCCATGAATGATCCCATGAGACATCGTTTTACTCATGGTACCAACAAGGCAACCAGAGCTGGTTCCACCATGCAATAAAGTACATGACACAAAATTAGACATTTTTAAACGGTATGGTCCATATAGCTCACAGGAGCTGTAAAATTACACAGGCTCTGCAACATCTCCACCAATGTCGACCATAAATCAGCATCTAGACTTAAAATTTCTGACGTACTTAAAACCATTATATTCTGATACTTGAAGCACATTTGTGACGTTAAAAATAAGGCTTAAAAGACAAAAACTGTACCGAGCTGTACTTACAATTTCAAACACAGAGACTTAGTACAATTGCAAGGCTTCCTGGGGCGGTTTGCAGATTCAGAAGAAATTATTCTGTGGGGGGAAAAGGGCATTTATATACACACAGTTTTATCATTTTCTTCCTATTTTAAATTCATGGAAACAGCTTCTAATAAAAACTTTGAAAAAATCTTTATATTCCCCTATTAGATTTTTGGTTCACTGTGTTTAAGTAACTATTATAAATAGTGCCTTTCCAACACAGAAAGAGACGGATTATTTACTGCAAATTTGGATGCATGCCTGAAGTAGAAATCAGGCTTTAAAGCTAGAAGAAGCATAACTAAAAAACTGGAGTGAGGGAAACCTTCCCCAGAATTCCTTCAAGTGCAGTGGGACCAGATCCAACTCAAATTCACACAATATAATTGTGCCTTTTCTTTTGTTCTATTTGGAATTTTTAAAACCTCAGAAAACAAAAAATATCCCCTCTGGGATAATGGGAAAGCTAGCCAAACCACAGTATTCAGTGTTCAGATAAATTTTATAGTAGACACAGTCTTTAACTGCTCCTAAAACTTGAATTTTTGTGACACTAATCGCTTCTGATGAGATTTGTTCCATCCCTATTCCAGCAATTTCTGCACGTAATACTAGGGAGATTAAATCAAACCCATTCATTTGAATAGCTGCATCTGGATTTGGGATTAGTTTGCATCAGTTGAGGCTGCACCAACAAAAAGCACCTTCGTGTTCACAATTTCCAGTAAACAGTAACACAAAAGGACTGTGCAGAACAGCTTATGCCTGCCGGATTGGCAAAGGGAAAATAATATATGTTCAGTGTTATTTTCATCCTTAAAGGAAAAATGCAAGACTGAAAAAACCCAGAGCATGCTATCAGGATCCATTTTGTGTTTGGCTGAATTTCTGCATGTGTTAAACGTCTAGTTTATATGTTGTCCAGGACCTCCTTGCAGCAGTGGTGAGAAACAGTTGAGGCCTGTAGTTCACAGGTGCTGTTGCAAATAATAAATGAGCAACGAGGAGCTTTCAGGTCAACTTCCTGCTACTCAAGTTCAAAAAACAGAAAGGAGAACACAGCTTGGATCAAGAGACTGGCTCAAATGTCAGAGAGATCCACACCCTTCAGTCAGAGGTAATAACCATACCACAGCAGACTTGAGTGTCTTGGAGAATTCCCCAAACCAAACTCCCAAGACCTCATGCCTATATTCAAGCAGCCTATTGTACAGGTTTGGGTTTTTTTCTTCCAAAACTCTTACCCGTTAAATGGCAGCCGTGCCTGGGACTGGACACTGGATGTCCCTGTGAAGCCGGTGTTGCTCGCTATAGATACATAGGATGACTGTTGTAGCTAACAAAAACAAAGAGGTTAATGCCTGACATGAAAGAAATTATACACAAGGGAATGTGTTGCTAGTCTAGTTGCTTTAGTCTTTAAATTAGCTTTCCAGATACTGCTATAAAAATAACTTGCTTCTAAGAACACTTTTAAGACTTACAGAACTTGGACCAGGTGGTAGCTTACTGCCTCCATACTTAGCATAAAAATACTAGTTTAGATTATATTTCTTGTTGTCTATTACAGTGTCTAGATCCATAAAGATGACAGGGATAACACACAGAAATGTTCAGACCAAACAGTTTCTGCTCCTAAAAACATGTTCATTTTCCCCCAATAGAGCAGAAGCACTTCCTGCACACATTAGCAGCTTTCTTTATATACAAGTAACTACTACAAAAGTAAGCAAAAAGGTTTGCATTCCTACTCCTCTGCATACCTGAATCCAGCCCTTATTTTTCACATTACACAAAACAAAATCTCATAAAAACCTGCCAAACAACACTGCTCTGGGCTACCTTCTTTAGCATTACCTACAAGCAGCTGTTTGCTCCTGCTGGGACAGGTTCTGGGGACATACTGCTACATAGAAAGATACAGAACTGCTGGGGCCAGGCAAATGGGGACAGGTTGTGACTGGAATACAAACCTCAGAGGAGAGGTCCAACAGATGCTAGTTTTAAGTAAAATTTGCAGAACTAGACTGGAAAGACACAGTAACAATCTTCAAGATCAAACTGCCTCTGTGACAACCAGAAACCAGTATGGTACCAGTAATGCCAGGCCTTATCATAATCTTTGCTTCCACAAACTTCAGCAGAACATTTAAGTTATTCTCCATTTCATCCTGAATGTTGGTCACATCTTGGCAAAGAACAAAATACTAAACCCTAGGCCTCAGTTGGGGTGACTGGTACCAGCTGCTTCTGACCCCTGGCAGTGTGTTCAGCACTAACTAACACTACTTCATAATGAAGACAGCCAGTGACCAAGCAGGTTATATATATGCTTCCTTTCTCCTCATCATCAGGCCCTGAAGGTCTGTGAACCAAGCAGACAAACCAATAGGATTTGCTCTTCCCCTCAGCACAGGTCTCAGGATTCCTGGGCACCAGGCCAATTACTGTGCTTCTCACTGGCCGCGGAGGTCCCAGGCACCCAGACTACCCGGTGGTGGTGACTGGCATGGAACAGGGAAGTGTAACAGCACAGAGCAGTTATAAAATCAAGCTGTCCCAAGTCCTAAGTGATGAACCTGGACTGGAACTGCTGCTGGACACTGAGGCTTGTGAGCCCCAGTGGCCAGGGTCACCTCCACTGACATCTGCTTCCTCCGAGGAGCAAGTGACTTTCTTTCATATGATTTTCAAGTTAAGGCCATGACTGTTAAAGTGATGAAGCAAAATGTGTATCAAGATCTGACCCAATATGCAGAGGATAGAGGTGATTAGAAATTCCAAACTGAGGTCTAGGGGATTTGAGTAAGTTTGCATTATAAATTCTGTACTACACTGATGCTGCTTAAAGAAATGCTGTGCTATTACACCAAAAAAAAACTCCTGTTGAGAAAAAAGCTTTAATTGCAACTGTGATTGCAATTAAAGTGCCATCATCATTCTGCGAAGGGTCCCTAAAAGAAACTGCTGCCTCAGTGTCAGGTGACAGTCACAGAGCAGGAACCTTTAAAAGAAAGGGAGAATGCTCCACAAGAGCAGCATTTGCTTAACCATCTCTGGGAAAGGCCATACCTGTGTGACATACTGAGCTGGAAGGACTGCATAGCCAACATTTCCTGTGCCAGGGGCTGGTGCCAGAACAGTGCCCGGGGGAAGGTTGGTGAGGTTGGGCTGGATCTGTGGCAGTGGAGTGGCTGGCATGATAAGTCTTTGTTGGGGCTGACTAGTAGTGACTATTTGAGAGGTTGAGTTGATTGGTTTGGGCACCACCTGGAGAGAAAAGAACTCTTTATGAAATCAGTGTTTTAGTCATTCACATTCTACTTTTATTAGTAGAACATTTCTTTACGGAGCTGGAAGCAGACTTTTTTTCTGTCCAGCCAAAGCAGGTCAGGAATATTACATGAGAAACTTAACTCACCTGTTTCACAGTCTGTGCTGGTACTATGGGAACTGACATACGCACTGGGTTGGCATTCACCACCACGGGTTTTGCTGTTGTCAAGAAAAAACACCACATCAATGTGTGTTAGTCACTCCAAGTCCACAGTTCAGCCCTTCAGACTTTCACATGTGCATTACACAGAGGTACTTCACACTGTAACTCATGGCATGCAACACTTGGGTCTAGACAACATCTTTGTAAACAGGTATTTGGCCCAAGAGCATGTGCACACATTTCACAGCAATGGCTTAAAAACCCAACCAGGGCGCAGACCTCCTCTAGACACTGGATTTCCTTTACATCCTTTTATCCTTTGAAATCTTTTATTCCATCACTGCTCTGGAAAGCATGGACAGAAACCAGCAAAACCATCTGGCACTACTAAAGCAATTTACATGGAAGGATCTTCATGTTACAGGAGTTTTGGCAATATGCTTGTGGGCTGTCCCACCTTCACGCTCTTCATATACAGGAGATGGGAGAGGCCACGAGCCACCCATAAATCTGGTAGACTATGGAACAGCAACCTAAAATGCTGCAAATTTTCAGGCCCAACTACAGATCATTTTAACACAAAGGAGAGCATTTTCACACACAAAACAGAGATGGTAGCAGCAGAATATGGAATTTACAGAAGTCTTACCACAAAACCAAGTACATCTGGCAGTCTTCACAGATCTCTTAAGTATTCATTATACATTTTAATTGTTACAGAACAAACATGAAAGAAAAACCCAACAGAGGCTTCAGACAATAAGTTATCACCAGCACTTACCCTGTTGCAGAGGCTGAGTATTCGTACTAGGATTTTGACTGGCAGACTGGGTTGAACTACTGGCTGTTGTGGCAGTAACGAGTCTGACATAATGGAACTTGCTTCCAGGTACCTGAATCTGCTGAACATTGGGTGCAGTTGCCAAGGGAATAATTGTCTTAAATTGAGATGTACCCACTCCTCCTACAGTAATGGTCTGCACTGCTGATTTCACAGCCTGTTAAGCCAACACAGACAGCATGAAGTTACTTGTACAAAGCTAGAAAGAACATCAGTGTGTTTATTTCTCCATCTGTAAGTGAGAAACTCTAGCATACCATTTGTATCCTTGAGAGGGAAGACACCCTCTTTTTGCTTTCAAAAGTAGAACAGATACAAAGGGATTAAACACCTCTCGACAGCTCAGAGTAAACTCAGTTCCATTTTCAATGCTCTGCACCAAACACCAGAGCAAACTAGTGCACAGGAGTAGGGTGACTCAGTTCACTTCACAAGATACAACATCTGCCAAAACTATTTCAGGTGACTATGAGAACAAACCAAATGGCTTGGTTTGTTTTCCACAATCAAACAAACAAACATAAATATTCCTACTATTAAAAGTACATGGTAAAAACTTGCAGAACAGCTTGTGCTGGACTGCATCATAATTTATCTGCGTGTGTACAGATATGTCCTGTTAAGATAGCTTGTGATTAATCCACAGAAATCACTGTGCAACCCTTCACAGGAAAAGGGAACAAAATCCATAAACTGATGGACATCAGAAAGAGTACAAGCTGAGAAATGAAAGAAGCAAGAACAATGAAGAGTAGCAAAACAAACTCATTAAGAAAAAAGGCAAAATGCTGAAAGAAAGGGAGCTCAGCAGACCTGTGCTACCTTATAGCTGGAGTAGCAGTATACCCAGAATTTGCAAAAGTTCAGCTTTCCAACTTTTCTCAAACTACAAACTAATAACAAGAAAGTTTTATTTCATTTATACACATCCATAAGTCTACTGGTCTGATAACAGCCTATTTTCCCAGACTTGCTCAACCTCAAACCTTAATTTCTTCTTTTTTAACCTTCCATTTAACTTGTTTTAGAGTTCACCTTTCTATTCTCAGTATCTTTTATTATTGGTATTAAGCATATTGTCCTTGACATCAAGTTTAAGTATTACATTCGGTTGATAGTATGATGTAAATTCTTATGAGAACATTTTCCCAGCTGCCCAGCTTTCAGGAACCACACAAATGAAATCTCAGTTTGTACACATTTTACTAGAAAAACAACCCTGGCCTTCTAAATCATGTTTTCTGGGGATTTTTTGTTTTTCTTAAGACACTGAAACCTTAACAAGCCAGAGCATCAAAATAAGCACTATGTGTAAGCACGGTCACAGACATGATCAAAGGGAGACCAGCTCTCTCTAGCACACAAATGAGTGGCTGCTATCCAAGGACAACTGGGAAAATTGTAAAATTCAAGGGATAGCTCTTCTAAAGGCATGTTCTTGAGCCCAGTGAAGACAGGTGAAGCCCTCGTGTTGTGTCAGATAGCTTTGCATCCAAACTCCCACAGACACATCCATTTTCTCACTTAAGGTACGCATTTCTCTCTCTCACATTAGAGAGACTCAACCCTTTAACAACTATTTCAAAGGACAGTTTTCCCCGAGGGGAAAAAAGTTCAAATCTCTATGGTGTCCATATTCCCATATCAGTGTTCTAATTATCTTCTGTATCCGTAAGGTAAGACTGGGAAAATCTGAGTCTCTGGTCTCATGCTGTACATGCATGTCCACTCCAAGATACATTCATGCTCTGGATATATTTCCACCCATACACATCCCTTCCCTGTTTACCACAACAACAATATAGCTATTATGATAGAAAAGGATTTACCTAACATCACAAAACACAGGAAAAGGGAACAATGTCAGGAAAATAGCAAAAACTGTCACTTGTAAGAAAGGTCAGTTTTGTCTTGCGATTAATTAATGCAAAGCTATTTATAAAAGCTATTATGGAAAACCCTGGTTTTTTGAGAAATGAGACACAAGAAATAAATAATTTCTGGTTCTGTAGGTTTGGGCCCAGATCTCTACAGCAGGAATATGAACTCCACTGCTGCAAACGTCAGAAATACCTGGAAAGCAACCCTAGGCAGTATCATAGAAACAATGGCAGAATAGAGATAACCACCCAAAGAGCTCCTCCTCATGTCATAGAGTTCTTTAGGTGACTTGGGAGATTCAGCACACAGAAACAACAATTTGCACCAAGTAGGGCTTTCCAGGTTGGAAAGCTGTTCTCTAACAGCATGCCCTCCTCAGGGCAATGCTTTTGCCAATTCCTAAGCAAACACCATTCCAAGAACATGGCTGGAGGGACCGCTGCCAACCCATGGTCCCACACTCCGGTTTCCAGCAAGCAATGACACAGACACACCAGAAGACAAAGGAAAGTCAGTCTGTACCTGGGTGGTTGTGTGGTTGACTATAGCCTTCCCAGGGGAGGAGGGTGCTGACTGCTGCACTGTGAGGATCTGCTGTCCTAACGCTACATTCAGTGGGACGCCCACCGTCTTCTGGGGGGAGTTGGGAGGCTGGGAGGCCACTGACACCACTGTTAGCTGCTTGGCAAAACAAAAAGCAGTTTAAACCTCTGTGCAGGATACAGGACCCTGTACACACACATTCCCCTCCTCAGGACAGTACAGCTCTCCACCAGAACAGAGCTCTCTCTGTGAACAAGGGCTCTGCATTTAACTGCAACTCACACGGGTCCAGCTGTAACAACAGCAAATAGAACTTGAACAACACCTTAGGAACTTCAAGGCATCACTGGTTTCCAGCACCAAAAGGCTCCTGCAGGAACCTAGCACAGCATCTGGGTGGGAGTGAGGGGTTGTCTTTTCATTTGTTTTGTTGAGGCTTCTTTAAGGAAATTATCCCATTGAAGACTGAGCATCGTCAAGAAGGATCTTCTAAACAGAAGTGTTATAATTGGTACATATAATTGTACCAATTACATTACTATTATATGACTGTAATATGACTATTTAATCATAAATAGGAATTTTAAAGAAAAGCTGTTCAAAAGAAAATTCTCCCCTCACATCACTGATTCAGTCAAAGTATAAGAATATCAGTACTTTGAAGTCTAGACTGCAGTTTCCCAAAGAGATCCAGTCTTCTGACCACATTTCTGCAGAGTGCAGTGTTTGAACAGTCTGTATCACTGCACCCCTTCCAAGGCTGGTTTTCTACTTTTTTTTTCTAAACTTCTTTATGTTTTAAGAAAAATCAGATATTTAGAATTACTTATCTACAGTAAATTCAAGATGTTACCCTGAAGAGTCTTTTCACACTCACTCCTAGTTAAAAAAAAGTAACTTGGGAATAAAAATTAACTTCTTTATGTTGTTTTTCTTACTAATAATTGGCAAACGTGAGTATTTTCCTCCATTTGTATAATATTACATCACTGAAGCACAGCCAAACTAAAAGAATTCTTTATTCTTCCTTTACTTTTTACACATGATGTTTTAGTTTGCCTGCACTGTGCATCTTGCCCTCCTACCTCCCTTTCTCCGGCAATATTCCTCTTCTCCAGGCAACTATCAAATCTAAAATACAAGTGTCACCTTGACCTGTGGCAATCTCCAGCTCTGTGCTTCTCAAGGACCACTGCAAATCTCATTTACTTCAGAAATGATCAGGGAAGATTAAACTGCCTGTACAGTAGCAGGCAATGGTTAATAAGTGCTGACCTATTAATATTATTGAGGTCTCCTCTTCAACAGCCTGTTGACGTTTTATGAAGGCATTAAAAATAGTTTGAGTGCTTGGCTAAGAGGGAACAGCTGCTCCCAGAATCAATGCTTAGGGAATGGCAAGAAATGGCAGGAATGGGAAACTATGCAGTAATGCATACCTACTTAAAACCACAGTAAGGGAGCCAGCTGAAAAAAACCATCTAAATTAGGGCATTACCACAGAGGATTGTGATGCAAAAGGGAGACTCTGGAGATATTTTTATGGACTCTGGAGATATGTTCATTATCTCTGGAGAGATAATAAATAGCTTATAGCAAAGACACTGAGACTCCATTCAGACCACTGTGCAGGAGGGATAGAAGGCTGCAGCCAGAACAGGTCCTTACCTTATTGGGGGATTTGAGTGGTGAGATAGCTATTTTATTCGGTGTCTGTTGTGTTGTTGTACTCAAAGATGATCCAATGACTCCGCTCTCAGAGATCGTTATTGTCTTTGGTGGTGTCCCTGGAGCAGACTGTGAAAAAACCCTACCTATAAACAATGAAGATACCATCAGCTCCAGTTATCCCTTGTCACATTAACTTTCAAAGCACAGTTTTCCCTGCTGTTTGTGCAATTTATCCCTACTTCTGAGAGTGTATGACCTGACAGGAAGGACACTGGTATTCTTTAAGTTAGATTGACCAACAAAGAAGAAAACGATTGCTATTATTACAGATAAAAAGACTGTTTGCTCAGGGTTAAAAAAAGAGCCGAGACACACATTGAGCTTTCTGTGCCATTCAGCTGATAACTCCTGACAGCCAGGACAGCATCCGGAGGAGCAGAGCCCTCCAATACACCTGGCACCACACACCAACACCCAGCCAGCTGGCAGTTTCCTGGGAAAGCCCTGGGCTGCTGCCAATGTACAGAGAAACTGAGCATCTGTGGGGGACCACTTCCTTTGAAACCTCAGCCATCAAAATGAGCTGTTACAGTGACCAAGCAAAAGACGTTTGATCTGTCTACAATCAGCTCTGAGATTTTGGGGTTTTTTCTTTTCTCTGTTGATGGTTGCTTCTTTCACTGCCTAACAGTTTTTAGTCACACTACCACCCATGTTTTCATGTGTGTCATATATTCTCTCTTTTTACAATGCCAAAGAAGATTAAACATCAAAAACAGCAGCTTCAAATCATGACATCAGTTTCAGAATATTGCAAATTCCCAGAATGGAAAACAGATTTTTTTTTTCCATACTTTCTAAGTTTCTTTCCAAAGAGTGCTTGACCACTGAGCTTTCCTCTGCTCCACTTTGGTTCAGACTCATTTCTGTCATAGCTTCTGTCACCCATTCTCTTGTACTACATTTATAAAAATAAGAAACAAACAAATACCAGCATAACTTTTCCATCCAAAATCAACTAGCGACGTAACAATTAAAGTCAACTGGAACTAACAAGAAAAAGCACTATCCTCATGGAAAGCTAATTTCCTCTGAAGTCTATATGCTCTAAAATAACCGCTTTTGTGCAGTCCAACTAACAGCGCAGAGAGTTGCCAGCAGCTGCAAAAGCCACATGCAACCTGAAGAATGTCAGTCTGTGGGGAATTTCATCATCTAGAGGCTTCAATCCTTTGAGCTATTTTCTTGGTGACAGCTTTCCCCTTCTCACTACATCTCCTCTGTAACCCTTGGCATCAGCGTCCTAAACAGAATCTGGTTGCTTATATTGACAAGTCCTTCAAGTTTACAACTTCCACCTCAGCTTGCAGGAATTTCCAGGTAATTAAAAATATTTATCAGAATCATGAAAACAAAAAATCAAAATGAAATCAAAACTCTAACTACAAATGTTACCCCTTCCCTAAAGGGACACCAGCCTCTCAAAGCTGGCAAGCTGTGCTGGCTGTTTGGAATGGTGAGGGAAAACCCATTATTTAAAGATTTCCCTCCCAATTAGCGAAGCAACTTTACCTCGCAGTGATGCTTCTCTCACAGGCTCAGGCACAGGTGATTTTTCAAAATACTGACTTCAAAAATACAAGTAATTTCTAATGTTTTTGGGTTGGGCTTTTGTTTGGATTGGTTTTTAAACACACAAACAACTTGGGTAGTTATAAGCATAACAATCTTCTTACAGGTCTACATATATTCGGTAGGGAATTGAGAAAAGAGACAAACTGCAGGTGGGATGGGTAATTCCTCTTTCACCTGAAACACATGTCAGGCTGCAGGCAGCCTGACAACTCAAGAAAAATATTATATTCCAGCTATGTGCCATTCACTGGCAGCTATCAGTGTTACAGGAGACAGTTGCATCCTTTCAAAAACCAGCTCAAGCCCCAGTGCGGTAAAGACTTACCAAATTTGTTTAAATACATGGGAAAGATTTTAGGCCTACTTAGGCTGATCCATCTGTAAGTAGTTAAAGACATCCTTCAAAGCTCTAAAGCTGACTCCAGCTTCCTACATTTGTCTTTTTCAGAAAAATTAGGTGTCTAAGATGTTTAGCAACAGATACACTGCCATTATAAACAAGGTATTACACTGGTTTTTTTCCTTAATTTTGCTGGTGTTTTTGCTGTTGTTCTGTGATCGGTTGGGCTTTTTTTTTCTTTTAAATAAGGGTATATAGAGTTGGTTTCCAAAGAGAAAGACCATTTGTTATTTGTCTTAATTACTTTCTTAGACACTTCTGTGATGTTATTTTTAAATTGGGTGAGTAACTTAACAAAAACAACACAGCTTTAGTCACTTTCTTCATTCCAGCAATTTTTTCTGTTACCTGCATGTATTACATTTAAGCCCAACTATAAGCAGATCAAAGTAATACAAAAGCATTTTCGCATGTGTCTCCCTTTCCCCCTGTGTATTTATATAATGCCTCTACAAATACTTTCTGGTCATCATCTAATCTTGTCTGTGGCTCTGGGGTATCTTTTTCTCCTCTCCAAAATCCCTGAAGTAAAAGTACCTTGCAGTAAAAGCAACTCTGCAATTACCAAGATTATTCCAAACAAGCTAAGTATAAAGGTACCAACAACTGCATTTATCTGCTTCTACCCAAAAAGTTTTCTGATTTCTTTTTTAATTGCTTGAGGTACTTTGACAAGAAACTACAGTAAAATTGTTGAGACAGAAGAATTTCTACAATTACCATTTCTTTGAAAAGCCTTTAAAAAATGGTAAAGCAAAACAAGTCAAAGTAGTACAACCTGCAATGACTGGTGACACTTGAGTTGTCTGCCCTGTAACAGCTTTGCTATTGATTGGTTTTGCAAATATCAGCTTGGTGATCACCGGGCCAGAAGTTGGGGTTCGAGTCTTCTTCGCAATCTAAAAGATGGAGGAAAAAAGATCTAAAGTAACTTGAGCATTTTGGATCTAAATTATTGTATTGTTAAGTACATAAAAAATAAAAAAGGGCAATACTTGCACACATTATCAGAAGAATAACTGTGTATCTTGCATTTCATCTCCATTTCTCCTCATGGAAAGAACTAGGAGATTATTCTTGACACTTCAGAATGCCAGCTACCAAACTAGGACAGTCAAATTCCTCTCAGATTTTTCAGAAGATAGCTCTCTGTGCAAGCATTTCATCTTCAAGATACTGAAATTATTTCTTACATGCGGTTGGTCTACATAAAAATGTTAAAATTAAATGCACTATTTGAAGTGTTAAATGAAATCTCAGTATTTGAAGTGTTAAATGAAATCACTTCTTTTTCAGTCAACCAGGACAAAACTTGTCCCTGGGTGATTTAAATATGACCACTACAGCTCTGAAACAGCTCTTGACCATTTTGACATAGCAGCACACTTGTTTTGCAAACGGGGAAAATGCCTTCTGCAACAGCTCCCCAGAAGTACATGCATCATCAGTGCCTGAAAGTTTTGAGTACTCACTAGCCAAGAACAAATCGAGTTGGCTACCTTCAGGTAACAAGAGGATCTATTTTCACATTGTAATCCAGTCGCCAGAAACAGCTGGACCAAGAACATGTACAGCAATTCAATGATATATCACTTCAGCTTGAAATCTTTGTAAGCAGGGGTATATAGTTTTAAGTGTAAATTTTATAGTTGAAGTCTTGGAGAAGACTTTTCCCCTTTTTCCACACTGAGAGAGGGTAACTACCAGAAGCATTTATTCCAACAATTTTCATACACTGGCACCCAGCTAGTGAACTGATCCATTTAGAGGCTGACTTTTTCCCAAGACTTAACCTGCTGACTGCAGAGGCTGCCTATGGATGTGGATGAGTCTCTGTGAGCACCCTGGAAGGCATTACTACAGCCCTTCCACCTGCCCAGCTCCAGGTCAGGCACATGATGGCTCTCCTTCACCACACACTCCCAGGCACATCCCCTGGGCACCAGCCATCAACGTCAGCAAAATCAGAGAGGCACAACATTAACATCCACGTGGGGAGCCTCCTCTCAAGTGCACAGAGCCACCTTTATTACTCAAGCAGCAAAACTGGAAGTCTGCCTGACATGCAAAGATACAGAGCTGACAGCTACTTTCGACAGCCTGAGAAAGTTACAAATGCTCAAAGGAAGCAATTGAGTAGGCTGAAGTTATGGTTTCCCACACAAAACCCTATCTATAGAACTTGTTGCCTGAAAACACCTTTTTTACAGCCACATAAGGCAAAAAACATTCCAAGTATCCAGCAGCATATAACAAATTCCTCAGCTGCTGCACAAAAAGCACAGGCGAGGCTGCCCCAGCTCCCAGCAGCACAGTCATGGCACAGCCAGGGAAGCTGGAGCTCCCCTTTGCTATGGCACTGGAGCCCTCCAGGCTGCTGTGGAAAGCCAAGGACACCTCTGTGTGCCCGAGCTATACCTAGCCAGGGAAGCCAGCAAGGAGCAGCTCTGACACCAGGCCCTGCCAGAGAATGGGTCTCATTTAAAGGAAGCCATGTGCTGCTCCACAGTTACACTATGAGTGCTCCTCAGAGGAAAGCTTCATCTCAGAACAAATCTGCTGCTCATCAGGCACAGTAGGTGCTCTATGGGTGATGAACAATGGTCAAGGCTTTAAAATGAAAGA
This sequence comes from Regulus satrapa, assembly GCA_013396955.1. Taxonomy (NCBI): domain Eukaryota; kingdom Metazoa; phylum Chordata; class Aves; order Passeriformes; family Regulidae; genus Regulus; species Regulus satrapa. The sequence goes on along the minus strand of VWZN01002297.1, from coordinate 49,367 downwards.
GAGGAGAAATAAACCTTGGAGATATATTAACTAAAACTTTGAAACATAAGCTGTTTGAAGAAGGAAGCTTCATTCACAGCCCTGTTCACAAATTTAACTCAAAGCAATTTTTAAATTTCAAGGATTCAATTATCTTAGCACATATACAGCTGATAGATGAGCAGGCATTTTAGTAGTGGGTTGTTTTTTTTTTAAGCTCAGACATGCTTTAATTTCTGATCAATTCTACACATTTCACCTGCTTAATTAGATATTTCTGTTTTGGTTAAATTATTCTTACCTCACCACAAGGTATTATTGCAACTCAACTGCTATTGCTTTTTCTCCGAAGTGAGAGCAAAGTCTCACTCAGAACACGATGAACGTTCAGTAAGAACAGCCAGCTCTGGATAACAGCAATTGCTTCCCATTATCAGTCAATAAATGTGCTTAAATGACTTACACAAATGTGTGTAAAATACTACCGACCATTAACATGAAGTAGTTCAGAAAAATACTTTAAAATCCCAAAATAACAGGTCAGCACAAGTAGCCCTACTTCCCTCATACTCAACTTGCCATATTCTCAAATTTCCCCCTGCTTTTTAGGTGAACTGTTTGTCTACAAAGGGGAAGGTCTAATAAACAAGTGAATCCCCTCAGGGCTTAGGAAAGAGAAGACAAATGTGGTTGGTTATAAGTGAGGACCAGCACTCCTGCCCCCAACCTGCTGCCAGGCAAGCCTTTCTGAGGTTTATGGCACTGGATAACCCCAGCCACCAGGGAGAAGCTTCTTGACACCACTGGGAAACTCACTGCCCATTTCAGTAAAGACTGGAGGAGCCAGAAGAAATAATCAAGATGCCCCTTCAGTACTTCAGAATGGGCAAGCTCTCTGGAGCACTCTTCCATTGACTGTACTGATCACAAGGAGGTTAACATTATCCCCCTGCCTATGTAAGCTAAGCATGCTCTCTGCAAGTTACTTTGAGTTCGACTGCAAATATATTCCCTGGAGCAACAAGCTCTTCCATAAGAATGTTGTTAGATTTAGGAGTGCACAACAACCTTCTTTCCCCTGCAGAAGTCAAGAGATTGACTTCAAGGGTCAAGCTGTCTTCCTAAACACTCTCCCACTAAAGATGGACTAGCAAGTTCATACGGCTGGACTTCGTTTACAGACTCTGTTCTATTCATACAGAAATAGGCACACTCCTACCTCACATTTACTGCTGGATATCCACACCGTCAGCAACCTCAAAGGAGCTAATACACTGTAAATCCACTCCCCAGGTGACCTCCTGGGAGCCTGTCCATGCATCCCCCTCTATGTAATTTATATTTGATGTAGTATGAAAAATCAGGGACTCCAGAAATATAAAACATCACCTTAACTTCAGAGATGAAGAAACTGAGGTAGGAATGGGAGTTTGTGGTTAGGGAGTGCACAAGATCCCTTTTTAATGATGAAATAAAGCCACAACGATGGCTTAGCAGCTGCCTCACAACGGTGGCAACAATGCTGTGGACACTGTTAAAACCAGAGCCAGTTACCACAGAAAACAAACACAAATCAGACTTAATGGCAGCCATGGTAATGTGTCTGGACACCTGGTTCAGAGTCACATGCAAGGCCAAACTCCTGCTTAATGAACCTGGACTAAAGTAGTAGAGCAGCAGGCACACCACCACTTTTAAGGCTGTAGGCAGGCAGGAGCCACAAGCTGAAAGCAGATGTACTTGCCCAGCAGTTTTTTCCCCACACATCCATGGCAATAGTTTCAATTAAATCAGGACAAGCTGCTAAGGACAATAATTATCCTCTGGATATAGATGAGACCAAAGGCCCAGCCACACTTAACATCTCACAGTCTTATACATCTAGAACAGTAAGCAGAGGAGTCAAATTCCAAGAAAGTTCTGCTGAACTCTACCAATTATGCCTGAGGTGCTGAGACTTCAACCATCACAATTAGATTACAAGATTAGATTAGATGTCAAGGCAACTGAGTTTCTCTAATGATATGCAAAGCCCCTATGATAGTGACCACAAGAACTGATAAGAGCTCTTTGTCATCTAACTCTACCAGTTCACTTGCCAAGTCAAAGTGTTGTGCTGCCCTCCATCTGAAATACCAGATTCACAAAGCCACAGGAGATAAATTACACAGGACCCACGGGGAGTCAGGGAGGCATTCACAGCCTCCTTTTCCACTCACTGAAAGCTTAACGGGCTCCTTCAGGGCGATGGGGTAAATTAATCACCCATCTTCTATTAATTTAATAAATTAATTTTCTAAGACAGGGACTCAAGGTGTGGGTTACCTCCCTTGTCATTCAGGGTAGAGTAGAAACAGTTCTCACCCAGCCTCCTATATCACTCCAATACTTTAGAAATTTTCTACAGGGAAAAGTCTGTGAAGTGCTAAAGCAATCATTTCCCCTGCAATATCTGGTGCTAACCTTGTCTCCCTGCTTTTCATTTCTACTCCTCCTCCTTGTGAGAAAAAGGAGTGTCTAACAAGTGCTAACAATTCAGGAGCCAATGGCTTAACAAAAAGAAAACACAACAAAACAGATTCACCCAAACTGCCATTACCTAGATTTAAAAACGGATGCAAGTCCATTAGTAAGCTTCTGCTAAAGAATGTGTAGTTCCCAATGGCAAATCGCAGAGGTCAATGAGCAAGTCACTGATTTCAGTCACTGACAGCACAAATCATCTCAGGCAAGGAAAAACCACATCACAGCTAAATTGTTCCCCTTAGTTTCCTGTATCTGTCACTTGGCAGTGAATAATGAAACCAAGTAACAGGAACTGATCCACTCTTAAATGTTCCTATGATGACTAATGAGCAGAGACTTTATTGAAAACTACAGTGACAATAATTTGTTTCAAATGGCCATTATTAAATATGCTTCCAGGTATGAAGTAGCAACAAAAAACAGGAGAAAGTAGAAATTGGTGCAGGAATCATCTGCAACTTTGATCTCATTCACCTAAACATGAAATACTAATCAAGGAACATTTGGCTAATAAAACTCTTTAAATTTTGTAATTTTTTATGTGCAGCCGATTGTTTTTAATAGCATACTTAAGAATTTATTTTCCCATTTCATTTAGACAGTAAAATAAATATTTTTCCATCATAACCTGCATTGACTTCTACTTGTCCTTCGCTTTAAAAGGTCTTATTTCTGTCTTACTACCAATGGAACAAAGTCACTCACATTGAGTTCTGCCACAAAGCAGAGAGAATCAGACCCTTTGGGTCATAACCCAAGGCTTTTCAACACATTTTCAGATCCAAGCAGATTCACTATGGTTTCAAATATCTCAAGATCTATGCCAGAGATTGGGAACAAAACCTTGAATGTTCAGCTTATGACAGTGTCTAGTCCATCACAGTCTATTAACAAGCTTAACTGGATTTGAGGCAGCAAGATACACCCTTCTGTTCTTTTTCAGATGCTATGAATTTTTCCAGAGTTTATTTAAACAAATTGAACGTAATAGGGCAGGAACTACTCTTCCATAAAGGAGTATTTCATATACTCTGAATAAAGAGCAACAGGCATACAGAGTTGAATTCAGTCTTCCTGGAGACATGTAGAATTTATTTTTATAAAAAGAAAATAATGAAAAAATTATCTTGAATTTACTGAATAGTTCACTTTCTCTGAGGTAAACCCTAAGTTTCTAGACAGTAGCTAGAAGCAAACAGCATAAAATGGCAAACGCATCCACAGATGAAAAGCATGGGCTAAAAGCAGCATTGTATTTTTTAATACAAAGAATAAATGCAAAGGCTGAAAGCAACAGTGTGTCAATCAGTGCAGGAAATAGACAACAATTGCAGCAACAGAACTGGTTTTAAGATGTTTCATCAGCATAACTCATTTTACCTGTACTGTTTTTACTTGTTGGGACTGCAAGACAGAGGGCTGGGCTGCAGTGTTTATCAGCTGACTTCCCTGCGTCAAAGCTGAGACACCCACAACAGGTTTCACTTCCGACCGACCTCCAATGACAACTTTGATCTGCTGGCCTTGTACCTTGGAGTCTCCACCCTGGGCTTGGGACACGGCCTTCTGCGACTGCGGGAGCTGGCCGTGGGGTAATGCTAAAACAATAGGTGGGCCAGACTTGCCCAGAGCTGTTACAATCAGCTTTTGCCCGTCCGGTTTAATACTCTGACTGCCTATTTTAATATCAGTGGCCTTGTTCAGAATAATCTGATTAGCTGAGATAGTGACAGGGGTCTGAGCACCAAGTTTATGGAGGCCACCTGGAAAGGCAGGCTTTACAGCTGCATTCACATCGGGGCTTGGGGCTGTGGTGGTCAGCGCTGCGTCTCCTGAGTGGCTGCTGGGCACAGGAACCGATTCCGTGGTGACTGTGGCTGTAGTCGTGGCTGTGGAGTCGCTGGTGGAGCTGATGTTCACTATTTCTTCCAGTTCTGTTTCCATGGGAATAGAGTCTCCCATCGGCGAAGACACGATGACGGCCTCGATGCTGTCATCTTCCACCAGAGTTATGCCGGTGTCCATGATTTCCTCAGGGAGCAAGCTGTTGACTTCTGCTGAAACCACCTCCATTTTAGTAGCTGTGGCAGTGATGGCAGGAGCAGGTACTGCAATATTTTAAAAAGTTATTGGCTTCCAGAAAACACGTATTTTCAAAACTTTATAAATAATACTACCGAAGAAGAAAATACAGTATAATTTTTTCAGACTGAATGTATTGCGCATGCACAGGAGAGATACCATGGAAAAAAAATCTGTTATCAAAATGTACTACACTAGGCTGAATTTACTCTCAGTAATAACTTACACCAAGCCTTTACAATATCATTCACTGAAGTCAAATGAAGGCATTACCAGTCCACTCTTCACAATACAGTACACAAAGAAGCAGTGTTTCCCCCCTGAAGATATGGGCACCGGCATTAAAACTCCCTGAAGTATAAAGAAAGAGTTGAACAGCTTTAAAAAAATCTAACAGAAGATGTCCTCTCTTATATGTCAACATTGATTAGCAGGTTATCTCGCTCAAGAGACTCACTATCCATACCAGACATCTTTGCCAAAGTTTCATTTTGGAAATCTCAGAAAAACAAATGACTGTTTAGCGACGGACTTGAACAACCCCAAAAGCTCAATCAACAGCCACCTATCACAGGATCAAGTCAAAGCCCTGCCGCTCACAAGATGAAGAGATAATCCCTTCATGCTGGCTATGAAAAGAAGAGCTCAGTCTTTTTTTTACCTCAATACTCACCAAAAAATATAACACACAAATTCTTGATTAATTTGAAAGGTGTCCTAAACACAAAACAAATAACACACCATATTTTTTTAAAAAAGGATTTTTGAAAAAGGCTATCCAAATTGTATATTAAACAAACGCCTGCAGCAAGATTCAAAGGCAGAGTCACTTCCACTTGAGAAACATTATGGACATTGCTAGAAATGGTCACAGTGTACTATTCCTCTAAAGCTGTATCACTGTCAAGAGCCTGAAACCAGATCAGTTTAATAAGGCATTTTCTGCACTTGCTGACCCCATGAACACACTCAGGCACTGGATGGGTGAGCACACCACGTGGGTCTGCCTACGTGCTTCTGAGTACTAATTATAAGATCAAGGGGAAAAAATCCTTGCAAATTCTGTTTCCTATACTTGCTAGGAAAAGCAGAGCTGAGTTTTAATACTAATGCATGAGGAACAGTGCCAATAAAAACACTGACCAAATGCGGAGGTGACATTGTTTCCTCTGGAATCACTGTGGGCCCATTCTGTACACCAGCTAATTACAGAACAGCTGCATTTCACCCACAAGGTGGGAGGATTGGGGAAAAAAGCCCGGCTAGAATTACACAGTTTCCATCCTGAGCTCCAGAGGCTATGCTGGAGCAGTCCTGGCCTCCCTGATTGCCAAGGGTGCCACTCTGACCCCCCTCACCTCAGAGTGCAGCCAGATCAAACTGCCCTGACACTCAAGAAGCTCTGAAAGAACTCCACTGACAGTCAAACTCACAGCTCACTTATTGGCAGGCATTTAAAGATACCAAATTAGCTGATGACACTGCCAGAAATACCTCCTTTGGAAAGCATTTCTCCCACAGTAATGCCTGCACAGTGATGCCAGGCCTGGTAAGTGGCCCTAGACAAAACAGCCAACTCTAAGGGACACATTAGTAATAGTATCACACTGCTGCCTCAAGTCAAACAGGTTAACCGCACAGATGACTACTCGAAAACAGGAATAGTAAAAGTAGACTGGTTTTGAAAACAGCATGTTTTCATAGCATGTTAAGGCCACTAGGTCTTCTTCTGAGCTGTGTCACTTGACTGTCACCTCAGCAGCTTGCCAAAGCTTACGGCACAGATAGTACAATTTCAAACTATTTTAGACACAAAAAAGCTAAATCTGAAACCAAACCATCATCCTGCTCTATACTGATATGCACATAGGGCTTGGATCCAGAAGTTAGACTCCTAATGTAAAGCACAATCCATGTAATCATTGCCTGAAGTCTGAAAAGGAGAAAATAATCTAAACCAGACAGTGGGAAAACCACTCTATTATTATAAATACTGTCAAATAATTTGATTTGATTGCCATTTGTACATGTTTTTCACAAAAAGAAAGGCCATTTTTAGTATCTTTTAACAGTATGACCATAAAATACTTAAATATATCTAAGTAGATTTAGAGTTCATCAGTTATTTGCATTCTTTATCCTTGCCATTTGGTTATGTAAACTTAAAGCAGTAAGTGGTTGTTAAATACATAAATCTAGTTGCAAGTATATTAAAATACATGGAGTCAAGCTATTAAACAGCATTTTGAGTCCAAACTAAGCACTGCAAGTCAGAATGCAAAAGAAAAAGAAATACATCACATGGACTCTGGAGTCAAAAACAGAAGAAAAAAGGAAAGAAATATTATTCATAGTTACTGGATTTACAGCTTATGGCAATCACATCAGAAGATTCTGCAGTTATCAGGTCATTTTAAACTTCGCTTCCATTAATGTATTCAGGCTAGTGTGCTCAACAACAGCAAAAAAGAACCATCACACAACCCACATGTTCTATTTCTTCAATGGTATTGGACATGACTGAAATAGATACATGAAAGGGAGCAAGGAAAATCACATCCTGGCTGTACCAGAGTCTGCTGTCAAAGGCAACTTTGACATCCCAACAGATTTTTACTTCTTGGTATCTAGCCAGGATTTCTCAACATTCCCCTGTTTACTTTTTACTAATGCTTTTATACAGTTTCCATTTTTCCAGCTCCTCTACTAAAGCGATTACCAACAACAGTAAAAGCATGCCAACCTCTTTTAAGATCCTAACAGCCCTGAGATCAAGAAAAGGTAGAGAATAGTTTTAACTATTTAAACCCTTGAAAGTTTCCTTCACTTCAGCACTTATGCTTTCAGTACTGAATAATGCACAAGCTCTAACTAAACCACTTGAAAAGCTGCATCACTAAGTGTTTACTCAAAACCTGAAGGTAAAAAAATCAATCTAGACCAAGCAAGTGATAAAACTTCAAGACTGGGAAACTCAACAAATATCCTAGATTCGGATTACTAATTTTAGCCTAAAAAATAATGGTCATGCAATTGAGCAAAAGTTCACCAAAAGATTCACATAATAAAGACTTGTAAACATAGCTAGTTCAGAACACCCACCCAGCCAAACACATTTAAAAAAAGTTAACAACTAAAGCATATTGTCAGCAAAATCTTGGACCAACGACTTTGAAAAATGCGAGGTACGGTTAGGAAAAGGAGAGGAGTAAACTCTCGGTTTGAGCAAACCACCTGTGATCATCTCACTCATAAAGCAGATTCCTAGTCTTGATATTCATGAAGAAAAATATGCATACAATCATGTAAAGGATAAGGAGGATTTGTAAGGAAAAGGATAAAGAAGACCAGGATTGTTGGTAAAAACAACAATTGGATATGCGATTTTTGATAATTTGAAACAAGAGAATTGGATATGCGAATTTTGATAATTTTTCTCCATCAGCAGCACGTCATTGCAAAATCTCTACGGAAATCTGTTAAAACTGATATGATTGAACTGAGATCAATCATATTAACATTTTTGTTGATAAAATATGAGAATAGCCACATTAAACAGGAAAGTCAAATCAATAAAATACAGCACAGTGATCTACAAAGAAGTAAACAAGTTGTGTGCAAGACATCACAACGCTTGTACTTTGCAGCAGCTGCATTTCATTACATGCAGAAACGTCTCCATTTCACTAAGAATAACCAACCTTCCAGCCTGCAACCATGAGCAGTTTGAGTAGGATGACATGTTACAAAACCACCAGCAAGGCTATGCACTGCAAGCAAAACACATGCTTATAAATTCAGACTATACAGAAATGAGACTGCTGAGCCCAGCTTTACACAAACTCCTGGGAAGGTGATGCATGTTAGCAAGGCCGTGACAACAAAGCAGAGGGCCAAGGCACTCTTCACCATTTGTAGCTGCTGGCCTGGTGGTGCTCAGCCACGGGAACACTCTGGCATAACCGGACAGATCTAGGAACACTGGCCGGATCTGCCTTGAGCCATTGGCAATGCTCATTTTTTAACCAAATTCTTGACTTTCACTTTCATCAAAAAGTCATCAGGAAATCAAATCAGTAACAGGTTTTATATGAACACCTCTTGAAGTATATAACAAATCCACACCACCCAAAATCAAAAGCCTCATAAATGCAATATATTAAATCCCTGAAGCAGCAGGGATTATTCTCTTCGGACCAGTAAGAAAGTGCTATACGAAACTAAGTACCACTGCCAGATACAGCAATACCTGTTAGTGGTTCTTTAAATCTGGGACAGATATACTTTAGAGCAACACTTTTAAGAGTTAGCAAGCGCAAATATTTTCATAACACTGTGCAAAAAACTCTTAAAAAGAGGTACGAAGAAGAACAGTGAAGCCTGGCCTCAAGAAAGGGGAGAATGAGGCTGAAAACCTGAGTCAGATGAATGGCAGTAAAGTAAGAGTGGACAAACTAACAAGTAATTGTTCGCTGAGTGGACTCTAACGAAAATGAATACAAAAGAACCCAGGACAACAGTTAGTACAAAAGGGGTAACATTTGGAATTTCCACTGCTGAGAAAAAAATGTGTAACACTACCTCTTTCCTTTCCAATCAAGGCGCAGCAGAGGAACAGCAGGCTATGGTTCACATTTGAGAATTTTAAAACTCAAAAAATCTCAAATGACATGGCTACTTTAATAAAATTGGCATACTTAAACCTTAACTTGCAAAGGTTTATAAACACAACATATTTCATACCTAAGTCTATTCATTAGAACAAAGGCAAGAGCAGGAAGAAAAAGGGGAAATACAGAATGGATCCTTGATGATTTAAGTGAGAAGCATAAGATGCTGCCAACCACATCTTAGTTGCTTAAAGGCTTTTCAAATTCTTCAGCTTCTGCTTATCTGCTCTCTCCAATACTGGCAGATATGTAAACTCTTGAAGGCTGCTGAGCTGAAGAAATCCGATTTTTGGGGCCTTAATACTTAGAGACTAAGCAATTTGAAATGCCCAGGCCTCTAAGTGCCAGTGCCTAGACCTTTCTGCTGGGGCAGGGACAGGCAGCAGACCTGTTGGCAAGTGGTGTGCCCAGGTGTTGGATCTCCTGCAGCAGATGGTAGGAAAGAGTTGGTTGGCTGTTTTCAAGCACAGGCTGCAGGAGACTCACACTCCACAGCCAAAGAGCCAAAAAACCCCCACCAGAACATCCAGAAGGGACAGGGGAAATAATGCTGAAGAATGGAGGCGTGCAACGGCAAGGACTGGCAGGAGGAAAAGACTTCTCCCAAAGGCTGATGTGCCCTTGCCAAACTGCTTTGCTGCTCTGCAGACTGAAGAGGAAACACCCATCACACCACGAAAGATGCCGGAGCTAAGGCAGCCCCATCTACTCCCTTTGCCACCAGCAGGGGTTTGGGTGTCAGACCATGGGACTCACTCGGAGAAACCTGGTCTTAGAGGGACTGGGAAGGTCCATCTGGCAGAGAAAGGAAAGAGATCTTTGTTCACAGGCTTGTCTGGATGGTGAGGAGGGTTTTGAACTAAAGTTGTCAGAAGAGGGAAACCGAGGGTTGTGATCTGGAGCAGAGTCTGGTTGGAGGCCGGTAGCCAGCAGTGTTCTCCAAAGGGTCACTACTGGGTCTGGTCCTGCTGAACTCGTTAAATGACCTGGAGGAAGGGACAGACTGCATCCTCAGCAAGCTTGTGGATGATTCAAAACTGGGAGGTGTGGCTAATACATCAAGAGGCTGCATTACAGGTCAGTGAGACTTGGACAGAGAAGAACCTAATGAAATTCATCACAAAGAAGTGTAGAGTCCTACACCTGGTGAGGAATAACCCCACACAGCTCTGTGGAGAAGGACCATGCAAGCCAGCAGTGTGTGCTCCTCTGGCCAAGAAGGCCAAGAGTATCTTGGGGTGAGTTAGGAACAGTGGGGTCACTACCTACAACTGCTGCCTGGAGAGGCTGTGGAGTGTCCTTTTCTGCAGAAACCCCCCCAGACACAAACACATGAGCCTGCCCTAGTTCGGCTGGGATAGATGATCCCCAGAGGTCCCTTCCGACCCCAACCATTCTGTGATTCTGTGAGCAGCTAAAAGCTGCAACAATTTAGGTACAATCCAGTGGAAACACTATTGCAGTAGCAAGTCCTTCACCCACTCTGATTTCTCTTCCTAATCTTCAGGCTCTTGCGACTGAGTGGAATAAAAGCATGATGCAATTATTCAACCACCAAACAGTTACTAAGCTCTCCAAGAAGTTCTCCATGCTGCTATGATTAACACATAATAGTACAAAATACTGACAAGGGCACTTGCAATGAGCACCCCCCTCCTGCCCCAAAAAGCCAATACACAGAGGAAGAAAGATTATGCTCTTTGCAGACATGCTGCAAAGAAAAAACAAAAATTAAAGTTTTTCAAAATACTGATGTCTTATTGTCTTCAAAATAGAAATGTTTTACACAACTGTATCTCCTTCCTTCACCACAACAGCTGCTACAAATATATGTTAAGACTCAGCTATCTTGTGATCTATAGCTGTTTTCTTCACATCAAAACTATTTCTCACACAGGAAGAATCTCAGCATGCTACCACAGAAATTCGATTACACACACCAAGTACAAAAGCAATTTTAAAAATTAAGCTAACATGGACCATAGAAAGAGTAAATAACCAAAAATCCCCATGAGTCAGAGCCTTTCAGGCAAAATGAAAGGTGGAAAAAAAAAAGGGAAAAAGCTATAACTAAGTTTTTGATAAAAGCAGCATGTCATATGGATTGTAAATGCTAGAATTATATTACATGTTCCAGTGAGTGAATTGTTTCCTAGAAAAGCAGCATTTTGAAACACTGGGATATCTAGCTCTGGATTGGACAACCCCCTTTCCACCACAAGAAAACACTACATTGCCCAAAGGTACCACCTAGTACAAATGAAGACTATTAAGGAAGAACATTCCAGCTGTTGAGAGGCACTGCGCAGTATTACTGAACAAAACTCCAAGCACTCACACAGAGTCATTAGCTGAATTCTTAAACACTGCTTGTTTACCACACACCTCACTTAGAGCAACTTTCCAGGAAAGTTCTGGAAATAACATTCTGTGCAACAGAACACTTCAAAGCAGTTCAGATTGCCTTCTGTAATGAGATAATGTTCTACTTTCAAGCAGAGGTACAGGCAAACTAAAATTAAAATGGAAACTAAAAATAAGAACATTTCTCTTCACCCTTCCCTTGGTTTGCATGCCAGTTTCAGTCATTTCAAAACATACCACAGCACAAAAACTGCAACACAGAATTGCACAGGTGCTATGACCACAAAACATAATTCTGAAGGTTCACTACAGTGAACAATCCAAATCTTGGGTTTGTAGATTCCAGGAATTTTACATGTAATCAAGTGCTTCTAACCGTATGTTCCATACAAACTTTGGGGTGAGACCAAAAGAAAAAAACCCTAAAATAACTTCAAGTAACTTAATTGTCTGCAGTGCTTAGTAGGCCAATAGTAAGGCATTATTAATCTAAAATTACACTGAATAAACATGTAGTGAACTTAACTTGTCTGATAAAAAACCAAAACCCAAAGAAATGTGAAGAGTACTTATCACTAGGCCTCAAAAAAATGCAAATTTTTGTCTTCTATATATAGCTCAAAATAAAGGTCTTGCTTTCCAAACTCCAGACGCCCCTTGAATGTGAGGCTCCAGAAGCATTCAGAAGACACAATACCACACCAAGAACACTCTGAAACACAAGTGTGAAAACTACCACCATAGGCTTGATATCGAGTTCCACACAGACTTTTAGCAGGTGTTATCATATTGCACACCTTTAAGATCAGGCCTGTTGCCAGCTATTTTAGTAGGAGTATATTTTAGTGCTGTATTGACGAACAAGAGTTCATCACAACAGAACTGCAACCAACCAGTTTTACTGGGACTTTGCCAACTGGGAAGCACAATGATGATCCAAGTGCATCTCATCTCTACCACACCAGCACTACCCAGCTGGGAAGTACAATACACAAAGTTAATTCTAACTGAAACAATCCTCCCCCACCATGACACTGATTTCAGTGAAGTACTTAATTTCCAAAAAATATGCCACAATGGCACAGAAAATTTTGCCCTAAAAGCTTAATTCCTCGTGTGTCTTATGCAATCATAGTCCTTTTCAAAGTTAGAGCGCTAGAGAGATGAAAACTAGAATAAAATCTTAAGACAATAAAGCAGAGTGCTTTAAAGGTAGTGCTGTCAAGATCTGAACAGCAGGAAGGCTGCTATGGCCACTTTACTGCTTTTTAAACTTATCTAGGTTGGCTTTCCTCATTTTTTACTCCAGTGGAGCACTAAAACAGAAATAAAGACACCCAAACAGTTACTTTGCAGTGATTTGCAGGAAAACATGCTTCTAGCTGCAGATCTCAGCAGTTCTACCAGCTTTAAGCATGACCACACTCCACAAGTAGAGAATATATTTACTTGTAGAAGGGCTGAGCTGAAGATAAATAGCTCACCAGCAGGCAAACCAGGACTTAATTCAGATCCCTTCAGTGGTACAGAAAAACCACTATTAACACCTCTTTCCCATTTCAATCTCTAGATAAGGCACCTCCGTATTCCTCTGGGGAAAAGTTAAACAACTAGGACTGTGCAATAGCTGACTGACCTTTGTGGAATGGAATTCCACATTAAGATTTTGTGTGGAGATCAATTCAACAGGAGAAAGAGGGATTTCTGCAGAATCCTAATCCCTGCTCCTGTATCATGTGGATCACTCAAATGCAGGCTGCTCAGACCTCTGAAGTCTCATGTGTCATAAGTTGAAGAGCTTCTGAAACACCAACTTGTAAGTTCCATTAGCTGCAGGTAAGAAAACAAACAGCTTCGGATAAACACTTCAAAACCTCACAGACAGAAAGAAGCATTTCAGTGCTAGGACTACACTGTATCTCTGGCCACTCTGTTTTCAACACGCTCGAAGTGACACAGCAAGGTATGGACACTGTATTTTACTCTATTCCTGGAGAAGCTATATTCCACCCGATTCATTCCACGCCAAGGCCATGTAGGAAGAAAAGTTCTTTGCGTGCACCCTCCATGCTGCTCACTGGGAAGTCTACTCCAGTGCCCAATCACTCTCTGGGGGAAGAAGCCCATCCTAATACCCAACCTAAAGAAGCAGCAAGCTTTGAGAAAAGCCCCCAATCTGTGCTTACAGGATACCCTTCCAAATTTGATTTTCATGGCAAACACACTTGAGCACCAGCTGGACAAAGTCACTACTACACTGTCTGAGTTGATACAGATCCAGAATGCTCATCTCCTCCTCAGAATTAGTACGTGAGGAAACAATGGCATGCAAAGCCTTAATTGTGTTCTTTCCATGGAAAAAGTTGTTTGGCTTTTTTTTTAAAGTACCAAGATCTAGCTCTTTACTACATCTAAACCAAATTCACATAGACAAAATAAGCTTCTGTCAACTTTTGTCAGTTCATAATTTTGAGGCCTGGAGATTAGCAGTGATTAACATATGACAGGGCACTGGAGCTGTTCTCTGTGTGACTCAGCTGCCTTAGTTCATCCCTACATAATGAACAGCACCACATACCCACAAAGAGCTGGACACACCTGAACCAGAGGCTGTCACTGTAAATCCTCCCACAGTTCAGCTCGGGACACATACCCAAACAGCTCCGTGTCAAACTGTAAAGTCTACTGAAACCAACCCAGCAGCAGCAATACAACTTGGAAATAAGCATGGGATGTCTTTCTGCAAAATCCGATAGCATCTGCATTTATCAATGTCATGAAGAATTTTTGTTAAGAATCCAGGACATCCAACCTGTCAAAACCTTTTATTCAATTTATTTCTTTTTGCTGACATAACACCCAAACTCACCTTCCTGTTCAAAATGAATGAGCTCTAATTTTTCCCATTCATTCCTGTAGTGATGGTAACAATTCAAAAGTAGCCTCCCCCTTGCCTATCTTCTGCTTCTCTCCTGCGGAAATCCACTTTTTTTCTGTCCACAAGAAACAGGAGTGACAAACTTTGCCAATATCACTGAGTGCAGAACTGACTACAGCCTTGCTGCTCATTCCGGTGTAGCCAGCTCACAGCACTGGCACCAAAACTAATGTCTGCAAATGGAAGAACACCCACTGGTCATTCAATGGTCCAGGCATTTTCCCAGCAAAGAGACAACTAATTTTAGGAAAACATCAATGCATAACAGCACGAGGTTCATAGATCCCAGATTCTTGACTGCTTGCTATTTCAAGGGATTTAGAACACCTACCTATGCAAAGTAGAATCAAGTTACAGTTTAGAAAGTGAAGGTCACTTGTTTGCCTAAGTGGATTTCCAAGGGGAAACAAATCTTAGAGAAACAAATCCTTTTATTGGGTCATTTTATAAGCAAAACAAACTAAAGAATAAGCCAGGTAATCTCCTTGTTTGCTGTGTTCTCTAAATACAAACAAGCACATGAACTATTCCAAGCAACTGAAATTCACAAAGAATGGTACAAACAAGATAGGAAATGCAGTTCTTAAGCTATTGACACCAGACACGCTTTCATTCATTTGTTAAAAAAGCCTAGACAGAAGTATGTGTATAATCAAGACTCACCCTGCTCTGCTGGAATATTGTCAAATGAAAGGGCACAACTGCACGTAGGTGATCTTGCTCTACTACAATTCTCCTAAATAATCGCCATACTTCAATTTTGGTTTTTTTTTCCTATAATGGATAAAACAGTGTCATTTATTTACACATTCCCCATTTTCTTACTCTCTCTGACACTCTTATGTTTTGTCTCTAAAACTGAAGTTTGTTTTGTCATAAAGCAAAGAATTACAAAATCACTCAGCACTGTGTTTTTTCAACAGAGAGGCTTTTGTTTAAGCTTACGGAGCTAGAGATGCTTGAACAAAATGAGTGTCATGAAACCAGAAAAATATGAATCCAGGAGGAAGCTATGATTAACAAGGGTAAGTGGAAAAATTAATCATCTAAGACTGCAAACTCACCATGTTTGCATATGCAACAGCAGAGTGTATTTGTAAGAGCAAATAGCTTTAACACTGTAACAAAATATGTACCTGGAACACATGGAAAATAATTTCCATTCTCTTTCCCTATCCCTACATAAGACAAGTCGTGGAGACAGTTGGTCTGCATGTTTCTCAGAGGATCATGGCTCTAGGTTTATCAAACACAATGCCAGTGGCAAACCTTAGCAAGAAAAAAACCCAACCTCACTCTTTATCAAATGCTGAATACATAACCAGTGTAAGCATTCAGTCTTTTTTCCAATGGTTACAAGGAATACTTAAGAAAATACCAGGTGCTCTTCTAACACAAATTAACCATCTATAGTCACAAAATAGTTCCCAAGGCAACCATAACTCCCTCAACCAACGCACACCATTCCCTTCCCATTACTCTACATTCTGCTCAGTGAGTGCTCGCTGCCTGAGACCACACAAACAACTGCATGCAGCAGATCAGAAGAATGGCCAAGGCACACAAATGAGCAACTCCTACATGCTTAAACTGACACTTGCCAAGTGATATGTACATGAGAGTTTTATACCATACAGTTCATGTTTTGGGGTTTGTTTTGGTTTTTTTTTCCATGGGAAGATTGCTTGAGCTCATGTTTCCACCACCATATTTATAATAGAGGTGCTACCCGGTTTCTTTTTAAAAGTGGACAGAGAGAAAAACCCAGCCAAATAACCTCCTGTCCACATAGCAGTTATGAGATCCTCTTCCCTTGGCAAGTTCTGAGTGATCTATGCTTCCCTTATAATTTTAAGAGGAAAAGCCTCCATATATATGTTAATTTTATATATATATAAAATCATTTACATATATAAGCCTCTCTTACATGTCAACAAACTGATACATTAGCAAAACAAGCCTCGGTACAATTTTATAGGATTTAGTGTGAGCAATATCCTAGCAATACCTTTATTGAACTCTTATTTCAAATAGCACCATTTGCTACCTCCATATAACATGAGCAGCAGCACCTAAGTTCCATTACTTTCTCTATATTTCAATTCCCTGTGGGTATTAAACCAGCACTACTGCTAAAGGTCTCCCGTCTGTCTTTGGCATCTGCCTTATTGTTTCCATACATTCTCCCTCCTTGTGCTGGCAAACATCTAAATAATTGCAAGGGCAGCCCAGATAAAGGAGCCAGGCAGGAGCCATCCAAAACCAACTGCAGGCTGTCACAAACCCATTTTCTCCATGCCACTGACACTGGTGCTCAACCCAGGAAGAAAACTACTGCACAAAGCAGTAAGCAAATTCTGGTGAGTCAGTGTGCTGAGAGAGCCTAGTTCAAAGTCTATGAGGGCCAGAGCAGCACCAAGGAAAGTGTGTTTCACCCAAGGAAGAGAGACTATAACAGAAACAGATGTTACTCCAAAAGAATAAAAACGCCAAGACAGACAGTCCCTAAACTCAGGGATTCAGTATGTACCTAGAACTCGGACAACAGATCAAAGCAGAGCACAACACTAGGGGCATAACCTTCTGGCCAGCAATGTCACGTCCAATGGCAGAAGGACGGCTTCTGACGGGGTGTGATGTACAAATTAAGGAGCTACCAATCCACATGCAGATCTGAAACACGAGAATCTCTCACATCGTGTAGCTTTGCACCTCAGGACTAATCAAGGGAATATTCTGTTAGTCTCCCTCTTTCTTGTGCAAGGACATTATTTTCCAGCCTTCCAGGGCTGTCAGGTGAGCAAGCCTGGTCACAGGCTGTACTGAAAGCCACGCAGTTTATCAGCTTTCTGAGCAACTGAGGAAACCAAGGCCTGGCAAAACACAAGCCTTTGAAACAAGGATTCAAGAAACATTTTCCACTTCTCTTTGGGAGCTCCTGAAACTAAGAATAATAATGAAAAATCCAAAGAATCCTGAGTTTATCTTCTAGGTACTTGCTATGAAGGGACCACACCCTTGCACTGCTGTAGTGTAGAACCTCTGTAGGACATCAGGACGTGCTGCTCACAACATGTGACAAAGAAAGCTCTACCTCTCTGGCACATACAGAGAACAAAAGCACAAACACACCAAGTGACAGATGAGGAACCACACTCTGGTGATGTTGAAAGCAAAACACAACCCCCCCCAATCTACCTCAGTTCCCCCTACAAACATTTTTCAAACAGATATAAGGGAAAAGAACCAAAGGGACTCTGACAGTTTTTCCAAATCTAAAAAGACATCACAGTGTATGTGATAACAACGTCTCTAAGCTTGAATTCTGCCAGTACTCTTCATCATCACCCTTCTTATTCACCTGTGATTAGCAGATACTCCACCTGAGAGCATTTAAAACTTCTCAAGAATTCTGACTGAACTGTTGAGAGCCTTGAGTTACTAACACTCTGAGCGCGGACAACGCCAGAGTATGAGCAAGCCAAACATCAGCAGATAGTTTTTGATACATAAGCTGAAAAAGCTCCCTTGCATAACTGCTGAAGCTTATCCCATCACAACAAGCATTAAGTATTTTTTTAACCCATTAGGGAAGCCAGGTTGTGTGTTCACCAGCCAGCCTGGATGATTGTTTGGCCTACAGAGCAACACAGCCACACGTCTCTCCCTCTCTAGGTTGGCACAACTCTGTGTAAGGCACGTAACTAACATGTAACTCAGTGCTAGATACGTAAATGGGATGTCTTGACAAATAATAATTCAAAAAGGAAAAAAAGACAAGTCTAATGCATTTCATTTTACTAAAAGATTCCACTGACAGAATAAATATATTCAGCTAATAACCCACTATTCTTCTTGCCTCCAATAAGCTAAGAGCTATTGTGAAGAAAATAACCACATACTCAAGGACTGAGTAACCCGTTTGTTATTGCAAGCCTCACGTAAACATTGCAAAGAACACTTCAACTTCTCTATATTATTTCTTACAGTATCTAATATATTGCAAAGAACTGTTCAGAAGGATGAAACTAACAAAAGGTGATTTAAATGCCTGTCCTTTCCTCACCTGACAACTTGAGTCTGAGAGCTTTTCTCCTGATTACTCCAGTGGAGAGCTTCATGTGCTCTCTGGGCCGCAGGGCTTTCCAGAACCCAACGCTCAATATCAAGCATTACATAATTAGTACACGATGTGCTTCGAAGTCAGGGTACAAATAATTAAAAACACATTCTAAATACTGATATACCTCATAACAAGCAAGACAGTGACAAGAAAAAGCTGGAACTACCCCAAAATATAGTCTGGCTACATTCACAGAATCACAGAATTGTTAAGTTTGAAAGGCGCTTCTGGAGATGATCCAGTCCTACCTTGCCGACAAGACAGGGCCACTTAGAGCAGGTTACACAGGATCACGGTGAGGTGGGTTTCAAAGGTCTCCAGAGAGGGAAACTTCACAACCTCCCTGGCCAGCCTGTTCCAGTGCTCTGCCACCCTCAGCATCAAGTCCTTCCTCACGCTGAGGAAAAACTTATTGTATTTTTGCTTATAGACACGTATCCATATCCTGTTGCCGAGCACCACCCAAAACTCTGCCACCATCCTCTTGGCACCCGCTTCTGAGATATTTATAAGCATTAATGACATCAGTCCTCTCTAAACTAAACAAGCCCAACTCCCACAGTCTCTCTTCATACAAGAGATGCTCCAGACCTCTCATCATCTTCGTAGCCTCGGCTGGACCCTCTCCGGTCGCTCCTTGTTTTCCTGGCACCGAGGAGGCCGGAGTCGTACACGTTCCCTCGGAGCTGGGGGCTGTCCACAGCCGGGCAGCGCAGGCTCAGGGCACAGGTGCTCCCCGGCCCCGGGGTGAGCTGAGGAAGCACCGCGCCCGCTCCGCGCAGGGGCACGGCCGGAGCGAGCATCCCTCTGACACAGCGGCACCCGCCCGGGGCCGTGCCCGCCGCGGCCCCAG